>OZ026619.1:3164714-3305714 GCA_964020975.1 Hermodice carunculata
CATTCCTGAAAAAATAATGTCCTTTGTTATGCGTCCTTGAACAAAATCAAGTACGTAATTTCTCTTAAAACATATTGCTTCAATAAAAAGATGTATCAATATTGGCATTTACATTTTTATGTACACACATGTATAATTGTATGATCCTCAAAATATTTGATACGGCCATGTTGCTATTCTCGTGTACGCTAAACAAAAAAAGTGTGTATTTCTCCATCAAATTCCATGTGAACTTTGGACTTTATTGACTACACCAATATTACAATGGTAATCTGTCACATACATACATACATACATACATACATACATACATACATACATACATACAAACAACAACAAGAACAATAACAACATTGAAAAAGAAAGACAAAGGGATACACATTACACATACACAAATGCAACAAACAATTATATATTATGAAGCAATTAAGCGAGTAGAAAAAAAAAGAGATAAGGGTAATTTGATGTCATAGAGGTCCGCTGATGTCTGTACATTATTTTAGGTAAAAAGCAAATTTTGAAATCAATTCTGCATCGTTTAAACTCATTATGAATACAAATAAGTGTCCATCGTCAAAGCTATCTAAGTTAAAAATCTGTTTTATTTCGCTCAAAAATTTGTTTCTGGGAGTTTTAAATTTAGAACATTTCAAGACAAAGTGTTTTTCACTTTCTATTTCTTTGAAAATATCACAAACTCTGAGATCAACAGGAATTTTGTTTGGTCTTTTATGGCGTCCAGTTTCAATACTTAAATTATGTGCACTTATGCGAAGGCGGGTAATATATTTGCGTATATCGAAATCTTTTATCTGGTGAAGGTATAATTCTAAATTGAAATCCGTTTTAAAAAGAGTACACGTTTGCAATTTTTTATCTTGATCACCTTGAAAATTTAAATCTTACCCCCATTGAGTACAGAATTTACTTTTGATTGCTGATTTGAATAGTTTTGAAGGGTATATGCCTGAATTGTTTCCTTGATTATGCCAAATTTCTTCAAGATTTAAACCTAGAAATGTATTTTTGGTAGTACTGACCCATTGAGAAGATAGATTAATAGGGAAGTCTAGATTACACAAATAACAGTCGTACAATAAGCTGTCCATGTATTATTGGGTGAAAGGGTCAAAAGCTTTCCTTGATAACTTTGGAGCCCTGCCCTGCCATTTGTCGCTAAATGCCAATTTGAGTGGCGCAGAAGAGTGATCTTATTCCATTGCTTTACAGACTATATACATTATGCAGATGATTCTGTAACCCAGGATGGATATGGCAATTCTATACAATGTAAATGCAGAATATCAAATTATTAAGGAGAGTCCTGCAGTCATCATTCCCCCATTTGAGACTTAGAGTAAATATTATAAAATATCGAAATATTAATACAAGAAAAGGATTTCCAAAATGTTGTTAAAATTTTAATTTCACACGGCCACTTAGGTATCAATGCCCTGTCCCCAGGAAAAGAAATATGAAGCATCAATTGTTGATCATTTTTTAATTAATTAAAGGCAATGATGTTAATTTGAGCCTTTAGTACTCTCGGTCTACAATATGAGGTCACACGATCTTTAGAACTTATGCAGTCAATCAACTTAACAAAATATAAGAGATTTGGTAGATAGAATTTTAACATCAGGTATTATCAAACCATCTGGGTGATACACCCAGGAGATTGAACAAATTGAAAAGGTCAATTGGTTGCAAGCATTTACGGGAATGGTAGGAAAATATAATGTTAACACTTTTCAGTCTGAGTCAACAGCTGCCCTCAGCGCGCTCTGAGCGCCGTTGGCGCCCAGAGCGTGCCCAGGAAACCTGTTTACTAACCGCTTATGGTAGATATCACATGGTGGTCTTCGTTGGAAACGTCTTTTTTATAAAAAATACAAATATGAAATAGTTATACTGACATTATATCATCTGTGTGAGTCTGCATATACGCGGACTCAGACTGCAAATTGTTAATGTGAATTTGGCTTGATAATCTTGTAATTCCTTTAAATTTGGGAACGAAAACTTCCGCCCATAATAGATCCAGCAGCCTGCTCAATTCTTGGGTTCAGAGCACCCATGGAAGGCCAAACATGAATAACTACAATTAAGTAACTGTGCCTTAATAATAGCTTAATCTGTAAAAATAAAATATAAAATTAAATAAGTGACATATGAGTTCTGCAGAATCCAAGGTTCACAAGAACTTGTTCTAGTATAACTATATTTCTATATGTATACCTTTGTATTTCCGATGCAGACACTACATTGCACATAAAAACAATACTGCTTAATATATATATATACACAAATATATACATATGTATATATATGTATATATATATATATATATATATATATATATATATATATATATATATGTATTTATATATCGTCGCTGTCAGAGCATTAGGATGCATGTAGCGGTGATGCGAGTTTGAGAACACGCGGCAAATAGGTTTGTCAACAAAAGGACGTACGTAATTGTTGTCATTGTAATTGATTGATTAATTGATATATGATTGATTTATTTAGCACCAGTTAAAATACTACATATGATGTAAACATATAATGCAATGAAATGAATTTCTGGTGCAGGAATGCCCCAAGAAAGTCTTGCGATTTAGCTCCATTGGGATCCTCTACAGACAAAAACTTGATATGATGAATGGAAATAAAATTATACAGATAAATAAAAATTAATTATATAAGGAACATAAAATTACGCAAAATATGAAATATAACATAACTTACAAGATATAAATAAAATTTCTCAACATATCGGAGACCAGATGTATTTAAGATAACCTGTGTTAAAATATAAATATCACAGAGAGACAATAGTCTTGGAGTTTGTTAAAGCATTGAGGCTAAAAGGGAATTTTGTAAAGAAAGAGTGTATGGAGATACCTCAAAGTGTTTCCGAATTTTTTATTTGAAACTATTTTAGATTCTAAAGTTTTTACACTTTGAGGTAAAGCGTTCCATAAATTTGTGGCCTGGTAGTAAAAAGAATTTTGTACTCCTGCACCGCTGTGTGAAACCTTGACCATAAAACTACTGCTACGGGTATTGTGATAGTGTTGGTCGCGAGTAAAACTGAAATCAGAAAATCTGAGAAGCTCTCAATTCTGTATTTAAGAAGTCGACCGATCTTAGTTGTGAATCACCAATATGGAATCTCGGATGAGATCCTAATATAAACCTTGCCATTTTATTTTGGCAAATTTGCCATCTTGATTTCAGCTGATTAGTTATGGAAGGGAACCAACTGGAGACACAGTGATCAAAGTGTGGTTGTATAAGTGCAGAGCAAAGCAGTTTCCTGGTATAAGTGTCTAAGAAGCTGCACTGCCTGTAAAGAAATTAAAGCCTAGAGTTGGTCTTGTTAACAATGTTCTTAACTATACTCGCCCCTGATAAATTTTGAACCAAAAGTATACCCAAATATGAAACAGTAGGCTGTGACTTTATTACATGGTTTTGACAGAGTATTGAAAAAAATTTGTAACTGTTTTAAGTTATTACAGTTCTCCAATTCAGTTCCCCAAATTGATGCTATCAATTTCTTACCATTATTGGAAACAGTAATTGCAATAGAACGTATGTAAACTGGTACTTGATACTTACCTTTCATGTTACACTACATTATAAAATTGCTTTAAATTAAAGGGGAATGGGAAAGGGCTGAGACTAATTAAACTTTAGTGATTGGTGTGGAATAATTATCGATTGAGAACAGTTCAATATTTCAACACATAAGTCCTATTACTCGCACCTGGCCTGTCACATGTTTACATATGTCATATTAATCCATCGCACTGCATACGTCCCATTGCAATTGAACCGTACAAATTAACCATGTGACCTTGAAAGATAAAAATAAATTCAAATGATGCGTGACATGATATATTTTCATATTTGATGAATTTCTCAATTTTGTCGAATTCAGCACATACGTCCTATACCCCGACAGCGACGATATATATATATATATATATATATATATATATATATATATATATATATATATATATATATATATATATATATATATATGAACAAAGAAACATACTAACAATATTTTGTTTGCGCAAATAAAAATAAATGTTAGTGTTGATCATATTGACCACACAAGATGCTGTAGTCCCATAATTCACTGGTCAAACGAAAGGCACAAGCTATGGTCTCCCTTTAAACTTTCAATATAATAATGTTAATTTTCCAAAAAATTATTAAATGTGGCGTACATTTCGTCTTCATAGATTCTACTATAAATGTTAACTCTGAAACAGTTCGAAAAAAAAGGGCATCCCACTAACTTCTCCCCCCCCCCCAAAAAAATGCACGCTGAGGTCAGAGAGAAAAATCATGTACACCTTGTGTGCATAAAAAAGTAGGTTGATACAAAATTCATAGCGCCCCCCTCCCAGTATCAAATGGTTGCCCCCTAAATGTGAAGAGAAAATACAATTTTTGAATAACAATGAGCGTGACCAGTGTAAATGTGCGTTTCAGCCTTTGAGCTATGCATGTCTGCTTCAAAGTAAAAGTATTATGGATTATAGGGAAGGGTGTTATTTAAGACTTTTCTTACGAAGATCTTTAGGCCTAGCGAATGTTACAGTGTTTCCCATTGTATAACAGTAGACGGCAGCTTTATTACATAAAATCAAATATAAAAGATCTAATTTTTTAGAAAATGTCCCTTTCAGTTTAATATTTAAGGCACGGGTAAAGATTACCCATTTCAATTTTAATGTGCATGCGTAGGACGAGTGTATCTGTGTGGGCTCTACAAGTTCTCTATATTTTCCATTACTATATTGGATTATGTTTCATGCTTGTATAATCAACAGAAGCGCACATGGTAGGCCCTATGATTTTATTTTTTAAAGGACTAAAAATATTTAATCCATACCAATAGAAACTCAGTACAAATTTAATCGATGCAAATTGGACATCTGCTCACAGTGGGCTGTAACACGGATGGTGGTCAAAGGGTTGAATGAGGCATTAGGTTTCCCATTGACAGATATATCAAGGTTATAGTCACCTTTTCGTAAGTGCCTTGAAGTCAGAATTTTTCTTTTGCAAGAAAAAAAATATATTCCAACATTATGATATATCAAAAGGATAGGTAAGGGTCTATGGGCCTATTATTTCTTTTTTTTACCTAAGGTCTCAGCAGCGACCACGCCCTCTTTTTCATTTATATCTATGACTGAAATAGGCATAGAGAACCGCAGTAGAAAGCTCATCATTAGTCATGTAACAATAATAACAAAAACAAATAACCCAACCAAGTTTAAACATTTATAGATCTGCCGCCTTGTACGCCTACCGGTTCTTTTAAAAACTGCATGGGCCCATCACTTGTAGATGCTTTCAAATTTCTCAGTAGTCTGATGAGTTATCAGTCAGAGTTTAGCTGAAATGATAGCAAACGTTTTGTCATTCAACAGGATGTAGAAATGGGCCAGATATAGGCACAACTTGATCTGTCCCACGTAACTTTTAACGTCCCTGCTATCTTCCAAATTAAAAGAAAATCTGAAAACCCTAATTCTTGGCATAGTTTATTCCAATTATGTAGTCTGATCTGTAAAATCTGTTAACCAGCCAAGTCTAATTATGCAAAGTTCTAGTAGTGAGCCCATCTTGATTGTCTCACAAGATCTAGGGGAATAGGCCTACTGGCGCACATAATATTAGCGCCATCTATTGAGAATTTATAAAGCCTACATTTTAAACACACACCACTCTTAGTAAGAGTCTTACTTCTAGACAGTGTCAGTGCCAGAAGGACTTGCCAACCAGCACACCTTGTAGTTGGCACTACCTGGGGTAGGTTATTGCTTGTCTGTTTATCTCTCTCGTGTGAATTGCAGGGTAGGCGGACAGTTCGATGTCTTAGACAGCTGCAAGTTGGCTAGATGCCTAAAGAGTAACTATAAGCCGACGCTCTCCATGATTAAAATCAAGATTGTGCCAAACTGTCATGCCATGGTTTTTGCCCATGGACACAGATCGGGTGCTCAGGCCCGGCTCCCACACTCATCACCAATTTAGCGTATATTGTACATCAATTTAACGCGTATTATATAATTTTAGGCCTAAACCGATTAACCCGACATTTGTCTTGAGTCAAAGCAATATCTAAACTTTATCATCTTTCAGGGTCTATAGACGATGGAGGCATTTCTTCGGAACAGACAAGTCCCAGCCAAAGCCATCGAGGCGCTGGTTAAGGATAAGGTAAGCATCATAGTTAGGCCCATAATGTTCAATATTAGACGTATAGGCCTATTGTGGAAAGGTAGACTACTATTGGACCATGAATTGAAAGTTAGACTGGACCCACCTGAGGCGACTGATATCTAGGCCAGGTACGCCCCACGGAATTACTGTTTAGACTGTACTCTATAGGACCATTTTTGATGACTGGATTCAAGGGCAGCCCAATAACATGATTTGATATAAATACGAATTCCCTCATTGACAAAGGGTTATTTCCCTCAGGTTTTGATTATACGGGAGCCCTGCTAAGCTAAATTGGTCGAGTGGTTCTCTAGACAATTATTTGCATACATTGCAATGAATGACACGCAGCAGTTGTTTACACTATTGTTTGACTTTTAAGCCCTCTTCCATGTTATAAACCAGGAAACAGTGATGGAAGCATTTAATAAAAAACAAATGAAATAAAATAAAAAAAGATGTGAAGGGTGACATGAGTTAACAGAGCGACTGCCATACGCTACAGTTTCAAGACACCCCAAAAAATCCAGTGAATCTGTTTAGTCTTGGCTAGATATAGCACCTTTTTTCCCCAAGTTTGGTGATTTTCACTGATTCTTAATGAAAACATTTATATTAAATTCCTAATGGAAGGCAAAATTATTGTCATACATAAAGACAAATTGTTATAGGCTTCCCAAAAAGAGTAGGCCTACTGCACCAACTTATATATTAAGTATAGTCCAAGGTATATTTAGTAGGTAGTCCATTTTGTGGTCCAACCCGGAAAAAATTGCGTAAAGCTGATTTTTTTCCCCGAGGATGTAGGCCATTTCTGAGGTCCTATATCTTGCTGTGTTAAAAGTCCTTTAGCATCCGGAGTGCGGATCATGGTCAAAATCAAATGGTTGCCTAGCAACCATAATTGCGCATTTTGGTCACAAATGACAGGCGAATGAGAGACACTTGTGGTCATGTTTGGAATTATCTAGCCCAGAGGGACATTTTATCACTTTGATACTACAAAAGTGAGAACTAACTATGATTAGAAATTGTAATACTCTGCCGTACTGTTACTGTAAATTTATGGCGAAAAGTTGGTATCGGCTGTTTTTTAAAGTAAAATGAAAATGTCAGTTTTTGAAAATGTATGATGATGTTAAAGTCACGTCAACCTTGTTTCGTATTGAATAATGAAAAGGGAATATCTGATTACGAATCTATTTCAATTATTTCCCATCCATAACTTGCCTAGTGATTTAATTCATTGCCACGTAGGCGATGTGCTTATTATAAGCCTCGGAGCTCCATTGTATTTGTTCTGAGCGGAGTATTATTGTCTTATTTTTCATAGACAGCATTCTCCGGAGGACGTCTATGGTGAGGATTACGCGAGAGTGCAAGTGATCCTCGAATCATTCATTTGATGCTGAACTTAGAGAAAATTTTCTCTACACTGTTTAAAAAAAAAAAAAACAAAAAACAAAACAAAACAAAACAAAACAAAAAGTATGTGGCAGCCACGGGTCTAGAACACGCTACACCCTGATCTGAAACGCTGGTCGATTCCCTTCAGCCACCAGGCGTTGATGTGGTGTTAGCCCTGGAATTGTCTTTCGCATTATACAAGCTATTGTTTAGGGGAAGGTAAAGAACTATTGACCTGTATCTGGCAGGTCATAGGTCAAGGGCGCATTAAGAAGTGATTATTTTTATTTTTTTTTTCATTTTTTGGCCCTTATTTATCTCTTTTAATTCTGCTTAATAACTAAACATGGTAGTATGATAGTAATCCTTCGGCGTGTAAGTGCGTTAACCTCCTTGTTTCATAAACAGATCACTGCAGAGGTGAACTACTACGCAGCAACAGGGTTTCAATGCAATATGAGATGGGCTGATTTGGGTAAAACGTGCACGTATAACAGATGCCAGCATAGTATTTTAATGGAAATAGAATATGAAATGTGCGATCATGGTATGATTTCAATAACTTGTTACTATGCAAGCTTGACCGAAGGGCAAGGTCAAATTTCTGTCAGACACTTGACCTTGACCCTGATTGAAGATCACTGTTACATTTTTCATGACCTTCTTCTTTAGTATAGTTACTGATTGAGCGTTGTGCTAGCATACGTGCTTATCCCTTTTTCCCCTTTCGCACTTTTTAAAGTTATTTTCATCAAACACATCCTTCTAATATCATAGGAAGTGTTTCTATTAGGTGTAAAATCAATGTTATATATATAAGAGAAACTCTGTGTTAGTCGTACACCACTGGTTTGAAAATTAAATACAAGTTCATTTTCTTAAAGTTTGGGTGTCAGGGGGTAACTGCTGGAAGATTCAAATTTCGTGTCCTTCTCACTGAAAATACTCGCGTTATGGCCTTATGACACGCATCCCAAAGGGGTCCATTTTACGAAAGTTCTTACGATCATTCGTACATGTTATAAGCAGGGACCTGTTATAAGTGTAGGCGAAACGTGCGTAAGGACTTTAGTGAATTGCCCTCCTGGATGGCATCGTGATCGTGAAGCGCGCTAGCGCTTCTCGACCGATGTCAGCCTTAGTCATGCGTGTCATAAGGCCGTAACACAAACACAAACTACCCTCATTACTTATATTTGCACTGCTTCCAATTTTTTTCCACGATTGTTGGCCAGAAACTGCAAAATTCCTCATGAAAGGACGTTTCCAATGAATACCAACATACGAATACGATTAGTGAATTGTCAACAGCTTTCCTCTGCGCGCGGTGCGCCCAGAGCGTGCCGCAGAAAGCTGTTAACTCAGAGTGCAAAGTGTTATTCCTCTAATAGTGTTTTGTATAATCTTCGTTCAAACACATATCACATTATGCGATAGTTAGCTGAAGGGAGGAGCGGACGGCATTTACGACATATGACAGTGCCTGGCAAATTAAAAAGTGGGAAGATGTAGGATGTCGATATCGGCCCCCAGGACCCTCTGGGTTTATGGCCTCACTGTCTACATGATGTTTGTTGTTTGGAGCTTTTATGCATGCCGTTTGGTTTCTAGTTTAAATTTTCCTTAATGATAGAATGGAAACTTCTTATAGATGTTAATTAGAACTGGCAGGTCCTTATTCATAATTATTTTGTTAACATAATGGTAAATAACGCCATGAAAATGGTTATTTGTTAATTGATTCCTAATGTATTCGATAAATGGGGTATATAACATTTGCTAGGCAGCGGTGCTATTTAAGCATGTTCTGCAGGCCGGAGACTAGGGGACTTTAGGATATTTGTTCAAGGTGACAAACAGAACAGAGCCAATCATGGAATTTTCAGCTTTAAACGAATTTTTCTCGGGTCAAACTCTAAAATTCCTGAGCTAATGATTAGGGCAGTAATATGACATGATATACTGGGGGGGGGGGGGGCAATTGTCGAAAGCTAACAGGCAAGTTGATTCACTGTTAACCAGAAAGAAAATGGTGTCAGCTGATACTATTTGCCTAACTAACTGAAAAGACCAAATTCCGGGATTTGTTGCTGCATGTCCATCATGAAACAAGACCCATGAGAATGGGAACGCAGACAAGTGGTATGACAGATTCTTTTGAAACTCATCTAGTGAAAAGCAAATTAGGGGTGCCCAATTGTCAAACAAATAGACGTTTTGAATGCTAAATTATTTCTGTGCACATGGTAGTCCAAATTACCCTTCAGCCTTTAGAAACAGAGCTTTGCTGAGTTTTACGCTTACCAAATCTACAAATAACCTATTTTTTGTTACTCGTAGTGTAAGCATTTAATTGCACGTGCTCACAAAATTGTGATTTGTGCATGAAACGAACGAAGTTTCGGCCAGTAAATAGAGTTAATGAATAAGATTATGAAATCGTCAACAGTCCTACTTCATTTAAAGTTTATTTTGTTTTTGTTTCACTCTCTGAAATATCTCATCACTTCATGACGAAAATAGCGTCAATGTTCGGCAATTAGGCACAGTACAATTATAATACATTTTTGTGTAGCATGGTCCAATGACAACCAATATTATCGGAAAAGCTCTATATACTTAGATTGTATGAACAAAGAACTTTAAGACGGTTAACAGATTTTAGATTTTTTGGCAGAGATTTTATCTGACGAAGGTTAATGCTAAATCCATTTTGAGCTTCCTAACAAAACAAATGATTTTGTGTGGTTGCCATAATAGTAATAATGTGTGAGTCTGTGTAAAGGTATATAGGCGCAGCTTCTGACAGACACCGTCATCAATTTATGACTGTGCGAGTCTGCCCATGCGCGGACAATGTTTTGTAACTTTGATAACTTACACCTACTGTCTCTCTTTGTGCCAAACAATATTGCCGGAAACAATGATATGGTTGTATGAGAAATGTTTAATTATGTCTCCCCGTGCAACTGGGGGTCTTCTTCTTCTTCTTCTTCTTCTTCTTCTTCTTCTTCTTCTTCTTCTTCTTCTTCTTCTTCTTCTTCTTCTTCTTCTTCTTCTTCTTCTTCTTCTTCTTCTTCTTCTCCTTCTTCTTCTTCTTCTCCTTCTCCTTCTCCTTCTCCTTCTCCTTCTCCTTCTCCTTCTCCTTCTCCTTCCCCTTCCCCTTCCCCTTCCCCTTCCCCTTCCCCTTCCCCTTCCCCTTCCCCTTCCCCTTCTTCTTCTTCTTCTTCTTCTTCTTCTTCTTCTTCTTCTTCTTCTTCTTCTTCTTCTTCTTCTTCTTCTGTGCGTTGCGGACGCAAAACTCAAGTGAGATTTGACTTGGGAAGTTGACATTTTTGTGAAGATGTTCCTATATAAAACCTTGCTTGGGATTGCAGATGGGTAACCTTGACCCATTTTTAAGATCACATGGGCATGTCATCTAAAATTGACGCGGACCCAATAACTCCGCAAGGATTTGACTTAAGAGATTGAAATTTTGCATGATTATGTACCATAATATGAGCTAGGTTGCAATTGCAGATGGGTGACCTTGACCTATTTTCAAGGTCACGTGGCCACTTTTAAAAATCATTGCAGATGCACTTGAAAAAGATTTGACTTAAAGAGGTTGACATTTTGTGTGATTATGTTTCTGTGTAAGATTTTTATAAGACTTTGCTTGTGACTGCAGATGTATGACCTTTTTCAAGGTCACGTGGGCATTATGTCTAAAATCAATATGGACGGGATAACTCAAGGATGATTTGACTTGGGAAGTTGAAACTTTATGTGAAGATGTTCCTATGTATGATTTTGCTTGGGATTGCAGATGGATGACCTTGACATATTGTCAAGGTCACATGGGCATGTCATGTAAAATTGACACAGACACAATAACTCCGCAAGGATTTGACTTAGGAGGTTGAAATTTTGTATGATTTTGTACTATAATATGAACTAGGTTGGGATTGTAGATAGGTGACCTTGACATATTTTCACGGTCACATGGCCACTTTTAAAAATCATTGCAGATGCACTCGTAAAAGATTTGACTTAATGAGGTTGACATTTTGTGCGATTATGTTTCTCTGTGACACTTTTGCAAGACCTTGTTTGTGACTCCAGATGTATGACCTTGAACTATTTTTCAAGGTCACATGGGCATTTCGTCTAAACTCAATATTGACGTGCTAACTCAAAGGAAGATTTGACTTGGGAAGTTGAAATTTTATGTGAAAATGTTCCTATATATGATCTTGCTTGGGATAACAGATGGGTGACCTTGACTTATTTTTCAAGGTCACATGGGCATGTCATCTAAAATTGACATGCATGCAACAACTCTGCAAGGATTTGACTTAGGAGGTTGGAATTTTGCATGTTTATGTACCATAATACCAACTAAGTGTGGATCGTAGATGGGTGACCTTGACCTAGTTTCAAGGTCACATGGCCACTGTAAAAATCGTTGCAGATGCACTCGAGAAAGATTTGTCTTAAAGCGGTTGACATTTTGTGTGATTATGTTTCTATGTAAGACTTTTGTATGACCTTGCTTGTAACTGCAGAAGTATGACCTTGACCTATTTTTCAAGGTCACATGGGCATTTCCTAAAAAATCGATGTTTTGAAATGTCAATAAAGAGTGTACCTTTACCATATATGTAGATCATTGGAATCGGTATGCCTATTTATAAAAATAAGGTGGACAATAGTAAGGGCGCACGGGGAGACATTTGATTTTCAGTTGGAAAATCAGCCTGTTATAGTTATATCTGAAATTTTTATTTCTTTTTTTTTTTTTCTTTTGCTTTTCTTCTGCAAACAAGACTGCTTTAAGGACGTGAAGAGTGTCGCACGACATGAAAAGCCTAGAAGCATGGTAAATCTTTTGCAAGAATTTTGTTAAATATTTAATGTTCGATGCTGACTGTTAAGCTAGAATAAACAGTGGTGCACCGTTCATGTGTATAGTTATGAAACCACACCGAGTCAACCTGCCCTTAACACTCGACTGGCTATACTCATACCCAAATATACCCAGGAAAAATTGTTTAAATGCATGTGCAGCACTATATGTTTCTTTTTTTTTTATTTTTAATTTCAGATTGATGTCAGTGTTCTCCAGGTCATGGACGACTCTCAGCTACAGCCCTATTTACCCAATTATGGGGACAGAATAGCCCTTTTTGCCTTTGCCAGGAAACAAGAAGTCACAGAGAGAACAGAATCAGCTACAGAATTGAAAAAGATGTCCCTTTTATCCCGCCTTAAGCATAGGTTAGAAAGTGGACACAAAGATGAGCATTTGACAAGATCAAAGGGTCAGATCGGAAATAGTAATGCACAGAAGAAAACTAGAAGAGTAGAAGTCGGTTGGCTGAATTATGAAAATTGCAGCAAGACATACAAGCAGGTAAAATCGTCAAGTGGGGGTGGAACCAGACATTTAAATTTGGCATTTGACAGCACTGTACAATTTGTGAAGGAGCAGGCAATTGAATTGTTCTTCCCAGGAGGCATATCAAAAAAAGGTGCTGTAGAAGACTTTTCCTTTGAAATGATGGATTTTAGTCGCAGTAAAGTGGAGCTTACTGAAGCGGTAGGTGATATATATTTGAGAACAAAAGTGAAACTCCTGCGCCTTTACCTTTCATCTCACAGCAAGTATGCTTGTAGTTCAGAATCCGAAGAGGACAACCAAAATACATCAATGACTCTAGCAACAAGTTCAGTGCATGCACCAATGGACATCGATCCAGTTCCATCCAGTGTGGGTCTGGAGCAGAAGACTAGCACTCCGACAAAAAACGCAGACGTCGACCTGGTCAAACAAGCAGTGTCGTTATCGGGGATTGCGGCAAACACCTTACCTGACTTGCAAGTACTGGACGATGCAGACACTTTACCTGACCTAAAAATACCAGACGATGTGGATGATTTCGATGTTCTAGACTACTTACTACCAGAAAAGTCAGATTGCATTATCACACACATGTCTGCTACTGACACAGACGTCGCAAAGGATCCGGAGAGCGATGCCGAATTGAATTTCAGGGAGGACATGGCAGCAACCACCGCTAGTATTTCTGCTTTAGATGAAACTATACTGTATGAAGGATTACCAGCCAAAAAACACAACATTACTTTACACAGGGGGCACATCCTTCAAGAGCTGAATCAAGCTTTTGAGAAGGTGGACCCATTCCGTGATATTATAGAATTTACTGTAGTATTGCCAAATGGAACGAATGAAACAGCAGAAGATTCCGGTGGCGTAACACGTGATATATTGACCGAATACTGGGAGGCATTCTACAACGAAAACACTACAGGGATTGCGTGTAAAATTCCGGCCTTACGCCATGATTATGGAGAAGATGAATGGAAGTCCGTGGCCAAAATAGCTTTGTTTGGATGGAAAAGTGTTGGATACTTCCCAGTGAGGATCTCGGCTCCATTTATGGAATATTGTCTGTATGGATCATACAGTTCGAATTTGTTGGAGGCGTACTACAAGATGATCCCACAGTGTGATCAGGACATGCTACAGCACGCACTAGCCGACATAACATCAGTCCGAGAAGAAGACTTACTTGACTTCTGGGAGTTACATCATGTGAAAAAACTTCCAAAACAAAGTAACATTGACACAATCATAACTGAAATAGCACACAAGGAAATCATTCAGGAAAGCATGTATGTAGTTGATTGCTGGCGACCTTTTCTCAAACATGCAGACATAAAGCCAGAACAGTTGACTAAGTTATATGACTCATTAATTCCAAACGCACGGCGCGTAACACAGTTGTTCAAATTTCCTTCATCAATGACACAGGAGGAAGCAAGCGTTGCCAACCACCTGAAACGATTAATGAGAGAACTGGATGAAGGTTTATTGCAAAACTTTCTAAGGTTTACCACGGGCTCAGATCTTATGGTTCAAGAGAAAATTGACATTAATTTTGTAGATGTCACCGGATTAGCAAGAAGGCCAGTGGCACACACTTGCACTAGCTTGTTGGAATTGCCAAGAAAATACGAATCATTCTCTGAATTTCGAGGAGAATTTCTGTCAGTGTTAAGATCGGGTGTGTGGATTATGGACATAATTTGAAGAAAAAAAACTGGATGAAGGCTTATTGCAAAACTTTCTAAGGTTTACCACGGGCTCAGATCTTATGGTTCAAGAGAAAATTGACATTAATTTTGTAGATGTCACCGGATTAGTAAGAAGGCCAGTGGCACACACTTGCACTAGCTTGTTGGAATTGTCAACAAAATACGAATCATTCTCTGAATTTCGAGGAGAATTTCTGTCAGTGTTAAAATAGGGTGTGTGGATTATGGACATAATTTGAAAAAAAAAAATATTCCACAAGCAATACGTAGTTTTGTTATAATCCAACTCTCTACTTTGATCTAATAAGATAGTTTGTTGAATTTAAGATGGTTTGTTGAATTTACTGCGAATTGGCTACTGTACCATTCTTCAACATTACAGGAACGTCGCACTGCCATCCCTGTTGTTTTGAGGTTTTTTTGATAGACTTGTGCAGTTTTATAAGCAATATGTTTGTCATGATTAATAGTTAATGTTACTATTTTCTTGTCTGTACATGCCTTCACAAATTAGTATGCTTTAAGTGTTAGAAGCATTTGAAATATCAAAAGTGAACTTGATCACTTAAGGTATCATAAAATGCAAAAAAAAAATGTTGTTCAAATACCTTGGAAATGCAAAGTATTATTGAAAATAAATGTAAGGTCAGCTTTTTGAGAAACCAAATTATGTGAATTTACTCATGCTACAGTATAGGTTTACATCTGCTTACATATGAATCATTCTCTGAATTTCGTGGAGATTTTCTGTCAGTATTAAAATCTTGTGTGTGGATTATATGTATGGAAATAATTTGAAAAAAAAGACTTCATTCCACAGGCAGTGCGTAGTTATAATAGTTATAATCAAACTCTTGACTTTGATCTCATAAGATAGTTTGTGGAATTTACTGCGATAGTTTGTTGAGGTTAAGATCGTTTGTTGACTTTACTGCGAATTACCTACTGTACCATTCTTCAGCATTATATGAACGTCGTACTGCCATTCATGTTGGTGTTTTTTTTGATAGACTTGTGCAGTTTTGTTAGCAATATGTTTTATGTCATGATTAACAGTTAATGTTACCATTTTCGCAAATTAGTATGTTTAAAAGTGTTAGAAGCAATCGAATTATCAAAAGTGAACTTGATCACTTAACGTGTCATAAAATGGAACAAATGTGTTTCAAATACTTTGGAAATGAAGACTATTATTAAAAGTAAATGAGACTTCCATAAGAAGCCACGAATGGACATGGGTTTTCCTTTTCAAACCATGTTGTCTTTATTAAGTTATGTTTTAGAACCAAAGCGTCAATTTCCCTGCAAAAATCATAAATGCTGCTTTGAGGTATTATTTACACCCAGCGCCCTATATGCTGAAACCTTGTCCGTACAATTGACTTAATATAAGGCGCGACACAGTGGATGGTTTGCCATGAGCGGGGTGGTGTAGTGGTATAACTGCCGGCTACCTGGGCTAATGAAAATGCAACTAACATAGGCTCGAATCCAGTGCGACTCTCTTTAAAATTTTTGGGTATTGAATATAAACTTGGCAATATTTCAAAGTCCAGCACCAAAAATAGTGCCTAAACAAAAGAAGTTAGCCGCGGTATTTTTCGAAAAAGGGAAGAAGGAGCATTGGTGGAAACAATGGGACCATGGTTTAATCTATTAATATAAATCATTTCAGAAATATTCGGATAAAGTGTGGGTTAAGTGCACACTGTGTATTTCAGTATGAATACCGGACTTAATTAACATAAAACATAATCCTATCCATTCTGGTAATTGTGTTTATCAGTTTGGAGCCCTATTTACTTGAAGCGTGATATATCATTATTGAAATACCATTTTAAGTCATCTAAATTACAAATTTGAAATGTGGTCTTTCATACTCATGCTTATTTTTGCGTGTATCTTTGCTCTTACATATGCAAAAATCAAAGTTACTAAGTCATTCCATTATCCTCAAATCACAGAAAACTAATATATAGACATTTTCTTTTGTGCGGTAGAAAAGTGCTGTATTGAGATGGTTAAGTAAGAAATCCTGTCGCACATGCCCTGATCATGGCGTCTTCTCAATTCTGTTGCCTAACAACACAGACAGAATAAAGAAGCTACACATTTCTGTCACTGCTGATCATAGAATTAGAGCATTGTCTGGTTGCTTATCTGGTTTATTTTCCCCAAAACTGGTTAATACCCAGCCGGGTACCCGGATATTGCAATACCCGATTTTCGGGCATCCTGGTATTTACTTTGAATACCCGATAGTGCTCTATATAGGATGTCCCATAGCATGCATAGTGAAGTTGGAATGGCATTTCTGTGTACTACCGTTTTTAAGAGATTCAACCTTAAAATGTGAAAGCGTCCCGAATTAGCATGAAATTAAAATACTATCCATTTTGAATGTGCACAGCCCCATGAAACATCTCTATGTGGCAAACTCTTTGGAAGCCAGAAGCAATTGAAATTTTTGAATACCCGTAATTTGTATAATTTTCAGCATCTTGACTATTCAAAACACTTTGCATAATTTAATTATAGATGCTATGGCCATGCAAAATTTCGAGATTCTGGCTTGTGTGGTGTATGAATTTAAGTCCGCGCAAAAAACTCGAGTGGAGAGGTAGGGAATGAAGAAAAAAAAATTGATTAAAACAATATGTCAAGTTTACACACAAATAGAGATGGCAGCCAACTAGAATTTTTAGAGCCGGCTCAAGCTAAACAACGAGCCGGCGCGCGCCAATTTGAGCCTGTGGCTCAGTCGGCTGTGGTTCATATGAGTCGTAAAATGTGGCAGTGAAAACATGAAAAATTTAGTATAGAATAACGAGGAATTTATTTTAATTTCAAGTAACATGATACAAGACAAGAATACGTCTAACAGCTTGCCGATCTCGCTATTGCTTACTTTGCTCCTTGAATGGGTTATTGTTTTGGCTGGCCCATTCAGGCCTGGAGTTTTAAACAATGCTAATTAAATCAAATGTGCATGCCCCTCCTTGTTAAAACGAAAACAACAGTGTACAGTGAGTTTTCACGAAAGAGATAGCTTTATTTTATAAATTTATTTTATATATTTTCCACAACGATATTACCACAAGCCGTCAGCCAAGCCACGGCTTAGCCGACGTTAAAAAATTGGAGCCGGCGCTCGGATTTAGAAGACATTAGGCGGCTAAGCCACGGCTCGGCTAGACCCTTGCCATCTTTATACACAAATATAACAAATAGAGGTGTATGGTACTGTCGCAGTACTTGCGGTAATATGAGAAATTAGGTAATACATCGCGGCATTGACATAGGTGCCTTTTTATGTAAAATGGACCCATGGTGGAGAAATGCTTCGATGTCTTATATCTATAAAATATGGGACAACATCATCCAACTTTTAAAACTGTCACTGATAACTATTCGACACACAGGGGTATAATCGACACGCTTTTCCTCACGAAAGCAGATTTTTTTGTTTTTGTTTTGTTTTTTGTATTTTCTTTTGAAAAAAGGCTCACAGATGAATCTGATGTTCAGTTATTTTGTCAAATATTCTGTCTGAATTAAGCACTTAATATTTGAGTAACACTTGCCTAAAGCTAATTAATTATAAGCGAGTTGCCGTGAGGATGCTTTCAATTATATACACAGAATTTTTGCTCGGTATTTGAGTGATTGCAAATTGGTCTATCCTGTGTAGCCGACCCTTGTCCCCAGCTCAATTACACTGCCTCAACTTTACTCTCTCACACAACTGTTTGCCTTCAAAGTCTCAGGCAGTTGTCTCACAGCAAATATGTGTGTATGTGTGTATGTGTGAATACGGAACAAATTGCACATGCCTGTCTCTAGACAGCATTGCCTCTGTATGGCCAACAAGGGTTCTTTGATGGGCACTTCAAAGAAATCCCAGCTGTCCGATTCAGATGATCCTCTTGTATGACGAGCATGACAAAATGCTCAACTTTTGTCAAAAAATGCCAACAAAAAAGTACACTGCAGCAATTTTGAAGAAATCCTAAGAATATATTAAACCTTTATTGGTTACAAAAATCAGCTAGGTTAGCATGTGTGCTATTATGTAACTCCCAGATGGATATTGCCTTTTAGGGGCACTTCAAACAGATCTGCCCTCTCAAGCACTGTTTTCATCTAGATAAATAAACATACATACATACATACATACATACATACATACATACATACATACATACATACATACATACATACAGTACATTCGGCCTGTGGCAATAAAAGCAACCAGTTTGAGCCACTGCATTACTATGTACATGTATTAACACTGGGCTGGATGTAGTGTTATTACACTGTCGAAACTCAGACCAGGATATTTCGTAGTATCAGGTCGAAACTTTGGCCAGGTGTCTGGTAATTAGGGATGTAGTAACTGCCAGCTGGAATTTAGCCCCTCATTCAGACTCCCTGCAACAACACTTCACTCATCTAGAATAAAATATCTCAAGATACTTGGTTTTGGCCTGATTTCACCCAGAAAAGCAGCGGTCTATCTTCATCTTGATATAATAAAATTAACATATACTGTTTGCATGCAAGAAAAATGCCTGTCTTGAAGAAAACATTAAACTACTTTGACCAACAACAATAATGTTGTCTAACTCTCAACTTGACGTGGTGCTAGCATTAACTCCGCCATGAACTTCCCATTCCAATTTGCGATAAGTATGTTATATAATAAAAGGAAATTGATTGAAAAGCATTTAATTGGTATTGTTATGTATACCTTTGCTCTGCTGAGTACAAAGTTGAAAGATATTTGCTTGGCTCTTTGTTTTACTATCATGAAAGTGGCAGGTCCGTTGCATTTTACGTACGTAACAGATTGGCAAAGTTTTAAGTAATCAAACTTTGCATAATTTTGAACACATTGCTAATATGCAAAACTTCATTGGTAACACTACGTCAATGCCAAAATTCTGAGAGTCTGTGTTCATAGCCAGACTTAACAAAGTAGTCCAAGGAATGCAATTATGGTTTGTGTTGACACACATACACGTTAAAAGATGCACACAAAGACACGACAGACAAAGTGGCAGCATGACTGATTTTTTTATACAAATAAATGTGACTCGTAAAGTCCAGCAGTTTGAACGAAGAGTTTGAAACGTTTTCTGCGGTACCTTGACCTCTGTTAGTATAGCCGCTTCAGCCAGAGATACAGTGCTTAAAATACCAAATGAATAAATGAAACAAATGAAGAAAAAAACATTAACCTATTATTTTGAGATATGACCAGTATTTATACTGGAGAACGATTTGGGAATACATATTGTAACAAATATTGCGATGAAGAAAGCCGTAAATTACGACTCCGTCTGACACAGAATACTTAGCATTAGACCGTGACATGCATATTGGTGTATATCACCACATGAAGTAACTATTGTACGTTTCATGCCAATCAAAATGGAATTAAATTAGAACACAATGCATTTTTATTATTATCTACTTCTTGATGAATACTTATGTATACACCAAGGTCTGAGCACACCATTTAATTGATAAATGTCTCCATCCTGGACCATTTATAGGCATGTCAGTTGACAGGGCGCCAAATTATACTTGCAGGAGCACAATTGAAAGGTCGTACTTATGCCGTTTAAGAAAATACATTATTCTGGTGTCATTATGGTATAAACATATTACAAATGTCAAATAACGTTGTCTTCACACATTTTGCCTGTTTCGTCGAATGGTTCCACGGTACTAATCGTTTTAGGTACTGTTGCCTAACGCCTCATTGGCTCTAATTTTTAAATTAATAAAGAGGCTAATTCCGTCCTGTGGCGTATTAGGCCAAGCAAGGTGCTCTTCTTGCATGATAAGCAAACATAAGTTATAAATGTCCTGATCACATGGGTACGATGAACGATAAAGACATCGCTGTTCACAAACTGTTACCTCTTCTGAACTCACTGGATGTAAAAAATCCTGTGTGCCGTAAAAGGCCGGTGCCACATACATCACCATAGGGCGGCCGCTTGGGACATTCCGGTTCTTGGACGGACGGATGATATGATTGTCCCATACCCGAACAACATCATCGATGTTATCCTGGTGAAATATAGAGAAACAAAAATGTTGAACACAATTGGCTCATATGACGAAGCCATAACGACAATTCGGTTTTAACAATAAAGCCACCTGGCCACAGTAGTTAGAACAAGAACACGAAATATGTATGTATGTATGTATGTATGTATGTATGTATGTATGTATGTATGTATCTATCTATCTATCTATCTATATAGATAGATAGATAGATAGATAGATAGATAGATAGATAGATAGATAGATAGATAGATAGATAGATAGATAGATAGATAGATAGATAAGGAAGAACCTGGTCATACTATAATACAAATTATAACAGATAGACAGACAGAGAAAACCAGACAGGCAGAGAAAACCAGAAAAAGACAGACAGACAGACGGACGGGCGGACGGACAGATAGATAGACAGACAGATAGATAGATAGATAGATAGATAGATAGATAGATAGATAGATAATAACTTTGTAATAACCTCAAATGATAGATATATTACTGAAGATACATCAATTTACCCCACACCGATAGTTTTATTCGTCGAAATATACATCGGAAACTTAGATGTTTAACCATATTTGCATTTTCTCTGTACGTAACAAATACGTATAACATTCAAACATAAAATGACAAGTTGGTTTTATGAAATTTACGACACAAACACACTTATGTGGGAAACTAGAAACATAACCAGATGAGAAGGCAATATACCAATTTTGCACTTTGGGCTATTGGAGTTTCTCCCATTAAACAGACATTAGAAATATCAATACAGCTAATTACATATGTTTTTCAGGTTAGCACCAATATATTCTGTGGTCCACATTGACCAAGATATGATGGAATATGTATATTTTTTTTTTTTCATATCTGAGGATACCAATTAAAAAGATAGGATACAATGAACAGCACTGATCGTGATCTAGGCGTACGTAACGTATGTTAAATGTTATGTAAACATAACTGGACAACATAATAATTTCAGTTCATCAACGTGCAGGATGCCCATTATACAGAATCTATACAAAGTACATCAGGTGATGGACAATGCCAGTAGGCCTAGACATCTCTTGCATTAATTTTAATGGTATAACTATAAGGCTGTAACATCACATTCTTATTTCAATCTTATACCGTCCTTGGTAACAACAATAGGAAGTTAAGGTATGTTTTTTATAATAATTTATTCAGATGATTACACAGGCTTAATGTTTCTTTTCACGTCAGAAAATTTTATACAGGTCGGTGCCTTCTACGATATATCATATCAAATTAAGATAAAGAATTTCCTTGGCGTCCTATTCGGCCTTAAATAAAAGTTAGCTCAGAATATCTTTTCAAATGGCCTTAAAAACACGTTCTTCCAAGGGCTGGAAATACTAATAATCATACATTATTTACCCACCTGAATCATTCCTAAAAAACAAAACTGCAACAGGTTTCGGTCGAGATAGTTGCCACTGTAGTGTCCATCATTCCGTAGCTGATAGAAGAGGTCGATCCAAAATTGAGAACACTCTTTACGAAATTGAGCCCAAAAGCTTTCAATTCTCGTATTTGCAGTACTAGCACCTTCCAGATAACTTCCATTATCAATTTGGCCATTTGTGTCTCTTCTAAGAAACCTCTGAAATTCCTTCACTCTCACATTTTCAGTTCCAGCGTCACCTCTAATTTTAAATGGACAGCCGCCAACTGTACGTACAGTTTCCAAGAAGTAACCACCTATGATCATAGGGTCGCTGTTTGTATGATAGACATTCAACCAGATAATTTTTCTTGAGAAACCATCGATGCATCCGTTAATGCATATCCCAAATGGTTTTAGTTTATCGTATGAATCAAAATGCCAAATGAAATTTGGACCTTTGGCAAAGTAAGCGCGTCGTTCAAGACGCCTTGATCCTCGTGCAAGTGTCCCAACAGGGTCCAATGTGGAAAGGATCATCCTGACGTCCTCCTTCCTAACTTTCAGTCCATTCTGTAGACATTTTGTGTACATCCACCGGTAGCCATGTAGTTGTCCCGTATTTTCTAGATTATTTTTTATAAACACGACAACGTCCCCCAGATCACTGTATCCTTTCCTTCTTGATAGGCCAGCAGATTGTAAAATTCGCTTGAGATGTCGTTCACTTATGATTATCTTGTGTTCAACGGCCAAAACAACAAGTATATCTTTGCACTGCATTCCTAATGAGTAGTATATTCTTATGAGGTCTAAGCGAGATGGATGTCCTTGGTATGCCATAACTGCAATATACCATGAATATCAATAGAAAAATTATTCTTAAAAAACAAAGTGCTCAGCTGACAATGAGGGCAAAACGACAGTAAAGCAATTTTGGGTTATGGCAACACTGTGACAGTTGAAAATACAGCAATCATCTAATTGGATGAAAGTTAACATTTACTTTATGTTTTAAATTAAAATATTTTATATGTTTAAGGGACTAAGGTTCTGGGATGTCAAACCTTATTATCTTTCTATAAGCTGCATGCAAACTGCCCAGTTGCAGATAGCAAACAAAATACAGAAGACTGTAACAAAATATGAAACTGAAAGCAGAAATATTAAAATAATTCACCTCAACGTGAAAAAGTACCAAAAAAGTCCTTTGCTAACTGCAGACCTTAAACAATATTTCTCATAAGTTTGATATCAATGCCATACTTGCCTTGTGGGCATAAATTCACAAGCCTATACATTCATTCAAATGTTTTGATGATATCAATTGTGTCTCGTGATGTAAAATTTGGCACTTACCAGATATGTGATGCTATCCCACACGTGCACGTCAAAGATTGTTTCCAGACAGCGCAGATAGGATCAATCAATGCAACTGAGAGTATGTAAACCCCAGTCTGTTGTAACCACATGGGGATCTTATGTATTTCGAGGGAACGAAATACTTATTTCGAGGGAACGAAATATATTTCGAGGGAACGAAATATATTTCGTGGGAACGAAATACATTTCGAGGGAACGAAATAATATTTCGTGGGAACGAAATACATTTCGAGGGAACGAAATAATATTTCGAGGGAACGAAATACATTTCGAGGGAACGAAATAATATTTCGTGGGAACGAAATAATATTTCGTGGGAACGAAATACATTTCGAGGGAACGAAATAATATTTCGTGGGAACGAAATATATTTCGAGGGAACGAAATACATTTCGAGGGAACGAAATACATTTCGAGGGAACGAAATATATGCCTGGTACATATACTGATATCCATTCATATTTTCAAAGTGACCCCTTAGGGGCTCCACATTTTACCCCTAAAGGGACATGGTAGATTTTCTTATTTTATTTCGTTCCCACGAAATAGTATTTCGTTCCCACGAAATAATATTTCGTTCCCTCGAAATATTATTTCGTTCCCACGAAATATTTATTTCGTGGGAACGAAATATATTTCGAGGGAACGAAATAATTTTTTTTCTTTCTTCATGTCCCTTCTGGGGCTCCGTACAGGGAGCATATGTGGTATATTCACTTTGTTGACATTCAGTGTAGATAAGCAGAACGGTTGTTAGATTTTTAACCCTTCAGGCAATCTTGTGTCATACAATATTTATACATTACGAGTACATTTGCAATGCAAACTCTCTTGGTATAAGGGGTGCAGGGTATTTCACATTCATAAGCGCATGCATGTGCATGCTTCATCATTAAGTGTTGCTTGCAAGCTTGTAGCAGAAAAAAACAGGACTCTATAGTTTGTTGCCTGAGTTGTCTGTCTGTCTTGAATTCAACTGAATTATTTGCCTTCAAAAGTCTATAGTATCCTCTATTTCATAACCGATCATTTCATTGAGTATTTATAACATAGGTATTCTGAGTCCGAACAATATGAAACATATCTGATAGACCTTGACCTTAACCCTTAAAGTGCTACTCACTGCTAAAGTTGTTTTCTCATTACTGCTGATCATAAAATGGTTAACGGATTCAAATTCATCACGAAGATGCCTTTCATTCAAATATCAGCAAGCCTAGTCTGAAACGAAAAGTAGTCTTAATCAACAGCTGTCCTCCAGACACTTTGCGCGCAATGCCCGCAAAATGTCCGAGGAAAGCTGTCGAGTAAGACTATTAAATCAGCGCTTTAAGGGTTCAGGTCGACGTGTTACCACGTGTCCCATATTTCTTCGCCATTGTATTTAAAAATCTAGACTTATAAAGGCTGCTTTCACTTTAGGCGTGAAATCATTATTATTTGTTGTATCATTATTTTATATCATTATTTTCGTTTATTCTTTTAATAGTTACATGTGGACAAGTCAAATTTGTTTCGTAATGTATTCCGGGCAATGTCAAAATTGCTCGCGGCCTTTTTGAAAATATGTGCTCTTTGGATATAAATTGTTTATTACATAGTGCCATTTAGTCATCCCTCCATCTCTTCCATGCTAATCGTAACACTTAAACCGAAAACAGACGAAGCCCTCGGCTGGATTTAGAGTTGCAGTGTCTCTAATATATCGTGTCACAACTGAAGTCCAATTTGCTTATTGGCAAAAGTACCACCAGGCCGTTTATTTTAAAGTTTCACATTTGGTATATGTCCAACCATTTACAAGTTTAGCATGTGGAATGTGTCCATGTGATATGCGATGCACTGTTCTGCATATGTGAGTATAATGAATGCAAACGTATGCATTGTGTGTTCAATTAGTACTGCGAAAAAAAACCCCGAGCACTTCAATACAAATCAACGATGTATGCCGTATCCACGAAAGCACACCACAAACACCAACCCAGCACGAAAGCACGCTTACAAGGCAATTACTTTCCGCAGTAATATTACTTGGTAGCATAATATCATATTTGTAAGGGTATTTACTCTGATCAAGGAACAATTATAATATCATATTTATAAAAGCACTTTGACAGACAGCTTTGCTGTGTGTCTGTTTAAATTTTGTTTTCTGGCAACAGTTCTACACGCAGGCAAGTCTTTTAGGAAATGTACACAGAAGAAAATGTTTTCCTCAAAATTGCCATATAACAAAAATCTGGAACTGGCAGTTGCTCAAAGGTTTATATCTAGTGCATAGCACTGATTACTTCTGTGCATTTGGGGTGTGTAACTACAACAAACAAAGGCAATGTAGAACTAATATTGACAAACTGAAAATGACATTGGCAGTCATCTTGGGAGATTATGTTTTAGTTTACGCAACGGTCTGTGATAGTGGCAAAATTATTCTGCATATCCCAGGGGCACACGTATGCCTTCCCCTTGGGGTCGAGCCAAAATAACCATGTCCGTATGGAAAGTGACCAAATATCCCATGAGTCTGTCATGTCGATCTCCCTTTGAAACAGTGCCAAAGGAACTCGATCGAAAGTCCGTAAATGTGGCATCTGGATAAAATCATTAATTCACTCGCGAATTATCACGATACAGAGGCAGTGGTTGATGTGTGTAAATACGTATACATATCCATGTGAAACCTTTATCTGATCTCTAAATTCTCCACGTTTATTCTAGTCATAACAGAGTCAATGAAAAAAGTTCTCCAATCGGGAATGGATTTTTAAGACACACAAGGACAGATATATTGTGAAATAAAGTAAGTGCCAACATTGTTACATTTGTTACAACAACCAGCCGCCCAAAACACTTGTGTATTTGGGTTTATACCACAGTGGACTAAGTTAACATGTATCTAAGAGGATGTATTGGTACATACATTACCAATATCAACTTCGTGTTATAAACATGAATATATATATATATATATATATATATATATATATATATATATATATATATATATATATATGTATATATGTATGTATGTATGTATGCATGCATAGATAGATAGATAGATAGATAGATAGATAGATAGATAGATAGATAGATAGATAGATAGATAGATAGATAGATAGATAGATAGATAGATAGATAGATAGATAGATAGATAGATAGATAGATAGATAGATAGATAGATAGATAGATAGATAGACTTATGCGTGTGTGTATTATGTATATCCATTTGGTTCACTATAATATCCAGGAAGACTCATGTTTTCTACTGGCATAAAGCCACATCTTTGATGCATAACGTTTCAAACATGGTTGCCGTATTTATCATATTAAACATAAAAGTCCGATATTGACCTATTGAAAGTCGTCCTACCAGAAACGTTTGGGGGTAAAATGCGGTTTTAGTAAAATTTTGCATATATTTTGAAAATATCCAACATAAAATATCCGATCTGATGCAATCATATTCTCAATATATATATATATATATATATATAGATATATATATATATATATATCTAAAGTGTATGACACTAGCCACAAAGCTGGGGGCACCCCAAAGTTAACCTGAGTGAGCAATATAAATCGCATCGCATTGAGTAGTCAGCACTGCCCTGGAAGCAGAGGGTAAAATGTAATATATGCCGACTTATTTTGAACAACTTGGTTTACCAGTTTTATGAGTCTGTTTAAGAGAAATACATGCATATGCAGCATGTACATCAAACCAGAAAAATATGTGGTCTCAGATTTTGTTTTGTCAATAAAATGTTGAAACTCTTGAATCTTGAAATCGTGGTCTCTTGATGTATGCATTGTAGTCAGTTACAACATAAGTGCTGATAATTGAGACAGTAATTTACAAAGGGTATCCACGGAAAGGGAGGAGGGCTGGGGTGGGTGAGTGTCCCAGTTCACCAGTACAGGAAATAATTTTGCCCTAACAGAGAACAGAAAATAGGAATATTCCAACAAAATGGCCAGTATGAATGTATATGATCTGAAACACAGAAAAAAATGATGGCCTGCAGTCCGCTGGTATGGGAACACATCACCCCAGTGTGTCAGCATGGTGCTAGTAAGGAAATACCCATCCCACTCCCCCCACACTAAATGACATGCTGCTCTGCCTCTTTGCAGCCTGCTTGCATGACTACCTCTATGCATACAAGAAAGAACTTTGCAATACATATATATCCATTCAACCTCCCTATCACAGTTCATGGATGTACTTAATGAGGGAGGATGTCCGCCTCCCTTCACTCTTTCAGTACATCTATGACATCTTTTTTTTCAATCATGATCCTAATTACAGTTCTAGAACTTAATATGTTCAATTTGACTAAATTATAGAATTCTGTTTTTTTTCCATATTTCTTTGTTTGTTTCTTTGTTTCTTTGTTTGTTTCTTTGTTTCTTTGTTTCTTTGTTTCTTTCTTTCTTTCTTTCTTTCTGTCTTTCTTTCTTTCTGTCTTTCTTTCTTTCTTTCTTTCCTTCCTTCTTTCTTTCTTTCTTATTTACAGTGAATTTGTCCAACATTTTTCTCTGGCACTATTATACATAGAGCTCCAAACTTGACATAATTGTACCTTCGTAGTTGGGCCTTTTTATACAGGGGAATGAAAATGTTTAAAATTATGCAAATGAGGGGCGCTTGAAATTTTAAATCTTGAATATATTCAAAAGTATAATAGATAGCGATGTCATTCCAACTTTTACCAGGGGGTTATTGACCATTGCACACGTAATGAATCTAAAACAAAAGATATGGAAATTTAAATTATGCTAATTAGCAGCAAATGAAATTTCGAAACTGAATATCTTCAAAACTTTTATAGATAGAGATGTCATTTCAACTTCCATTAGGGGTTATCAACCATTGCACATCTAATGAATCAATAACAAAAGTTGTAGCAATTTATATTATGCTAATCAGCAGTACTCGAAATTTTCAATCTTGAATATCTTCAACACTATAATAGAAAGAGCTGTCATTCCAACTTCTACTATGGGGTTGTTTACCATTGTGCACCTAATGAATTAAAAAAAAACATAAGTTGTAGCAATTCAAATTATGCTAAGTAGCACCATTAGAAATTTTAAATCTTAAATAATTTCAAAGCTTTAATAGATGGAGATGCCATTCCAAATTTTACTCCTGAGTTATGGAATACTTGTACATTGCCATACCAATATGCTTTGAAGACACACACTCTGATTTGCTATGTAGCAAATCATCTTATCTAGTTTCAATTTTGTATCTCAAGGCCCAGTTGAAGGTCATACCATTTTAGGATATGACTATTGAAATGAGTCATAATCGTTATAAACATAGATTTGGTATACAGATTTATTACATATGATTCTAACCCTATAGGCTTTGAAATTACCATTATTTTTCCATATGCATGCTGTTAAGGTTGTTTTGTCTCAAATGTATATGTTTTTGTTTGTTAGTTTTTTTCCCTTTTTTTCTTCATTTTTTTCAACCTAGATCGCCATGCGGTAATTTGTGTGTGATGTATATTTAGAATTTTTACACTAGACTATTTCCACAATCATTCCTAATATAACATGTATCAGCAATTTCATCTTAATTCCTGGGATTTGAATAGCGTTCCTAGGAGCTGACCTCTATGTTCCTGGGACTTGAGTAATATGTTCCAGGGGTTTTAGTTGTGTTCCCAGGAACTTGCCACTATGTTCCCGGGACTTCTGTTAAATTCCCAGGACTGGCATTATATGTTCCTAGGAACTCACATATATTCTCAGGAAATTGCCTAAATTCCCAGGATGTTGCCTTAAATCCAAGGAAATTGCCTAAATTCCTGAGAATTTATTAATATTCATAATGCCATAACTCAATTATGAGAGAAGTAGTATTGAAAACATTGTGCCAATTTACTTCTAGAATCCATTTCCACACACTGTGAAAATTTGGTGCTTCTACCACGAGTAGAACTGGAGATATAATGATGGGGCAAAATTGTCCGAATGGAATGGACAATTTATTATGGAATGACCTATATATATATATATATATATATATATATATATATATATATATATATATATATATATATATTAAAGGTAGCCTTCACTGAAGTTATATCGTTTGGTTACTCATATTTAGAAAAGAAATATCGTGTGCATTTATATTCAAATTTGGTGACTTAAGACGCCATTTGTAAATCTGGGAGCTCATTCCAGTACCCTTGCTACACAAAATAACAATTCTGCAAGGACAGTGTTGATGATGGCAGCGAGGAGTCTTGACGGGTTTGTGAGCAGGGCGAACATGGGTCGGACACAAGCTAGAAACGGTGTAACCTGTATACCAGCAACATACTGTTGAACCCTTTCCCCCTTGAATTGACACTTGAGTCAACAACTTTCCTTGGCATGAGTTGGGCACTAGTTGGGCACTAGGTGCCCAACTCATGCCAAGGAAAGTTGTTGACCTGGGGAATGTGATCTTATTAGGGCTCATCTACAATTCTCAGTCAAAATTGTTTCTCACTACTGCTGAAATTAGTTGAAAACAATGAAGCAGACGACATTTGAGCACTAGCCGGTTTTGACCGGTTTGAGGGGGAAAGGGTTAAACACTGATGTACTGTAACACAAGCGTAACCTTTCACTGGGGATCATTTACGGACATTTAAAACGTGTTCTTTGTAATTATGTCTTTGTGATTTCTGTAATTGTCTTTTTCATCTCTGTTGTTATGTAGCCTCGTCACCGGCTGCTTCATACACAGTGTCCCCATTGTCAAATAATGGAAGGGTAATTGTATTTAAAGATATTTTTGCCAGGACCATGGATATATATGGTGTAAGTCGCCTGAGAGCTCCGAGACGACGCGATGTTTTAGCGTAAAGGTTGTCAATGTGGTTTCACCGGGGTCAGAGGGTAACCCAGGAGATCCCTTGGTATTCATCAGCATTTACCCGCCTTTCCAAAGCCATTTCTACAGGTGCGACATACGGACGGCTCTGTGATATGTTTGACAGTAGCATTGTGACAAAACCATGCATCTTTATTATCTGTGTGTAAAGTGTACCAAAAATGAGTGATGATGGTTTTGATTTTAGAGTGGAACAAAGCAAGCCACAACGCCACCTGCAGTCAACTGTACAGTGTGTGGAGTGAACAGGTCATGAATCTTTTCAAAATCTTCATTCACCTATTGCTTTATTTATCCATATTGGTAGTTTTTTAGTGCGATTTAGAATATAATATATTTTCTGCATATAACATGATATGAACCAGCTGTTATTCTGAAGTCAATGTATGTATTGCTTTGTGTTTCATTAGGCCCTTATATTACGTGTGTATGAATAAAGCTTTTGAATCTTTGAATCGTTACTTAAATTTGCATTTTGTGATATTTAGGTATATTTTGTTCAAAACAGACCATTCACTTGCAATGGTTAGATGTAGTTGAAGCACAGTTGTTGTGTCTTCAAGGGAAACAAGTGTGACAGTGTCATCCGGGTACATAACCATTTTAACATTCTGTACGATTCCCTGTAGTTCAATTATATGATAATAAACAGCGGTGGCCTCAGTATCTTACCTTGCGGTACCTCTGTTTCTACAGGTACTTTATCGGTGTCTGACGTTGTAGACTAGATACTCTGACACTGATATCCGCTACCAAGGTATTTTTTCTAGAGGCAAAGCACCTTAAGTGCCATGAATTCCAAGACTTCCAGTTTGAAAAACAAGGCTGGCATATCCACAATATCGAAAGCCTTTTTAAAGTCCAGGTAAACCGCTTCCTATCGACCCAAAGCCATGTATGAGTTAAAGCGTCTTGACTTGAATGTGCTTCTCGGAAACCACCACTTGTTCCTGGCACAAATATTCCCGTGTCTGTATTTCATATAATTTTTCACTTGGTTACGAACGGCACGTTTGAATATATTCACACGTGCAGGAATTATCGATTTTGGCCTGTAGTTATTTACATTGAGAGAATAACATGATTTGAATGTATCTGTACCTCATGACATTCCCTAGCATTGGGATTGCTTGCTGTTCTTGACATTTTTATTTTATAATTGTTTTAGAGGGGCGTTCATTATGAACGTCAGAGACCAAGCAATATGGGTGCTGTATCACTCAAGAGTCCGGTGTTTCTATTGTCCAAACCGTTAGCGTTTGATGATTTAAGATGCTGTGAAAATCTCTACACTTTCTATATTTACTTCAGGATCCTTGGCTAATTTTCACGTAATCGTTAAGTTAAATAGTTTATTGCAAATTTTCCCAATCACGTGATCTGGTTATGAGTTTATTTTTCTGTCTTGGCTTGAGGTTTGCTCACAAATAGGCAAAATCATATAACTGTTGTCAACGCACCTGCCTTGGTAGCTATTCCGATTGACTGTTTGTTGTGAAATGAAATCACACCTGGTTTGCTGCATCAAACGTGTCATGTAGCTTGTAGATAGCTTGTAGACTTCTTTCGATTTACAAAACATGTTGAAGTCAAGTGCAGAAATAATACCTGCGTCGTAAAAGCAATCTTTTCTCTCGGATATTTTTTTTCGCAGATTACCAATAAACTGTAGTGATCATTCAGTGGAGAAAAAATATGGATGTTACGTTTGTCCGTTACAGATAATAACTTTTTTCACGATCATGCTAGGTTAAAGATCAGAGAAAAATCTGCAAATTTCAATTTCTCCTAGGGTAAGCATAGGCTATAGATTAAATAGTTAAAATCGCATTGTTATCTCAGTTCTTTCAAGTGATGTGATTTAACCTGAACCACATTAAGCCTTAACTATATCCATTGATGAAATTTACTGAGCTAAAATACAATTGATAAATAGTTTCTCGCAGTTATACAAATAAGTAAAGAGTTATAGTTTCAGTCTAATACATGTATTCACAATTTAGTCACGTAGGCATGTCTATGATAGCGAACAAATGTTGAAATGTATCTTTAGCTTTGCTATGAAGCAGATTTTTTTTCAACACTAGAGTAAAAGGTTGTACTTTGACGAAACAGTAATGATTCTTGAAGCAATGTTTTCGACACGTTGTAGTCTGTCCAATTATGTTTTGGCAATCAATGAAATAAATTTATGACATAATAATCAACTTATGGTCAACGTTTAAATCCCGGGGTTTAAATCCTCTCTGGACAAAGACATTATCAAATAACATGTGCAAAAACGGAAGTGGTGGTAGTAGTAGTAGTAGTAGTAGTAGTAGTAGTAGTAGTAGAAGTAGTAGTAGTAGTAGTAGTAGTAGTAGTAGTAGTAGTAGTAGTAGTAGTAGTAGTAGTAGTAGTAGTAGTAGTAGTAGAAGTAGCAGTAGTAGCGGTAGTAGTAGTAGTAGTAGACGACTTTATTTAGAGAGGGTTAAACACGATAAGCTAACACTTATCCCGGGGGGGGGGGTACTCCCATGTAGGATTGCGCTGGGTTAGTGCCGCGGGAAAGGCCCTGTTTCTCAGGATTAGAAAAGCCCCCCAAAATGTACACAGCTGGATTAGGATAAGGGTAATAATTATTTGAGTGAACTGAATGTCGTACTCATTTTTCAAATACGTGTATAGATCTTGTATATACGCTGAAAATATAGGATATAATCAGTAAGTTCTTTGGGGAGAATTTTTGTGGGCAGTAAGAATATGCTAAAAGTTGTTTAAATTTTGAATGTTGGTCTCTAAAAAGCGCCAAGATGCACAAATGCAGCACTCCTTTCAACACATTACAGGATTAAGAAAGGATACCGTTTTACATCTGGTGTAGGATTAAGATATGGTATTGTATAAAAATGTCCGAGGCACACACCCGCCCTGATGTTGAGTGTGTAGCCCCCCTCCCCGTAACTTCCCCAGGGTACTTTTGAGTGCCCCACTTAATCAACTATTAACAAACTTGTGTGCCGGGACCTGTCGTGAGTGTATTTCTTATGGCAGGGGAATTGCAGCCTCCGTCCACGCCGCTGACATAATCAGGCACAGGTACCCCAAACATGTCCCACTAAGCCTTGGAACAGTTATGTGGTCACTGCATGTGAAGAGCCAGGAACGAATTCGTTTGGATTGGCCGCAACCCCTCGTACACAAAGCAAGAACCGTTACTACTTGGCCACGGCGGCTCCTCAAGAGGTCACAGGCTGATCCTCAAGAGGTTTCTCAGGGATTTCAGGTAATTGATTATATCTAGTAGTGTCATCTAATGTTTTAGGTAAGGGTGGACGGTTGGCTGAGCGGTAAGACACTCGCCTTTCACCTCTGCGTCGCGGGTTCCATTCTCGTCCTGGGCAGCATGTGGAAAAAGTTCCTACCACTTTAACCGTGCACGGTGGTTTTCTCCGAGTTCTTCGGTTTCCTCCACTAGGCAAGGTAGGAAGTGTACGCCAACATCTGTGCCATGGAGAGTGACTCGATAAGTCAACTTGACTTCTTTCACAATCCATGTAAAACAAATGTGTCTATACTTTTTTAGGTGTTCTGTGTGTATATAATAATCTCAACCACGATACCCGATGTCCGGATGTCATGATAAATAGGATTGATCGACAACAAAATAACCTAACAAAACTTTATTTCAGACCATTCATCAGACTACATACCAGGCGTAATTGTCAATGCTCATATACATATATATATATATGAGCATTGACAATAACGCCTTATATATATATATATATTTATGTATATATATATATATATGTATATATATATATATATATATATATATATATATATATATATATATATATATATATATATATATATATATATACATATAGGTTTATTAAGAACGAACAGACATCTGTGTCTCTTAACAACCATGAGCATGAGACTATTCAGACTCTTTTACCCTGTTTTCTGATCCAAGGGCTCAAACAAATATGATCAAATAATAATCAAGATTAAAAGCAAAGCGTTAAGAGAAATGTATAAACATAACTTCCTGCTAAATTACGAAGAATTGTGTGTCAGCCAGCACGAGTGCTGAAAATCAGCTGCTATGGTGTTTTTCTGCTTCATTTCGTGTTTTCCAGAACCTCTAATGCACAATCACAGATACAATTCGTTAATAGAAACTGTAACTTCTGTGGAACGTCTTCCATCAATCAGTCATCAGCGATGCTCACTACCTGAGAATGAGTTTAATTACAAGATGCTAATTCCATTGATTTTGCTAAAATTATCCTAGAAGACATAAAAAGACAACCAATTTATTACAAATTTACATCATGATGTTGAAGAGAATTACAACGCGTGTAATAGCATTATATATTCACCTTTTGATCTTGTGCAAGTATACATTTAACCATGAAAACTAACAATCTATAAATTCTAAAGCTGGCATGTACACTCATAATCCTCCATGTAAGTTTCATTCATGTCTTACAACTTAAGTCCGCCTCTTGTGCTACATGCATTCAACTGTTTTTGTGGAAACGAATTGCGTTGAGGTTATGTCGTGTGAATCTTTAGAAGCATGACAGTAAAATTGCAGTAGTGATCAAATGGGATATCTATCATTTGTCCAGCTTTTGTTGCAATACAAATACGAATAAATCCCTTGGGTAGTATAAGTCTGTGCCGGCGCAGAAATATTTTTAACTATTAGAAAGGCATAATAGGATGCCAATAAAACACATGTGGTAACTAAAGAAACAATGTCAGATACCCGAGGGGCCCCTTTGAGGCAGCAGACAACAACTTAGTACTGCTGACTCGCTTTCCCTGCGGAGCTATAATCTCATTTAACTCCAGTGAGAATTGTGTGTGCATGTTGGATTGAGTATATCGTACTTGTTGTAAAAGAAATATGGTTTCATTTTAACAATTAGTGTCATCACACAATTAAAGGACGTGCGCATAAATGTGCTATGAATGACAATCTCATCACCAGATTTATATCTAGGATATGTTAAGCCATTAAACATAAAATGCTTAGTCAAGTAAATTCCTCCATGCTTTAAGATCCGACGATTAAATGCGTAACGTCCGATTGTAAGATGACATTGTCAAAACAGTGAAATGTATTAACATAACATAGAAAACTAATAAAAGACTGTGAAGTATACTTAGTTTCATGCACACAAGGGAGTCACATGACAGAAATCCGAGAGAGTGGTTTACATGATTCCTATTTATTATCGAGCTTTCTTGAAATTATGCTTTTTGTCTTCTTTCTTTACGTGTCTACACGAAAACTCGAAAACAGCTCAAGAGATCTGCCGCTGACCTTCTGCCCGTTTTCTCCAATGCCAGCAGGAATTGCAAATGGCATTTTATATAGATTCCAGGACCTACAGAATAAGATAACGCACCTTTACTCTACAGTTTCATCTACATTTACAGATATTCATAATTTAACGTTGACAAATATTTTTTTGTAATTTTCTAATTTGCATAAAACCCGAACACTTACATGTAGAGGATCAAGATCATTTTCCGTCTGAAAAGATAATGAGCGAGGCCAATCCAAGCTAAAATTGCACGTCTTTCCACTTGGTTGCAGCCATTTATTTTTAACCGAACGAAAATCTACCCTGAATGTGATGTTTCTGAACCCTAAACTGCGATAAATCAAATTCATATGGCTATGTTTTACAATTTATTCATGTACACACAAGATTATGAAAATGGCTGTGGGAGTATTTTTTTTTCATAAATTTAGAGTTCTTTGAATATTTTCAAATGGACACCCGATAAAATCATAGCGGTAATGACTTTAATTTCAAAGGGCTTGATAAGGCCCACGTTTATATGTATAACCCCAGTTCTAATGATCCTGAACAAAATAGGTTACACATCGTTACCTTAAATTACACCAGGCATAATATATAAATGCAAAGGGTCCACATTTACATTACTAGCCTCAGTTCTATAATTTTGAACAAAGTAGGCTACACCCATCCGGCTGTTCCTCAGGCATTTAAAAATACATATGATACCTAAGAGGTGACATTTATGTCACATCAATGTTAACCGTTAACATATTTTATTCAATAGTTTAACAAAGAAGTAACCCTGTTTTAAGACCTCAGTGTTGCGGCTTTAATGATAAAGGCTCCCGGAACACCAGCGAACTACCAGACAGAGACCCCTTGTGGAGGACGACAAAGGCGTATTTTGATCGAGTACAACACTTGTGGCATTGGCATGTTATTCTGAGTTGACTTACACACATAAAATAACTCGCAATAAAACCTCATTAGATCAGAAATGTGTGGTGTTTCAGCCGTCACGAAAATAAAGTTTCCTCCGCCAGTGGTCAAGCGCAGTTTTTAGGGCAGCTTGGGGTTACCAAGACTCGTTAAAGCCAACTACAACGGCTAGTTGCGGCCAAGTTTATGATTGCTAGTGATCAAATGACCTTGACCTTGACCTTGACTTGGTAGATGTTATTTGTTACTTCAAATACGGAAGTTGCGAGTTTGTAATCTCATTCGTGCTAACACTCGCTCACACAGCATTACAATTTGGCCCCTGGTCACCGGGCCTGTACAGGCTACTTCCTTAGATTCGTGGCAAGGATACAGCTGGCTGCCAGAAAAGCGCTCAGTGCTTATCATTCGTTACATCTACATAACGAACTTTGCCATCGCAAGGTTTACACTTTTGCGGTAGGTGAGAGGTTGGACACTTCTTGCGCAAATGGTGGTAAACTCTTCCTCAATTGCTTCATAACACTAAACAGAATAAGAACTGCTACTCATCTATTTGTATTTATGGCATCGTAAATTGAACTTTTCCCTGAACTGCAGATATGCCCATGGGTTTGCAAGTACCAACATAGAGGAACCTGAATCCGCATGACGTAGACCAGCCATTAGCGCCGTCCGTACGAATTCGTTGAGCCCCGCTACAGCACGGGATTCATGATCCTTATAAGTGTACAAATTTCGATCCAGGGTCAGGGTTGCAAATAAGCATGTTGGGTCATTACCTTGGCCTCGCTCATCAGATGCAAATTTTTGGAAGCAGTAGGGCACCAGGTCAAAAGGCACGGGAAAATATCGCTGAATTTTTCCGTAAATCCTCGGGCAGGCGGTCAACAGCTTCCCGTGTGCCCTCTGGGCGCCAGACTTACTGACCTATCACCCGTTGTGCCATTTCATTCTTGACCATCAAAAATAATGGTAATTAAAAACGGTTCTGGACATTTCCCGCATCGAATTCGTGCCGATCCATCAGTATTGTATCATCACAGTGTCTTTGGGTTTCAAACGGAAACAACGCGATCCAAACCAAAGGTACAGCGGGCATTATCTGTGTCGTTTGACCCGCACGAATGTAGTATCGTTACCACATCTAAGTCTCCTTGCTGATTCGAATTATCTATATTCGATCAGGGGCATGCAATTGCTTAATTTATGCATGGGTTTACCCTTAGAAAACTGATATTACGCAACTCTGTTAGTGTATTCTTATAGACATGAAGGTAAATTACCTTCAAAGACATCTTTATATAAATTACATATCCCCTACATGAATTGGAACAAATAGGTTTAAAAGTCTCGCAAGCAAACAACAACTGTATTTGTAGGTACAGATGCGGCTAGGTTTCATTTTAAGCGCACTGGGTGTTCACCACGACCACAGTAAGCATGTTGGAAATATGGTAGACCTTCCAAAAGGAAAAAAAATCCTCGGGTATAGAAATTACGCATGTTAACAAAGCCATCATGTACACAATCAATCTCCCATCAAGTCCAAACACCCCAAATTACCAATACCCACAGTGCTTAACAATGGATGCCATCAGTTTTTTAAAAAAATGTATCAGACCTATAACAGCAGGCATGATACCATGCGTAGGAATATCAATGCAAAGTCATGTAAAAAAGCCATTACATGACAATTGCAAAGTACTATCTTGAGCAGTACATTGTTGAAGTCGAAAAAAAGTATAATACGAAAGGAAGGGTAGCATGGCGTTGTGTATCATGTTCGGGGTTGCAAGGGCGTCTTCGTGAGGCAATACAGACAACTCTGCATGACCATTTATACGTTATAGTTTGAGAAGAGAATGCTATTGTTTATTTAATTTTTTTTATTATTTAATTTTTTTTTTTTTTTTTTTTTTTTTTTTTGCATTTTGTACCATTGACGCATTCAGTGCACTGTTTGCCCTGCCTGTACATAAATTTAAAAATAAACGTATCATTCTAAGTTGTGAAGCATTTCAAAATATATCTCCGGAACTCTTATGGACAAATCGTTTGATTTTCTCAACATGCATATAATTATTTATCTTATAAACATATAATTCGATTTCAATTGGAATTATAGCTCCTCCTTCCTAAACACATATACGAGGATTTTGTCAGGAAAAAATCTGTAATTTATTTGTTTACGAATCTAAGCCTTTACAACGGGGGCACCAACGAGCAGGCAAGAGCCCGTGGTGCGTCAAACAGGTAAAATCGTACATACACAATTTGCTTTGAACATATTAAAAGGGTTAAAAGTCATCTATGCACAAACTCGTGGCACGTGGAGCATCACCGTATGCTCGCTCAACCTAAAAACACTTTACAATCTATACACTTTACAGGATAATAGTACGGGTAATAGGCTCCGAAACATGTTCTGAGAAGTTACCTGCTGAAGACCCTTTAATTTATTTGGGCTGATACAGTCTATGTCAAAAATTTTACAGAGGAACGTGTGAAATATAGACAATAGTACTTCTATATGTACATAGGTTAGACAGGGACAGCTTAGCTTATGTAGAGTAAAGAGTTCGGACTGCGGAATATGGTAATGACTAAGTGATTACTAGGAAATGGTTCTGGACAAAAAGACACAAATACAATAGTCAAAATATAACCGTTTACACTCTCTGTCTAAGGATACAAACATTTTCGACCGTATTTGATTGAATGCTAGACATAAAAATTTAAAAATGGGGTAAATCTTCCTTTGCACTGTTACATAAAACACAGTTACCATCAGATATATTCCATCTTTTCAAATCCTCACCAAGACCCAAAGATCCAGTTCTGGCCAGAAATTTTAATCTTGTGCCAGCAAATTTTTCTACACTAAATAAATATCTCTCTCCGAAAGTAGACCGTTTAAACATTTGATAACAATTAAGCGACCTCTTTCTCATCAATTCCCTGAAATAAAATGTAATTTATACTCTTCAATAGATAGTTTTACACAACGACGTAACCAATTTGGATTTCTCGATTGGAAAACACGGTCCATATATACATTATCAAACGGTTTTCTTCATTTCCTCCACATACGGCCATGCACCACAAATATTGCCACTATTATATTCAAACAAAGCATCAAAAATTTGTTTACACGATCTTTTGTCAGGAAATCAAATTTCATCCGGTAGAAGTATTTTACTCTAATGTGTTCCAAATAAACATTGAAAGGCAACCATCCAAGCTCACCTATTGCAGCGGCCATTGAAAGTGAAGAGTTAACTTGTAAAATGGCTGTAGCCATTGCGTATTGTAATGATTTGAGAGAAGGCTCAGATTCCTTCGTGTTACATACCCAAACTGCAGCACCATGTGAAATACAAGCGACACATTTGAATTGAAATACATTTGAATTTAAGTTACTAAAACAGTACGCTCTGGCAAAAATCTGAAGAAACGCGAAAAATTAGGGGAGCAGGGGAAACGCTACTCTTACTTAGATCGCAATGCTTTTAACCAATGGCTTGTGACTGAGTCAACAACTTGCCACGCTGGAAGCTGGACGCGAACATAGTGCATCGTGGAAGGATGTAGAATAAAAGCGTATTCTTTTAAGTGATATTGAATGAAGAAGACGACATGTATATCTTGTACATCGTACGGCGAAATATTGCACACCAATACTTAGTTTGATAGATTCCCACGAGGCGAAATGTAACTTCGAGTTTTGACTGAAACGTATTAAAAATTTCCTCATTGTTTAACATATGATAGTAAACTGATGCAACCAACTTGCAGCTACCGTGGAGAACAAATGATAAAAAATTTGTCTGAAGGACTATAGAGCCAAATGATTGAGCACCGAATGATTTTGTTTTTGCAATTTCGCACTGAACCAGCTAGCACTGTTGCACTTTAGCCAAGCAACGTAATGGTAGAGGTATCCCATGATTGGAAGCCCACTACATCGCTTCTATGCAAATTAAGTGCCAGAAAGACCTAACGAATAATCAGTGAAGACAGCAGTGTGCATGATGAAAGTATCTATTTTATCAATATTCGAGGTTTTTTGTGTTTGACGCATGTCAAAATTATGCGCTAACTTTTTTCAAGTGGGCATAATTCACATTTAACACTCGTAAAACATAGCCGGCCTTTTTATTGTGTTTTTATTTTCTAGATTTTCAATCTTCAAACCAAGTGAAAACTAATCTCCAGCAAGAATAAAAACATGATGTCAAAATTGTGAAGCTTTTTGGTCCTTGGCCATTGGTTTTGAGTTCATTGACCAATTTTCAAGAGTCAGACGAGTATTTAGAAAATGATATTGATAAAACAAAAGAATGTATCCATCACTGGCGCGTGGCAACACACGGAAATACCGTAATTCCATCATAACACGCACAGTCGACATATTTTATGGTTCACATAGACCTTTATTGCAGAACTATGATCGGGTGCATACGTAACGCATGGTAAATATATCATTTGAGGCACATTGGCTGATCCAATCGAAATTAGTGTGTGATGTACTTCCTTTGTTTTGAAAAACGATCTTGCTTTTTGGGGTTAATATGCAAACAATCGATGTAATAACATCCATCTGTTCGAATGGAACCATACGAATATCATCTCGGAAGTCACGAAAATTTTGTTAGGTTCGATAATCATTTGAAAACGCCTTGTGGCCAAAGTCATTGGGGGCAGACCTTTTGTACACTATTCAAGAGGTAATTCAAAACCGTGTCATTCTTCACGTACATGTTCAATTTGGCAGGATATTTATACTTCATGAGATATTTTTTCATTGGTGGAGATGTCGAATGCAAGGAGGAAGGAGGAAAAGCATGCATCCATCCTGTGTAGGTCACGTTAGTCATTGGGGCTTGAATTTGTAGTTTTTTTGTTACTATTACCATACTAATATGAATGAATCTTTATTGACTGCGCTGTTACATAAAATACAGCAATATGTCAAATATACAACATGTACACATGTAGAGTATGAAAGAAAAAAAAAGAAGAATTAAATCACATCAAAATATGCACACAATCAATATGTAACTAATAATACTAAAATTTGATGTGGATTTGTAAATTTGGAATTCCATACGTATGTGTAGAATGCGTGAAGGTCGGGGACGACGGTGGGGTGAGGGTGGGAGTGGGTGTGGGGTAAATACATTTTGTTATGCCGCATCCGTGTCCATGCCTACAGAATCACACAATAAATTTCAGGCGAGAAGTTTTAACACTCGTGCCGATGCGTTCTATTAAAAGTCAAACAACCCGAATGCATTCGTATATATGACTAACACCACAGCGACCTTTTCTCGTAAGATCCACTGTTTCATTTTAACGCAGTCGCCATCATTATCACATCCAGTGATAGCTCCATGCTCTTGGAGCAGTTTCGATTTGTCCGCCACCCGTAGTCTTTCACTATTTCGACGCTGCGATTTTACGTAAATGAATTTTGCGTTTCCATCTATCCGTTTTTCAAGTAATCGGGTGACATGAAATTGAAGAAATAGTATATTCCGCCATTTCCGCAACCATTTAGGACTTTTGTAGTGTGCCCTTGGGAGTAGGCCTGACTTTAGAATATGGCTCCCGCTATATCAAAGTTTCTGCTGGCGGAATCCTACAAGGATGAATTGCAAGATTTTTAAAATTTAACGTTAGGCAATCGTAAACATCGGGCACCTGGCGGTCTGCCCTTATGGCAAACCGAATTACAGTGGCGTTACTGCCGTGGCCCGCTTACCTTGACAGCCGTCATGAAATTGCTATTTTTGACGGATGTGAAAACCGGAGGGTCCTCGGATGGCCAACACAGGACAAACGGTAACTGCCTCACTGGAAAAGCACTGAAGAAAAATGTACCGATGCGGATGACGGATAACGGATAACGGACAAAAAGTGACGAACAAATGGAAACTGCAACTTGATTGAAATGTCTGTCAACAGGATTGCCTGTTCAGCATACTGTAGTTCGTCCGCCCGGTCCTGCGCGAAAAAGACATCTTTGAACAGTTATTATTAGATGACTAAGATAAATTATACTGCAAAACTGCGTATGTCAGCATAATTCGATATCAAAAACATTTAACCATACAAAAATTATTCCACACTGTCAGTTTGCGGTGTTTCTATCAAGCTTTTCGTAGCATCAGCGTGCGCACCTATATATCTTAAATTATCCTGGTCGCAATTTTTAGCCATATCTTCAAGCCCAACGGCATTTCTGCCTATGGACCTCAACCTTAAAAAACTCGGAAGCTGCCATATGTAGAAACAGAACATTTTTCATAAAAGATCCAGGCGTACTGCTGATATAGCCACATGTTGTTTAATATCTGAACTGTGAAAGTTAAAAGATTTCAAAATGTTTTGATGATATTCCGTCCATGAGAAGCACATATGCAGGTCTCTGGACCCTCAGAATTTGTGTATTGGTTTATGCATTGTAATGAATGCTACGTATATACCAAACTGCTGATTGTGATCTTTCTCAGTATGAAGGATATGTTATTATTTGTATTGTAGAAGATCAAATTTCCATATACATTATATGTAGAAATTAACTTTTTGTATCATGGTATTTCAACATTCCATGTATTACTGGGCATAGGGAAGCATGCCAGGTTGCTGCTTGGAGGATTGGGTTAAAGCTATCCAATCAACTCAGCCGTCATTCGGCCTAAAACAATGTGTCAGCAAAGAGAGTCGACTTCACTGCTCTGTCGTTTATATGCCAACTTGCCATATTTCGTCGACATGATAGGCCACAGTGTAATATTGAGTGCAACCAACGTGCCTCAGTTGGAGCTGTGCACATTTTGAATACAATAAATCATATTACAGGCGGAAATATTGCAGACATTAAGAACGAATTGTGAAATTTCCGTGTATAACAAAAGAATGCGGATATATTTGCTTTGTGTCAGAAGACGTAATCTTGTCACTGAACAAACGGACGAATTGATTACTAGAAGTTTAAAATGGCTTCGAATTTCCAGCAATATATAGCCTAGCATTATAAACAGATAAATTGAGCAGGCGTATGAATAATTTTCTCAGTGAGCCAAAACAAGTAGTTAAGGGCTTTTCATCTCCAAGACTTGTGGCAATTCTCATTGATTCTTTTTGTACATTGTGCTGATAGCTTTAGATGCTAACGATCAATATTCTATATCATTCTAAAATTACCAGTCGGACATACAGCACAAAACACAGAGCTAAATTTAAATGGTGGATTAGTGTGGAAGTAAATCACCCCTATATACGAGGTGGGCGCTAACGCGACAATAAATCATCGGTGGAAACGATTGAAAAAAACTTTTGGTTGATTTATAGTTGAAAGAAGATAGTTTGTGTTGACTCCAACAAAAGAATGAGCATGGCATCTACGTAGAGATTGGTAAAACTATGATAATATTGATTAAATTTTGTACTCGAAAACATTCAGTATTCATTTCACTTTACATGATTGTCAGAGTGGTGTCATGCATGACATAATCCTATAACGGTCGGTAAGCGCTTTGACGTTAACAGCTAAGATGAATGCTTAAAATGCATTTATGCTGTGCACAATGGATAAATTAAATTGTTTAGTTTTCAAAATACACACAGCATTGATTTAAATACACACAGCATTGACTTAAATACACACAGCATTGATTTAACCCTTTCAGTGCCAATCAAGTCTAAAGTCGATCCCCAAACCATTCTAAATTATCATTAGGATCTCAGATTCGCATTTCGCGCTAAAACACCTTTCATTGCAGTACCAGCGTGCCTATAGTTCCAGAGGAAATATCCCAGATCAACAGCTTTTCTGGGCGCGCATTGGGCCCAATGCGCCCAATGCGCACCGAGGAAAGCTGTTGATTCAGTCCAAAATTTGGCACTCAAAAGTTAAAATGTGCTGGAACTCCTTTGGCCCACTTTAAAAGATTTGTTTTGTATTCAGAAATGATTGACCATCTTCCTGGGTTTTAAAATCAAAGATCGTACCCCGTTAGTTTGGCCTGATGGTAACCACGGGGTTTTCTTACATTAATAATGAATCTTAATGATATTATTACTTGTTTATACTCAACTGTTTGGAACTATGTAATATGCATTTTGTCATCCGTTTTCAGTGTTCTATTTGATTACTTACAATTTTATGTCTTTTTAATACTTGCAGATGGCCAGGTTGGTCAATAACGTGTCACAACGTACAACTACAATCACCAGGTAGAAGCTTCTCAAGTCTTCGGCGATCAACAGAATAAAATAAAGTTCCGGGGCCGTATGAAATTAATATCAATGACAAAGAGGGAAAATGCAATAATTATCAATCTAAATTTATCAGTCAGTGGCTAACTTTTTTACATCATGTATGCTGACATGCAACAAAAGTGGTCAGTGAGTAATTTCACAATGGCAAGCGTGCATCCAGTACATACATTCAGTTTGGGCCCAGCCACCATACATTCCCTTTTGGTGTCAGGAGTAAGCAGTCAGTAATTTTACAGAGGCCCACAACAGCACAAACAAATTCATCGTAAAATCGTCAAACGCTCTAGGATCATCCGATCAGCAAATTGGAAGCCTCAGGATTCGCAAATGTCTAGGTATCTCCTTGTTAAGGTGAATCTAATTCTTATAATGACACTTTCAGGTAACAAAAAATGATAATAAATTTTCAAGCCCCCTCCACACTTCAAAACTGCATTTATCACAGCGCAACCTGATTGAATCTCCTCTCCCAAAAAACGCAAAACAACAAACAAAAAAACAGAAAAAACACAAAAACCAAAAGCCAAAGCAAAAAACAAAAGACAAAACATACAAACAAAACAATAATAAAGAAAAAGGAAAGAAACCAAAACTTAAGAAAAAACTTTATCCACAAAACATCTCCATCATAAGTTGACCTGCTTGATAGGTTTTACGGTACCTGCAAATGCACATATAGGTATTATACAATTTCTTTTTTCTTTATTGTCATTTCTGGGATTGATAATCATAGTATTTCAAGAATTATTTAGAAATCAGAAAATGACAGACGTGCAAGTGAGAATATAAATTCAATTTAGTCAAGTCCGACTAAAAGTAATATTCTGAATGGTGTGCAAATGCAGGGAATGCTTTAGCAGAAGTCAAATAATCGCAAAGCACATATATACACACATTCATGTACAAATTTACAGCCTCAACTGCTGAGAATATTAGGGTTTAAGGGTCCACATGCAATTTTACATAAAAAGTGGCCAAGTGGTTTCAAAGAAGAGGTTCTACCTTAACATTTTCTAAAGATTAGGAAAATGTCATTAAATATGGAACATTATCAAGAAAAGTTTTAATGGAGACTTTTACATGTATATGCACCAATGCATGGATAAAATAGCAAAAAAACTGAAATATACATTTGCCCCGAGAAAAGGATTTCATATGTATTCATGTATGTTCTCAGAAATGGGATACCATAGATGCCTGACCAACCAAAGGCTCAAGCACAGAGAGACCGTCTTGAATTGAACTCATTCCACCCTGATAGAAGACCGAATCAACAGCTTTCGTTGGGCATTTAATTTGAAATGATCTTCCATGCAAGTTTCATCCAAAATTTTGAAAAATAAATCCCTAAATTACTAAAATACAATGAGCAGACGACATTTAGATATTAGCGGGGAAAACCATCATTCTAAGTTGATGCCTAACCAGCAGATTCCAAGACCAGAGACAGAAACTAAACTCTTCCTCTTTATGTTGTCAATTTAGCCAAACATTGAGAAAATGATTCAAAGGGGGTTTTTAATTGAAGTTGTGACCTCGTAGTAATTACATATGTCCGTGTTTTTCTTTCTTCTTTAAGTTAAAATCCTGGCTATAGATCGCGTCCATCAAAGCAAAAGAGCGACCCATGCAGGTTTCTGCGTAATATTATGAATTACAAGACCTGAATATGGCAAGGAAAACTAATAATATATAAATAAATAGATATTTGGATTTGTGACAGAGTAATCTCCAACTTCAAAATTCAATCATAAGTGACCGTATTTTTAAGTTAGGCAAGCAAGCAAATCGAGACTTGATACTGGCAAGGCCATGACATAGTTGGCACCACAGTGAGAAATGAGATGACGACGGGAACACTAGAACTTTAATTTGGAGCATAGATTAAAGTCTTTGGTCACCAATGCCATCATAGTATCGTGTGAGTCTATATTTGTATTTAAAAACTTACATCTGCAAAGTAGCAATATGATGTGCTTAAATAATATCAAATATAAGACCATACGCCATTCCACGTATCGGATTTAGACGCGTATTTTATACCATCGCTGGCAAAAAAAATATTACCGTATAATGCTCTTCTGCCTGGATGTTATCTGTGACAGTATGTTCCTCCTGCAAAGACATTCTACACACATTTTGTTGAATTTCCCATGACTCTAGCAGACAAACGGGTAAAGATCTTCTCGAAAAGTATAAACCGTAACCGCATCGAAACAGCTCTTACTTTGTTCTCGGCGGTCATCCTGTGACATCCTAGTGATTTTATATTTGACCTGAAAGGAAAAGGTATTTATTAACAAAATTGAAAGTTATATACCCTCTGTACAAAGTGTATTCCATTACATGCAGACAATCTTATTTCGCGTTAGGCTTAGTGGTGATCACAGCAAAGTTACATGGAAAAACCCAGCAGGCCCGAAGCATTTATTTCTCACAAATGAAGATTTATTTCCCAGTTATAATTTCTCGCATTGCTCACGCAATTGTCTTTCCGTCATTTATGGCATTTTGTCACCCTTGTTGGAATTGCAGTTGCAGATAACAAATAATTTGCCTTCTACAGTGGACCAGCCTGACCTCAATGATATTGGACAACATCTAATATCGCTGCATAATCCTGGTTTGAATCCAGATATATACAAGATTAACATGCATTTCGCATGGAGTAGTTTTCCGAATAGGAAATGCTCTGGTTTGGTTGCTTGATCAATGACAGTTACCAATTTGGCTTCACGGAATAGGCAGTGCATCGATTATGAAGTATGACAAAATACAGGATTAGTATCTGGCTATGTCTGTTTGTACAAGCATCTTGTTTTTGTTGGAATTCTTTGTGTATCTTTCCTTCCTTCTGTCATTCAAATTGATGTTCCATCGATCTCTTTATATTATTTCTTACAATTGTTCATCCCTCCATCACTTTCTTCCGTCTTACTTTCTTATTTGTTTGTCCTTACTTTTCCCATAGCAAAATCTTGCGTGTTATTCTTATCAGCTATATTTACACCCAGAAGCTTTAAATGTGGTGTGACTATAGCTTCATTTTTTTTTTTTTTTTTTTTTTTTTTTTTTTTTTTTTGCTTTTTTGTGCAGAGGAGATGTTGAAAATCATGCACGTTTGGGGGAAATTGAAATTTTAAATCGCGCATATCTGCAAGACTGTAGATGTAGAGTAGCCATTATAACTTCAAGCATGTTTTGCAGCGCAAATTCCTAAAACACGCTATCTTGTGATAGTGGCTGCTTGTCTTGGCCTTATTTTTGGTTCAGACAGCCCGCCTGAATTTAAAGAATGGAGGAACGTGACATAATCGCAAAATATAAAAATAAAAATTCATCAAAGATGTTTCAATATAGGTTTATTGTTATGACGACAGGCCCAATTAATAATTATAAGTGACCTCACACAAAGCATAAATAATGTTGTCTTTACGTCATCACTGATCATGTACATTCCGACTTAAAAGTATGATAGTATCAAGACAATGACAGTATTACGTAGTAAACGAATTTACGTCGTTTTTATTACTAGATACCACAGGTTTAAAACACAAGTAGGTATGAAGTTGTAAATGAATTAAATTCCTGAACCGTGTTGCGTTTAACACCACAGGAAAAGACCAAGGTTATGTATATATGTGTATATATATATATATATATATATATATATATATATATATATATATATATATATATATATATATATATATATATATATACGTTTACCCATTGTGCATCTAAGAAATATTGAGCAAAACTTGTAATTTTTCAGAACCTGTTCAGTAATGGCATTTCAGTTTCAAGTCTTGACTATCGTCTAAGATAAAATGAAAAAAATGCCATTAGAAAGTGCGCCTATGGATGCACTTCGCAGGCAAACAGATAGAATTGCCGCTTAGCAAATGTTTTTGAGTTAGAAGCCGCTTTTACAAAGATCCATAGTGTCGCCCTGGCAATTAAAAGAGGTGGCCAGTTTGGATCAAGGCGTCATATGTCCTCCGTCGCTCTGAAGCCCTGAGCAGGAACATTCCTACTGATCACGTTCCGGCTGATGAAGTACCCAAGCACGGCTGTTTATATTCAGGACCTAGTTTTCTTAGACGTGGAGACCAAAGAAATGCTATGTACAGCTGGTGGCATTCACTGATCGCAAACTCGCCTAAGGAGTGGCCTCTGATTGATGGGGAAGACCTCTTAAGCGCGTTAGGTGGGATTTTCCCGGCATTACTTTTGAGGAACACATGTTACTTTGCTATCATTCAACCTAATGCCTCGATCATTCAATGCTGCACAATCCATGGTGAATTTTCAAGTAAAACATTACGTGCGTCATCTATTCAGCTCCATAGAGAAAAGTACAATTTTGAATTGTCAGTTAATACAAATGCGGCTTATGAATAACAAATGTAGTGAATTATGAGTAGGCTAAGGGTGGGTATCGCATGAAGCCATGCTCGAGTCTCAGTATTTGACCATCCACGTTACCTCACAAAAAACTTTGACGGTAGTAAAATATAGTTGTTTTTGCAAGAGTGCAGATCGTGTTATTCTTTGTCATCTAAATAGTGAGCGGGGCATGCTGAAGAACATCAATCGAAAATGCCTCCCCCAAAGAATCCAGGAATGTAATAAAGTTTTTGGTGCGGAACAGTTATGAATCAGCAGATTCTAGTTTAGCCGTAGAAGAATCTTTTATTTCAAATCACAGGACTATGAGATAAGCTACACAAGATTCACTTAATTCTTCTTCTGCATTCGAGACAATTTATAGCAAAAATAATCTAAGTCCGTATTTTAATGTAGATGCGATAAAAAGGGGACTCTCATAAATGTGCCACTAAATAAATAGACAAGACAAAAATGCGTACCTTAATTACTTTTGTTAAATCTTCATACCTGTTAATAAACTGATCTCCATGTACAGACTCCATTGAATGACATGAAATGTACTACTACGGTTACTATGACGACAGATCAAAACGTGCAAACTAAAATTTAAAGATGCAAAATATGACTGCAACACAGTAAAAATGTCGTTTGCGTCTGGTTAAACTACAAATGTAATATAACGCCAGAAATGTGAGTTTCTTTTCCAGCCCCAAAGGTGAGCATGATTATGACTATCAATGAAAACCACTTTTATCAAAGAAACCATGCACGCTACACCAGTACACGCGAGAAACCATGCACGGTATAACAGTGCACGCTCGAAACCATGCACGGTATAATAGAATAAGCGCATTTGAGCATATGATTTAGTGATGATCAATATTCACCATGAAAATAATTCTGAATGCGGGATAAATTTGCTTACTTTGTCTCCATATTCCCGATAATTCTACATTTCGTTGATCGCCGTTGAAGTTCCGCCACAACTGAGTCACATAAGGAATTACAAAGAAAACTGTTCTCAGAAACGTGTATGTATTAACATAGGAGGATAAGATACACATTGGAATGAAACATATATTTGTGGACATTCAAAATTTCGAATATGATATGCCTAATTATTTTTGTTCCATGTAAACTCAATGAGATTAGGCCAATAAAACATGCATAGAAGTTAGAATGACATTTCCATTGCCTTACTGCTTTACTTCCAAAAGTATCGAAGATACAAAGGCTCAACCATCTCTTGTTTGCAAATTAAACCACATATTTGGGGTGATCGATTAAACTTGTGTGGAAGTGAGAATTGCATCTCCATTATTAGCACGAAAAATTGGAATACTACAATTTTTTGCGCCGACAATCCATCAGATCCGCAATGGTCAATAACATATATGTGGAAGCTGATATGCCATCCACTATACTTTTGAAAGATTTTCAAAATGTGACATTTAATATGTCCCTAAGTATAAAAAACAGTATATCACAACTTTCTATTTATCATACATCAATCAAGTGCATTTGGTTTCTGGATAGTTACTGACAACCTACTTATTAGTCTTAAAAATAGATCACATCTTGTACCCTTTGCAGATTGCATCGGCAATATGTCCGGAGAACTGACAAGTGCCAGGTTTTAAAATCATCGACGAATTCAGGAAAGCAACTATTTTAGCAAAAACACTGGTCAACACCCAAAGAGAGTTTAAAGGACGAGGAGGACTATCTTTGGTACAGTGATTTGGTCCAGCCTCCAGTGGTTGCTGATTCGGTGGCATCGACTGCTGCACACGCAGACAACCACGAAGATGACAATAATAATACTGTTAAATTGAAAATAAATATTACTAAATGAAAAGACGCACACAAGAAAATGCTACATCTTAATTTCACAGTATAGGGGTCAATGGTTCATGTTGTACACCAAACCAAAGAATATAGAAGACACTAAGCCAAAGAAAACTCGCGCCAATACAGCATCAAACAATTGCACAGGGCAAAACAATGAATAGTGGCAAGAGCGGTTTTACCTGACCATTAATTATTGCTTCCTAGCATACTGATACAATATACAATACAAAGATACAAACATTAAAAAGTACCCAATGTGCAGGGAATGGTCCCACTTGACTGTATTGGTGAAATGGAAGCAGACATCGGCAAAGATATGTGTTGTTAAACATGCAAGAATCTATGAAAAAATCAGCACTCAATTTTCATAGCGGTCTATCATGTTCTTTGACATGTCCGCATTTAGACATCTCTGGCGACAAAAGCAATATCTATGCTTAACGCACGTCAGGTGGTTACTTCTGAGCTGGAAATAATGAGACCTTCATTAAATCACGAAAGAAATGTGGTCTGCTATGTCAGGGTAGATTTGCCATTCGACAGCCAACTCACCTATAAACTGGAAAAATTAGACCTTCGTCATTTACAATACTAAAGGCTCTGCTACACAATGTGTTATAAATGATCACAGGTATGAGATTATTGGTATGCCATTTCGTAATCTGAAATTTATATCATGTTAGAAACGGTACTTTAATTCTATGATAACTTATATTTTTGTGATGATTTTAACTACGATTTACCAGTGGAGGACAAAATGCAAGTCTAACATATATACTTGAGCTTGTGATCTCAAAACCTTCTGTGACGGTCCTATATTTGTCACCCAGGTTGATGCCACCATGACATACATTCCGGGTGTGTTGACACATACAGACACAGTAATAACGGGAAGTTAGGGTGGTCACCGCCGTATTGCGGAGGTCCTTAAGGCCGCATTACCAGGCAACTTGTCGCCCGTAGTAATTTGCAGGTCATTTAAACACTTCCAGCCAGAACATTTCAAACAGGACTTCATTAAAGACATTTTCCATATATATATATATATATATATAATAACTTCAAGACCCGAGCGACAGCCAATTAGTTTTCAGGCACCCACCTTTCAAACAATCATGCTTCTATCATTAGAAGGCGATTCCGAACATTTGGACTTCCTGGGCGAAGTGCGTCGACGGTGAAGGCCAGGGTAAGAAAATAGTTCAAAGATACTCTAAAAGAACAAAAACAGGCCCTACAGATAAGAAAGAAGAATATCGTTGAAAGAATTAACCTAAGCATCGAAACATTCATAAAAAGCCCAGCAACCCGAGCATCAAGTTGATTTCAGCATTTTATACGTCACCAGTGAGAACGCCAAATGTAGAATTGCATCACTTTATACAAAAATGGGTGTTGGTTGCGGCCTGATATATGCTAAATCTAAACCTCTAGTCATGCCATCATTATGGGTGAAAGGTTTCAACCAAATGATCGATACAGTTGTCTCTTCAGGCTCATGAAAATCTGCTGACGTCGTTTCTATTCATAGAAGTGGTGACTGGATGGTGGCAAAAAGTCATGGCATTGTGAGAACTATTTCGCACTAACTGCACTAAAGTGTGTTCAGAACTGCTCTCCAGAACCCTGTATATCGCGAAATGCTCTAGCTTTTGAGCTTGTTCTGAATACCACCATATATTACTGCCCTTAAGCAAGGAAGCCATGTATGAGCTCTTCTCCTCTACCGCATAAACCATAGCAGCCAAGAGGAAAATATAGCGTCTTATCGAAAGGCGGCGCCACCTTACTTTGCAGGTACCTTACAAGCTAATCTCATAGAATTAAAATTAGGTCTACCTATAGCAGTAAGCAAACCATTATGGGATGTATACGTCAGGGCTTAATCTTCGCACCCACCCACTTCAACTTTGACCTCAATCATTGTATGGTAGGTTTTGATAGTTTTTCACAAAAAATGATAGACTATTGGTTCCCTTGACAGCTCTTCACAATATTCACCATAACTCCCATCTACATTGAACCACTGTGTCACTACTCATCATGTTAATATCAATACTTTGGTGTGTCTTGTTGATGCATGTATGGTTTGAGTACTTTGATTTTAATATTAGCCATGTTATGTGATACTGTACAATCGCTGATTCTTGAATCTTATGGAATTTTACCTTTCTACCGAATGAGCCTGGCAAAATACAAACTAATGACCGTGTCAGTTCTCTCTGTCAAATAAGCATTTCATCCAATGTAAAAATAAAGCCTGTTGGTTTCATAGCTTTTAAATAAGAAAAGATTATGGGTCCAAAATCCACCAGAGAATGCCTTGATGCCGTCGCGCCAATTAGTTTGGGACAGAAGCTATTTTTTCATTTTTAGCGAATTGGGTTCTTATGTCGCGATGTGTTGCACATCAAATGTGTGATTGTGCTCACATATAAACACATGGTTAGTTTATATGTCAATGGCAGGCATGTCATCGTTTATAGTAATAGTTGAAATAACGTGGTGATAGCGAATGTCATAAAGGGTACATTTTGGTTCAGGGGTAAGTCAAATTGTTCTTATCTGAACCTGTACTATGAAAATTTGGTAATTATGGTTTGTTTGACAGGTATTCTTCTTTGATATGAAGCTCTGCATTTACAAGCAAAACTTCACATATTTAGCTAATTCATCAATTGCCCGTTCATATTCATATTTATTCATTATTATGTGGGTTGTCTTTGCTGAATATTTAGCTTAGGCAAGGAGCCGCTACTCAGAGAGACGTGTACGGGTAAAAGGCTCCGAAACATGTTGAGTAGTTACCCGCTGAAGACCCTTTAATTTATTTGGGCTGATACAGCCTATGTCAAAATTTTACAGAGGAACGTGTGCAATATAGACAATAGTAATTCCATATATACAGGTTAGACAGGGACAGGTTAGCTTATGGAGAGTAAAGAGTTCGAACTGCGGAATAGGATATTGACTACTAGGAAGAGGTTCTTGGCAAAAAGACACAAATACAATAAACGCACACATATACACAAAGCATGAAAAAAAAAACAAAAAAACAAAAAAACAACAAACAGCAAACCCCCACAAACCCGAACAACTATATATATAAACACCGCACACATACACACACAATCCTCCCCCCCCCAAAAAAAAAAGCATAATCAGTCAAGTAATCATCCTTTGGTCCCTAAAACATTTTATTTACTCATCCATTCTTTAATGCGGCGTACGCGATCAAGCGCACGACCGATGCATGTATAAGCACCAGTTACCGATAATCTACCACCCACATCCTCTAGAATAATGTGATTCAAAGCCAATAATAAAGGCATTGTTGAATCGGCTGGCTGGGACCCGAAATTGGATTGTGTAATTGTGTCACTGTCGACGCAATTACTATAATACAAATTTGAACGCACATCTTTCAAATAGTATTTCAGCGCAACTGGATGCAAAAATCAAGCCTGCCAGGTTGTCTTTATTTTTTGTGCAAAGGAGTTACCTTTGCATTTTTGTCTGAGTTGGTGAAGATGAGCTATGTATTAATGTATAAATGTTTACATTCGGTTTGGAATTCCCTTTACAAAGCATGAGACTAAATATCATTCATAATGTTATGAATACACAACCCATCCACCTGTACCTGTTTACATATGTTGCCACACATTCACCACAAGCCTTTACCAATAACCAATGCCGGTAGAAATGAAGCGCCCCCCCCCCCCACCGGTATTTTCGGAAGTAAACATTTGGCACCAGGAAAGAAACAGTTTCTCCAATTCTATGCATTAAGTGGGTTAATTTTGATATTGTATCATAGTTATACTCAAAAATAGGTACAAAGATAAATATAAGAAATGAATAATCTTTGTGCTGGTCAATGCGCTTATGACTGCAGGCATTCAGGCTGACATCGGAAGTGGCGCACGTCACATTTTGGCAACGTGGTTGGTTTGTATACAAACATCTTGCAAAATTCACTTCGATAAAGTTGTGTAACACGGACATTCCGCCTACGAAATAATCTAATGGACATGTTACAACATCGACAACATGCTGAGCGATTATATTTGCTTTTAATCGGTCGATTTGGGTACCGGAAGTTGTGGTATCATTCGTTAGGTGACAGAGGTTCATAGCTTCAGTTATGTTTGCAGAACCCGCAAAGTAGTAGAAGGCGGTGAAAATGTTCTTGGTCTTTGTACCCGTGAATAACGCACCCTATGACTCTCTGAAAATAAAGCTGACTGCAAAAAGTTAGTGTAAACTTCGGAGAATCACAGTAAACATAAAACAACTGTCAGCATGTTATGGTTTATGAGGTACCGGAAAATAAAAAAGCCACCAGGAATCACTGCGCACTGTGAAGAGGCCATTGCGGTTATGCATTGTGGACACGTGCATGCAAACTGCATTTGCTGTTCGTATTCTCATGTTGCGAAAAACCACCGGCAAATATCACAAGTAAGCTGATTTAACGCTACACAATGCGATGGTTCGCAAGTTATTGTTATTGTTTGTATGTTATTTAGCATATTATAGATAGATATCTCGTATAGAAACTCCCCAAAACTTTTTTTTTTTTTTTTTTTGCAGTTGTCATTGACAGCGCCAAGTATTTAGTGCTCGATCTTGATCAGCACATCCATACTTGTATTACTGTAAGTGATAGACGAGTACGAATTACCATGAGAAAATAACTTCCATGTATGATGAGACCTATATCTGAAACGGGATTCATATAACATAACAGGTACTATTTTTTATTGGATGACGATGCCAAGCTCAGGCGGCCCATTCTTCAGTATCTTATTGTTGATTCTGATTTTTGAATGCATGGCAAATGGTAGGGGAAGCTTTGCGGCACAATTAAGGAGAAAATTAAAATTTTCAGTTTTGACATTTGCAGCCCTTTTTTAGTTTACTCCTGTGAAGCTGACATGTAGCTCAGCAGAGACGTTTACAAGAAATACCAATTTCTTCCCAAAAGCCAAAGATGTTTGGTGCAGCACCAATTCGTATATTTCAGGTCAATACAATATATTGAGTGACCACTTGTGCTATTTCAGAAAGAGAAACTTGAGAAATTGCCAATGAAGGAAGTCGCAAAGCCACACATAAGGAGCAAGTGCTAAAATAATATATTATTGTCACTAAAGTCTGTGAAAATATCTTGCGACATCTGGTGAGCGGCTTGGATATAATGGAGTTCTAAAGCGTGCTTTGAAAAATAAAATAATAAAAGTATTAGCTGGATGGTACATGACATATAACTTACAGGAACAGCGTCTTACACACGTACTAGTAGTCATATTTTACAAGGATAGGTAAGCTGTATCTTGTTTGTCAAAATAACAAGTATTTAATCGAAAAAGAATATTAACAGCGTGTTAAGAGCGTGTATCAAGAATATGGTCACAATGAACAAACGTGAAGGTTTTTTTTTTTGATAAAATGCCGTCACAATATGCAATGAGCCTTACCCACAAGCGTCCAGGTCACAATTAAAAAAAAAAGGAAAAAAATGAAATTCAGACCCTTTGTCACTTGGATTTTTCATTCTGAATTTAACACTATGTTAGCCCGATGTCTGGGTATTCTTGAACGTAGCACACCTGCCAGGCATAAAGTTTGCATCTCGATAACAGTGTCGAAACGTTGCACAAAGATTAACTTGATTTTCCAACAACAGATGGCGCGCAGAGACAAGCGCTCATCTCAAAGATGGCTTGAATCAAATGTAACAATCGATGTTTATTGGCGTTGTCTATACTGCGGCATTGTCATGCTGAATGCAGACACAGCTACGCATTTCCACTCCCGAGCGCCACCGAATATCAGTATAACTGCCTCAAAAACCCTGTTCTGGCTACAGGTATCCGTATAAAAGGAAACATTAAAAACTAATATGCGCACGCAACTAATGGTCTTGGATGGACTGCATTGGCGTGTTTCGCTTTTACATGTCGCCATTTATGAAAATTTCGACTCAAGTTTAAAATGTACGTGTAATGGTTGAATGCATAAAAAGATAAATAATTTCACGATTAAATGCTTAAGGTAACTTTACTGCATTAAATTCACCTACCGATAATTGTCCATGTATTAACACAGTCAAATTTTTCATTTCTTTCAAGAAGTTTGTTTGGAAAGCCGTCAAATATCGATGTGCCTTGAAAATCGAAACTGCCTTAGTAAGGAAGGATGAGGTTAAAAAACACTTAGACACACTGGACTTCCTGAAAAGTTGTCAATTAGTGGATAACAAATAGAACAAACAAGCTGCAACCAGTGCTACAATTGCTTTATTCCCAAGTAGATATATTAAAAAGGCATGCACAGAATATGCAAATAATTTTACACAGTCATGGAGAGAATGTGCTCTGATCCCAAATGTACACTGAGTTTCAGATATATCAATGGAAAACCCACTTTATGTTGGGGGGAGGGAAGTGGGGCTCTGTCACAAAACTAAGCTGCTCAAGTTTTTCATCATTTGTTTGACGTATCCATAAATGATTTGCCCGCGAGATTGGATGATATATGTGAACCCTTTTCATTGAATGAATGAGTAAATAAATTGTTTATTTATTTACTTTTTATATGTCTACCCTGGAACACCCTTTCAGAGCATAGCTCTGTTCTTCCAAGGGGTCCAGCATACATTTAAATAAAAAACAATAACATACACAATGCTACAAGATAAATAAAAAGACAACAAAGTAATCAAAAACTAAGAAGAGAAAACTGATTAAAATTTAGATGAGAAAAAATATGAAATACAAGTAAATGCTACCGAATGAACCCAATCCGAAATAATGTTGATTGTAACAAACTTTAAAGTAAAATATACTTTGTGTGCTCTATGGAGACGATTTGATTTGAATATTTGGCTCAGAAAGAGGTTCAGAAGCATATCTAAGTAAGTTGCATAGTTATTTTATGGACTGGGAATTGCAAATTAATACCAAAGAAGTCGAAATTATGAATCTCAATAAAACTGGAAAAACTATCGAAGGGGACTTTAAGGCATGAACTGGCACATTAGAACACATACAGAAGTATTTCTACATATGGTATTGGAACTTCATTTAGTAGTTCTTTTGCCAGTGCCTTAAAATCTATGTAATAAAGCAAAGAAAGTCTCTGGGCCCTTCAGAAAATTATTTTCTTTTGAGCGGAAATTTGTAAAATTCTTTATTAATCTATTATAATAGGTTATTATGCAAATCTTAATGTAAGGTTATGAAATATGGGGTGGGTATCTGACCCTGCCTTCGATATGTTTATTAAGCGACGGTATTTTTTTCCGGTTATTTTAAACACAGGTACGAAATATATAATAGTAGTTTCCTGAAATACTATTTAGGGGTCTAGCACAAATAATTCAATATAGAAGCGCTGGGAAAGCTAGGGAATTCACCAATCCCGCGAATATATTACAATTTGTTTCGCAAAAACTGGTTCGAAAATTGTGTATTCACAACTGGACAATTTATCCAAAAAAAACCTCTCGCACGTACATTTTTGACACCTTGCATGGTGTACTGGGCGCCTGGGTCTGCTGAAAATATGTGGCATTGGCTCGTATATGGGTGGCCTGCTCTTAGTCTGCGTTAACAGATGATTCACCCTTATGAACTGTTACTCTTCATTTTGATGGAAAAGTATTTGGCTACAGACCATGAAGGATGTATTTCATTTTTTTCAGTTTACAATATCTATGGGACAATTGTGGTAATAAAATGTATATTTTTCGGCAAATGTCATTAAAACGGTTGAAATATTAAATTTCGAGGGCTGTGGAAACACGAAATGGATAATATCGGCGCCCTAGATAGAAAAAAACGGCTCATGTTCCAATAAACAAAAATTCAAATTTGAAAACTGCTTACCAATAATCAAATACTTTGATATACCGAAAAAATATCATCAGGCTACATAGCAGGGCTCATAATTTGATTTAAACGTATTTTATTTTGACAAAGTACACAATATAATACGTATGAAAATTATATGCAATTGGGAAAGAGGGCGTGGCCCTATATAAATCCCTCTCGCAGAAGAAGACGATCACAGGACAATACAGGACGTACAAGACGCACAGGAACAGAGAGAAGAGGACAAGCATGGACGAGACATACAGTGGGGCATAAGGTTGTACTGTACTGGTAATATTAGGATGTCATTTTATCTGCAGTTTGGACCGGGGATAAATTGGTTGTACCATATAGCAAAAACAGAACAAAAATAGAAAAATTTATTAGCCAACACCAGACGGGTCGAAACGTTGAGTGGCGGAGATGAAGTTATGAACGGAGGAAATATTTCGATATTTTCAAAGAAAGAACAGTTTGGGGACCCATAAAGAACTGTTTGTAATGTAAAGGGAGCATACTGTGATATAGCAGTATGTAGATTAGACCGAGGAATTGTGTATTTAGAACAATGAAAAAAATAATGCCACGTATCTTCTTTAGGTGAGCCACATGAACATTTCGTAGTGTTCTTAACACCAATCTTGAAGAGATGTGAATTTAGCTGACTGGCATCCAAACGGAGGCGTGTATGCTGAACAGCTAGGAATCTATTACCAAAGTTATACAATTCATCAAACTTTATAGGTCGGACCACCGGTTGAGTTATACTTGATTTAAACTTTTGAATAAGTGCAAAACTTCTTAAGGTGTCATAATTTGGCTATTGAGAAAGGAAGACATAAACAAAATTCAAAATTACCTTAAGAAGAAAGACTGTGTCATATTTGTAATGCCAGTGAGGACGATTTTCGTTTCCTATCCAATGTCAATTGTTTCGAAAACCCGGACAAATTCTATTTCAAGACCTGAAAGATATAATTATGAACTTCGACAACTATTCGGACCTAGAAAAAATTAAATTCCTCATGAAAATGCAAGATTACGATTTACCCTTTTATTTCAGGCGATAGATGAACAGTATTATTGAAATTAGAAGAAACTCTGTATGAAAAGGAACCCTCAACATTGTGTAATGATAAAGCTTCTGGGCTCTATTGATTCAATTGTACATACGGTAGAATGTCCTGGCAGTGTAAATATGTTTCATATATATTTGTGTACTTTGTGTTCTGTTATACATACATGTACACTTGACGTTGAAGGTATTTTGTATTGATGTATGTTTTATGTCCTTTTCTGTTTGTGCGTGTGTCTATGTGTATTTGACAGATTCTGAATGATGCAAATTACGTCGATTAAAATAAAGCTGTCCATATTATTCACAAAATAATTAAGTAATGTTTTGATTCATCATGGCAATGTGAGATACCAAATTTGTCCAAAAGTTTGTGGGGGGGGGGGGAAACCATATTGTTATAGCTCAACTATTTTGATATATATATTTACCCACAACTCGAGATAAGTCTATATGCCAAAATGTATAAAAATGTTTTTTCTATTTTTTTGTTTTGTTTTGTTTTTTTTTTAGTTAGTTTTGTTCTGTTTTTAATTTGCATTTTGCTATAAGTGGGTAGACTTATATGCATAATTTGGTTTGGACCCTGAAATGTTCGGTGACATCAGTGTTGATTTTGTGCCTGATGCTCTGTGTGTATCTTAAGTGTCCTTTCGTCTGGTCGTTTGACTGATTGCTGTATTTTTGTAACAGCGAAAACAATACAAATGTATTCACTCATATTAAGGGTGGTGCTGCTTTGGCCAGAATCGCCTAACAGGGAAGTACTAATATGGACGGGAAGATGCGTTTATCCAACAGGGCAGAAAATAGCGACTAGGAAAAATACAATTGTTTTAAGAAGTGCTTGTCATATTCTGGGAACACACAATGAGCCTGGCATAAGGACTCTTCGTCTGTTTATAATAAGAATTCTTAAGTACCACAAAAATGTTAGTAACACAGTTGGCATATGCGTTCATACGCCTGTATCATGGTGGATGATTGCCACTGTTGCCTTGCGAATGGGTCAAAGATTTTGGCGGAAAATCAATTAAAACTTGAGACAAATAGTCTTATCTTCCGAGCCAACGGCGGGACAACTTAATTTTAGCCCGTGCATAGTAAATCACATATCATGAGCCACAGATCATAAGTGTACAGATTGAGAATAAACCTTTCAACGATTCTACTGTACAAACACAAAGTACGCCTAACAGACGTATAATATAATATAATGTGTGTGTGTGTGTGTGTGTGTGTGTGTGTGTGTGTGTGTGTGTGTGTGTGTGTGTGTTGCCATGATATATGCACTTGAGTACACTGTGTCGTGCCCCTGGGTTATAGAAAGGGTCCGGTGGCGGGCCGGGCAACCTATACCCAAATTTATGCATCATTTGCAGGCATTTCAATACATGTCAGATTGAGCGGAAACTTATTTTTTTTATAGGGGGAAGAACCACTTCCGTTGTTTAATAAGGAATATGCTAGTATCACAAACCTGAAATGATATAAAAATCATCAAAACTGCAGGAACGGTTGACAAAGGGGCAAAGTTTTCGGTTTTCAACCCTGTGACCTTGAAGACATGTCCTCATGGTAAAAATATCAGAATCTTGATGAGTCACTGTGACTTTGTGCTTGTCATTTTTTTAATCAGAGTTAACTGATTATCAGAACAATGTGCCCACATTTTTGCTATATTATGGCGTCTGCCCGATGCCTGAAGAAGACTTTCGTTCGAAATATACTTATTTTTGTCTTAAATTAGCCTCTCCACTCATCAGAACTGCACGATCAACAAAAGCTTGTCACAGGCCAGTGAATGTTGAAAGAATTACAGCACACTGTGTGCTTACTGACATGTGGGTCTGAATGTATTTGCGTATTTTTGCCCAGAACCACTTCCTAGTAGTCATTACCCTATTCCGCAGTCCGAACTCTTTACTCTCCATAAGCTAACCTGTCACTGTCTGAACTATCTACAAAAATGAAGTACTATTTTCCATGTTGCACACGTTCTTTTCTAGAATTTCACATAGGCTGTATTGGCCCATTATATTAAGGGTCTTCAGCGGGTAACTTTTCAGAACATGTTTCGGAACCTAGGAGGCATTATTATTTGTATTTGCGTTTGTACACTAAAACCAATTGATTTAACATAATAAGGGGCGCCGTCACAACATCTACATTGTACATGGAAATGCTCGACAGTATTCATTTTTAGTCCATTTTGAATCTTCCCGACATCTCATCTGTATGGCACTTAGTTTTGGGACAGAGCACCATTTTCTTCCCAAAATCTAAAGAAAGCTTTACATTGAAATAACATTTTTAATTTGGTTTGAAGTGGAACCAGAGTACTTTCTCTGCACTTTCTTTCGATGGCTCTGTATCGATTATATACACATTTGATATGCACGTATTTGCCTACGCCCTTTGTTATAAATGTTTAAGAGAATAAATCTATTTTAGTGTTGTGTGTAGCTTGTTTCTTCTCTTTATGACAGACAAATTGACTGCTTATTGCGAATCCAAGGTGAAAACAAGCCAGGCTTTACCCAACAAAGGTCAATGCTTTAATCTGGCAACAAGAATTTTTTAATTTTCTCAACTATAATTCCAGTAGAGGTATTGAGTCTTGAATAGTGTACCATTTGTAAAGATTAAATCTTGTAATAAACTATTAATTGAATATTCAGTCTTGAGCACTTATTATGTTCACATCATTGCATACTCAATTGAACATGAGGTAATTCAGGTTAGAGAATACTTTGATCCCAAATTTACACTGACTTTAAGATGCTATTTCAATGTATATTCCACTTAAGTTTCGTAATGGCGTAGAGGGCCTGTTCCAAAACTAACCTACTTAAGATTTTCATCGCACATTGAGCTATTGATGACACTCCCAAGAGCTACAGGGATGATGTGTCAGGTATATTCAAATGGTCGAGCATTTGCACACCGGTCCGATGGCACCCCTTATTTTATCCGATGGCACCCTTCATTTAATTGAATGCCAATAATGGTCGCTTCTTCACTTTCAGACCCAAATGTAAGAAAAGCACACAGTGTGCTGCAATGCGTTCGACATTCACTGGCGTGTGACAAGCTATTGTTGTTGTTGTAGTTTTGTTCAATAGAGAAGTTAGTTTAAGACCAAAATAGGTATAATTCAAAGTGAAATCTTCTTCTGGCGTCGCGTAGACGCCATGGCTAAAAGCGTAACAGGCAGAGACTTTCAGTTATGTTGAAAAATGCAGCAGTTGTGAAGAGCGAAGGTCTACTTTTATCATCTTATGTAGGTGAAGCCCCAGATAGTGTTGATATAGCGAAAATATGGGCAAATTAGTTTTGATAATCTGTTGAACACTGTTTTGAAAAATGACAACCACAAAGTCACAGTGACTCATCAAGTTTCTGACATTTTTACCATGATGACATACAAGTATTGTATTTTGTTGTAAAGCGAGTTTGCCTGTTTTTCTTTTCACAATATCTGTACGATCAATGTGTGTAACCGCTAACGCAATACTTTTAACTCGTTCAGTCGCGCCACGGCATTGACTGTACATGTCTTTCAACAGCGCCCTCTCACGCGTTCAAGTTGCCATATCGGATTTATATTATACCTCTTGTGTTTAGTTCCTGCACTCGGAAGAGGAAGGTCATATGTCTACTTCAATTTGATGAATAGGTGGTTAGTATAACACCACTTTTCTAGCGATTTAATTTTGTTGTCGTAATTTTGTTTCTAACTTGTTTAACGTCTTGGTGTAGGCGGCCACGGCAATTGCTCGCACACCTGAAAGTGCAGTTACTTGTAACGTGCATTCGGTGTATTGCAGTTTTCAATTTCATCAATAAGTGGCTTAAGTAGTAATTGCTTCTCCTTCTGCCAGCCACCTGCGGCGTGAGTAATGAACATATATTCATATCATTTATATATATATATATATATATATATATATATATATATATATATATATATATATATTATATATATATATATATTATATATATATATATATGTATATACATTCATATAATTAATGTATACATATGCAATTGCGAGTTGCAATTGTGAGTTTTTGGGAGCTCCTAGTCTGTGTATTGTGACCTGCACAGCTGTTCTGTATCTTGCATTGTTCTGTGTGTCTTGTATATACATTGTGTGCCTCCGCGTCTGAAGAACCCCTCGATCAGTCGATTTGTGTACTTTTGGGCTATCCAGTGTGAAATAAATATGTTTAAACTAATGCTTAAGAGTACACATTTTCCTGCATACATTTGCCGTTGTCCACTTCTGTTGCATAACACCTGATTTTTCTCCGGTTACAGTCGACCTCCCATTATAACATGCATCCTCGTTTTTTTTTTTATTTGATGTTTTTATGTTCGTGTTTGCTTTGTTTATATTGCAAAAGAGGTCGCTTGACTGCTTTGTACCTGTGCATGTACATTATGTTTACTTTGACGCGCCTACGTTGAACTGGACGTCATTTTTTGTGCTAAAAACTATTATGTATTTAAATCTGCATTTGCTCTCAACAGTATAAACTTTCAACATTGCTTTACAATCGCCTCAAATATCAGTTTAATTTAAAAAGTAAATGCAATACATATCCTCAGTTGTATTTCATACTACGGGCCTTCTGCTTCTCGTGAACATGTTTGTCAGTTGACATGATTACATGACGTGTATGTAAGCATTAAGTAAATGATGTCCATCCAAATCCAGCTCCGGTCAATAGAGATGCCAAAGCAAACAAGCATCTCTCGCTTTGACATATTACTTTACGCAGCAAAAAAGGTCAGCTAAAACTAGATGAACGTTTTTCCTTTGCGGAACATGTTGGTTTTGTAACCGTTTCTGACACCTGGTTAGACAATACATATCCAAATGAACTTTTACACATTGAAGCTTTCCATTTACCTTTACATATTGCGTCTGCTGATTCTAGAGAGGGGACTTGATATATGTAAGATACAACATACACTGCACAAGAAGACATGATTTGGAACAGGAAGATTGTGAATGCTTTAATGTAGGTTGAAATTCCACCCGAACATAGACTTATAATTTAAGGAGTTTCTTACTGCCCACCTGGCCAATTAGCTGATGATAGGCGTCTGCTTTTGAGTGGCCTTGGGAATTCCTGAATTACTGCTTTTAGTTCTTGACCCAAAGTTATACCCATTACCGGCAATTTGAACCTTAGTTGTTTAGGATGTTAAACTGAACATTCTGAGAGTGAGCTCTGCCTCCACCTTGTCAACTTTTTATCCATAATAATTTATTTCAACTTATAGATAAACTTACCAGTTCAAATGAACTCATTGAGAGTCAACTCGATCTTATTATAACTTACGCACCTGGCTGCATTTTAAATCGTCGGGCATCAATTGCCAAGTTGGATCTCTCTGAAATATTTTGCACATTATCACTGCGTCAAAATGTAAACAGGACTTTTAAACGCAAAATCTGGGACTACAAACAAGCAAATTTTGTTCATTTACCCGGAGGGCTTTTCGATGCTCCTTTTCATATTGATTTTGGTATTTTGAACACATAAACGATGCTGTCTCTTTCTGGTCTGACCTTTTCGTTGATCTATGCAAACAGTTCATTCCTTTTTGCGAAATCAAAACATATACCCCTGTACAATTAAGAAATTAATGAGACAAAGTAATCGACCTTTCAACAGAAACAAAGATTTTCTAAAAAAAACAACGACCGTTTGCCCAGCTGAAGCTTTTGATGTGGAGCGACTACTTTAATGTTTCAGTAGATCTTACTTTGCAAAAAATCGTTCCAAACTTGATTCAAATGACATAAATGCTAAAAGAAGATGGAAGGTAAATAAATGTGTTCTAACTTCCCAAAATTTACCAGTATATTCCTCGTTTTTGGAAAACGGTTATGTGTTCACTAGCAATACAGACAAATGACAGATAAATGGATTATTACTCAGTTACAATCACCAAAAGACAAACGTTTTCGCAGAAAAAGAACAACGAGAGCAGGAAAACAAGAAAATGCAACCTCGAAGATAAGAAAGCACAACTGTGAAAATACGTCATATTCTATTTCGCAGTTTCACGTTTGTGTTTCCGTGTTTGTGTCTCGCGTGATCGCATTTTCGGCTTGGCATTATCTTGATGTCACAATGGTAATTCGGTTTTTAAAAAAATAAAAAATAAGTTGCACTAATGAGTCATCATACATATGCATGTCAAGTTAAAAGCCATTTTCAATTGGTGTTTATTTTGACGGTGTTGAAGCATCAGCAAAAATATGAACACTGAAATCAAATAAATTAGCAGTATTTATTTCAGCTATGCTGGGAATGTATTTTGTGGAATCCCTGCCATCCGCTGATGCTTTAGGAAATTTAACTTCTAACCTTCTCTAGGGTTCCAGTTGAAAATATAAATGCCGGGAAGGACATCAAGGCTGCAGCAACTACTATTCAGGCCAAAGTCGAAACAAACTGAGGCAACTTAAGTCATTTATATATCCAAGCTACTCGAAACCAGAAAATAGGACTGCCGCGATTCAGGATCAACATGTCTCTGCTTAGGAAAAATAGTCCTCGTTTTCACGAACAACAAACCCTTCTGCGGTCACTATTTTAACCCTTAAAGTGCTAATCACTGCTATAGTCGTTTTCTCATTACCGTTAAACATATAATGGTTCAAAGACTCAAATTCTTCATTAAGATACCTTTCATTCAAATAGCAGCAAGACTAGTCTAAAGCAAAAAGTAGTCTAAGTCAACAGCCTTCCTCGGGACACTGCGCGCATTGCACTTAAAGTGTCACTAGTAAAGCCGTTGACTCAATCTTAAATCACCGCTTTAAGGGTTAAGAGTGGTTATCACAAGCTTATATAAGGTAGATGACGTGTATCATTCTGAGATTATATCGTTTTCCCTTCTTCAGGTCGACCATTCGTAGACTTCTGTTATTTGATCGGTAATAAAGATGGAGGGAACCGTTACACGTCCATTAAAGACCTTACAGGAATCGAATATAAGATTATCCGCTTCACCTGGTGGCCCAGTGTACAATTCGTGATTTGTATGCAGTTAAGCTACTCCTTCTATCTCTATTTTGCGTGCGTGGTCAGATGTCACGAAACGCTTACCAACAAGTTTAAGGTTCTTACTAACCTTAACATAGTCACCATAATAGCCAAGATAAGCTATCCGTGTGCGTCTTCACGATGATTTTCATAGCATACATGACTTTCTATAGGGGGAATCTGTGTGGAATTATGGGTATGCAATCATTCCTCTTGGCCAATCCAGTATGGCTAAATGAAGGTTTGCCACAGTCAATATTACACCACACACACAGGCAATCATTCAGACTCATGTTTTCATGGGACAAGTCTATATAGTTAGGAAGTGTAAGGCCAAATTTCGTTCGAGAGGATCAATCCATTCTCTGGTTATCATGCTTACCCTGGAATTAAGAAATTAGACCCCTGTGATCGTCTGAGTGTCATTCAAGGTGAAAATTAACAACACCAAATGAAACTCCATAGTACTTTCCTGACAATGTTAGCCCCTTTGACCTTGAAAGAAAGTTAAGGTTTTTGATATGCAACCTCATATAAGCTGTCTGTAAGGGTTTCATGCGGAATTTATTTGGATGAAGTAGCTCTTATTAATTTATCACGATGAAAACAACTGTGGACAACGGACGGACAGGGATGGGCCCTGTAGGTTTAACCTTGAAAAAAGGTCAAGGCCAATGGAGTAAAATGCCATTCGAGCTATTTATAAGAGAGTATCACACATCAAATTATATTCACAGATTCGGTTAAATTTAAAAGCAACAGAAAGGCATTAACCTGACCCGAGGTTTTTCCCCTTAAACTGCAGACTATGCCACGCACGCGAGTAAAATCCGCAGAGAAGAGGAAGATAGACCGGTTAAGGTATAAAACAGTGGTGAATCAGTTACAGACTAAATGGGAAGCTGCCCATTGAACATGGATCTGCTAGTTGGTAAGCTAAAAGGTAAATAGAAGAAGCATAAATATATAAATCTTCATATTTTTAGAATAAATGTTCAAGCTTGTAATGTTTACTTGGCAATGCATTCGACCACCGCCATTGTCGAAGCAAGATCCGTGTCATTCTCCCATAGTTACCGATCTGGAAACACAATCGTTCCCTGTTGGTTGTTATTTTCTTTGTAAGCTAATCAGATAATGTAAGATAGTAAAAAGTAACTGAAAGTTCTTTCTTGAGTGTCATAATTCAGCAACGCAATATTGTAAGTAACAAAATGCAGACGGAACGCCTGGTGCAAGATCGCGTAACCAAGTAGGTTTTTGACATAAACATAGGGTTTGACATTGACACCCTGTGTGAGAAACAAAATTGCACACCACTGTGTCAAAGAGAATTGATTTTAGACAGTACTTGTTTCAACCCGTTCACAGTTGGCCAAAGGCTCGCAGTGAACAGTTTTAAAACTCAGGCTGTCGAAATCCATTCCCCATGACACGGCCATGTGGAATTCCATATTTCTCGTTTTTTTTTCTTCCAGAAAGTAGTCAATTGTCCCACTTTTGAATGTACACATTGATCTAGCATGGTGATGGAGAGGGATGGGGATGGTCAGGAATTTTTTTCTTCAATAAGTTTCCTGAGCCACAAATGGAGCCGACACGTTTGAGGCTCTGGGAGGATCATCTGACTGTTCACTCCACGGGCGAAAATAAAAATCTTTGGCTTGCCTTCCAGACTGAAGTCACGGTGAGAGGCTCATCCTTTGGTAACTCCACAAGCATTGACGGCCAAGCACGAATCTTCATTTCTGCTTGTGCTTCAGCGGTTGTATTGAAAGGGTTGATAAGCATGCCTATTTCTTGATACTTGTTTTCAAGTAAAACACTTTCAGTGCCAAGCTTCTTGACTAAAGTCGATCTACTGAAGTCAAACCTGTTTGAATTACCATAAGGATCCCAGATTCGTATTCCTCATAGATTTTCTTTTCATTCAAGTAACAGCATGCCTATAGTTTCAGAGAGAATATCCCAGGCTGACAGCTTTTCTCGGTGCGCATTGGGCGCAATGCGCGTTGAGAAAAGCTCTTGACTAAGTCCAAAATTTGGCACTGACAGTTAAGGCCCACCAGTTTTGCATTGTCAGCACTGGAGTACATCCATATGAAACTTTCAGTCACCATTTTATGTAAAGGTACTACATACGGAACATGAATAAAAAAATCTGAAATCCGTTTCTTGTTCAGGAGATGTACTGCATGACACCATGAACACACTAGGTACACACAGAGATATACAATTTGCATGTGAGGGAGTGGTGCTAGTATCAAATGAAGTTGCACATCTAGACTGACTAATTCATAAAGGGCCTTGTAAAAAGCACAAAGCCTGAATAATATCACATAATTGTTATCATTACTAGGCTTAACTTCAACATATGACTTCCCAAGCAGCTTATTCATTCTTTAGCTTTGACAGTGGTATGCCAGTATGAGAACGTGCCATGCAATATTGAATAGGATAAACAGTGTATTATTACTGGTGGATTGCTAATCAAAATTACACTTGTGTAACATGCTAATCAATTTTAAAAATCTAATCGAAGGTTAGTGCATACACCTGTTAATTTACCCAAGCATTATTGCACACAGAGAAAAGAGTTTTCAAAGAGTCATGGTGCCATATTGATTTCACAAGTTAGAAATTAGTTTCAGTGGGGAATGCATCATCCATATAAATGCTTCTGTGGTGTCCTCAAAACTTAATTATACCCCCATCAACATTTGAACATCTTCAAAGATATTTCACGTATTTTATGCACATGTATGTGATAGAGGGTTACAGATGTAAACATTAGCCCCTACCTCGCTTTTCAATTAACAGGCCCTCAGTGGAGAAAAAAACTTGAGACACTTTGATGCCAAGCATTGGATGCTGGGTCCATCTTTGCACATACATGGCCCCTGTCTCCTTGAAAATGAGATTAAGTTCACCAGCATAAAATTAAGGGAAGAAATGCTGTCAAGGTACAAATGATGTAAGTTTTGAGTTTCTGCTGGCCACCAAGATGTATTGACACATGGTGTTCACAAACAAATAGTGGAGAGATGGACAATCCAAAAACATAAAAGGCCCCCTTGAGGTGAACCCAATAGATTTATTCTCATATTTGACAATCTTTTAAAAACATCAGTATCACTGGCAGGCCTTGCCAAATTCTGCTTTCACTGATTATGTAAATTCTGCTGGGAAATGTGAAAGAAGAACAGACCAGCAACACCATTCATGTTGTCCAGGTGCAGCATTATAGCAACCTCACTTTCAAAAACTCTCAACTGGTTTTAAAGTTTCCTCATTGGCAAGGTCTTCTTCGCCTGTGAAACTTGCTTCACACTTCAGCACTCAGCTTCATGAAGAGATTATGTTTCTGCAAATTTGCTCCTTCCAAGGGTTACCGAGGGGCAGATAGAGGGCAGACTTCAGACCCATGAAACTGGCCATGTGTGAAAGATACCAACAGAGGGCTCTCACAGGACACAGGGCTCCTTCCTGAGGCCAGTATCCATAGCACAGGTGGTAAAATCCTTAAAGGCTGTAGCTGGATCTCACCTACATGGTTTGTTGCAAGGAAGCCCAAGTGAGGGCTTAGTGTCACCTGGGAGTAGCCAGTGGACCATAGAATTAGGTGGTATGCCAGAGCGTGGATCTTGCTTCTTTTAGCCCCTAAAGCAAGTGATAACAGAAAACAAGTTTTCCATGCCCAGTACTTGAGGTCCACCTGAGTGGGGGTGGGGGTGGGGTGGGGAGTTACTCTAGGTACTCAAAGGGCCACTTCCCTAGCATGGTCAAGAGCAGGGAAAGTCCCACTGGCACAGACTCGCCATCAGCCAGTCTGTTCCTGTAGCAGGAGGAGATGAGTGGCGGCAGATAGAGATCACTCCCAATATAAATGTCAAGGATGTTCATAGGGGTGAGGATATGTCTGATCAAAGTCATTCTGCCCTTTTGGAACTCTTACCAAGGACTTCCCAGTCCAGCAGGAAGTCGGCCACATTGGCCACCGATGCATGGAGACCATGTAGTGGTCTAGTGTACTAATCTGGGAACACCTTTCAACCAGCCAAGTGAACTGTGTTAGAGTACAGGATCACAGCCAACATCTGGCAATTCTATCTGCAGCTGATTTCAAAAAGCCTTTGTCGAGGATTTGCTGTGCAACAACTGCCAAGCATGGAGGTTGAGCACTTGAGGGTTCATGTGGAAAATGCTCGTCTGCAGATGGACTAGAAGTTTCAGTCATGCTGGGGGACATAGACAAGGCTTGATGCATAATTCCAAGAGGTCCATGGACCAGTCTCTCCATAGATGCCATGTGGCAACCAGGATCAAATTGCAGATATTATAATGAACCTCGTGCAGGACCCTGGGAAGGATCTACCAAGGCAGAAAGGCATATGCCCAAGTGTTGCTAAAGTGCCGACAGTCCTCGAGAGGGCAGGCACAAGAGCTTGGTATCCTTGGTCCTTGGCCCATCTGTCCTGGAGAGTGTGCTGCAAGGGACAATGGTGAATGTGACCCATGGGGACCTGGAGGTCCATCAAGAACAGAGAGGCCAGGAAGGCTTGGCGCTGTTGTGCCTAGAGAGCAGGGTGAGTGATGAATGCCTACAGCAATATCTGCAGTCTCCCTCACCTGTTCTCCGAGGGGGCAACAAAACAAGGCAACTAGGAAAAACTGGAAACCTAGAAAGACAGAGATCCACTCTGGCCTTAACCCAGACTTGCTTTCGTTCACAATCAGGCCAAAGCCTTGGCAAAGTTCCAGAATAGTCTGTGTGTGACTTTGCGAATCTAGGTGCCAAAGCACCTGGATAAACTAATGGTCCAGATACATATGAATGAGTATCGTTATTTTGTGAGGGTAAGCCGAAATTGCCTGCATGAACCAGGTGAACACCAGAGGGCCATGACAAGGCCAAATGAAAGCACATGGAACTGGTAAACTTGGCCCAAAATGCTAACTGCAGATACTTTTGTCTCCATGATTGACATGTGAAAGAATGCATGCTTGAGGTCAAGGGATATTGTCCACTCCAGGGGCCAAAGGGCCACTGCCGCCAATTGAGATGTAACCAGGCTGAAGTACGGGACTTTCAGGAAGATGATCAACAGCATCAGGTCTAACACTGGCAGCAGGAGGAACAGTTGGTTGTAGAGCCTGGGTGAACCAGGATCTCTCCTCAGCTCTATGGCACATTAGCTCACAATTCCTCCACTGGCTATAGGACCACGGCAGTGCCACCTAGTGCAAAACTTTGTTTGACCCTTTCACAAGGAACATATCCATCAAGTTTCAGCAGTTCTGGAGAAGTATAAAATTGCAAAAACACGCGAATCTCATAAAATGGGGAAATGCAGCGCCACCTGGTGACCAAATTAAGAACTAGGAGTCCCTACGAGTTTTTTGTTTGATATCAAAGCAGTTGGGTGAGTGTTCCCTGAGATTTTTTCAGATTTACCTGAAAAAGCACCGCAATTCATAAAAAAAATTAAAAAACCATTGAAGCATGACTATTTGAACAACCTGATAGACACCCGCCATAGGTATATTGCTACTAAGTTTGAATTGAATCTGGCCGACTGTTCTGGAGAAAAACTCGGAAATATGATTGTGAATGGACAGATGAATGATAGCCGACTGAGCCTCCTAAAAGCTCAGCCGGAATAGCAAGTCAGGTCAGCTGAATATGTACAACTGGCAGCAGTACCCGGGTCATCTTGGGGAAACCCGGAAGTTTTTTGGTTGCAATTTCAAAGTAATTGACGGAGAGATAGTATGGAAAAAAGATTTTGGTAAGATTTGGCCTTGAAATTTAAAAAAAAGAATCTCAGAAAACAAGAATCAGTGAAACGTGACTTATCAAAAAAAAAGTCGATACAGATCTGTCTAAAGTAAAAACCTCCCCGCCAAATGTGAAGGAAATAGGGTTAACCCTTTTGAAAAAGACAACAAGAACAAGTGTGTACCCTATAATAACTGTAGTTACAATGATAACATATACTTGAGATTGAATGAAGTGTCAATTCTGCGATGTTTTGCGATAACTCAACTTATTGTTAATATTAAAAAAATAAAATAAAAAACAACCAAAAAACTCAACAAAAAAGAACAACAAAAAACACAAAAACAACAACCAAAAAACAAAAACAAAAAAAAAACAAAAACAAAAACAAAAAACCCACAAAAACTAAGAGAGAGAGAGAGAGAGAGAGAGAGAGATAGAGAGATACTTCGTAATAACCTACAAGTCAAGCTTTGTCATGCGAGATAGGCCTATTTCATATTGTTTTAAAGAGTTCAGTGCAGACGGTTTTTCTCGTCATTGCGACAAAGAAAATGTGTGTATTTTTACCTCTTAGTCCATGTGCGATGCAAGGGTCAGCATTGATTGGTCTCGTATCGTTATCTGGCATTGACGTTTTCACTGCCGACATATAGATTTATTAGGCGGTTGAAAGTGATGACACGATAGGCCTAGATGATTCAAACTTTGTGCCATTTGTGCTATTAGATTATCAGCAGGGTGGAGAATATGGAGTTATAGAAGGAAGGGTACATATAAGGGTTAAGGTTGCCTAAAATAGCTAACACATGAAAGGAAACGGGTTATCTTTCTTTTAGCACGGGGAAATGCTGAAAAATGTTCCACACAAAACAAATGATAATGAGTGAATGTATTTACATTTATCCGTGATGGTCTCAATCTTGAGCTACGATTGTCCAGCAGAAAAGCCGCGATTTCGCTGGCAAAATGGTTTTGGCTTGAACCGAAAAGCGTATAATCATTTCTCTGGTGTATCTCATCAATATCTGAATAAAATCTAAAACAAATGCTGAAATAAGAAGAAAATGGGCTCGTCCAATAAATGGTCGATACCTATTGCAAGTCCCTGCTACTAGATACCGCTCTAGAAACAAGTCCCATGCGGTCATACAAAGCAGATGGTCTCTGAATGGAGATCAGATGATATTGAAAACACATCAGTGCGGACCTGATAATGTGGCCTTTAGAGGCAAGTTCGTGTCGCATAGGTATAATATCTCAAAGGAGGGACCACTATACTTACAATCACTAACGTGAAAGACCACCAAGCTTTTGGGACAGTATTTCTGAAGGCACCGAATACTTTGTACCTCACCTGCAACCTTGAAACTCATATGCAAATAAAACTCATGAATACAAAATTGGTCGATCATAAAAAAAGACTTTGTTCAAGATGGTCAAGGCCATTGCCATCAAAGAATGCAAACAGTCTGCGTGAAAAGAGTGACACTTGTAGCTTAGCAGCACGTGAAGATCAGTTTATAGCTATAACTCTGCGTAAACCATCAGAGATACGTGCTAGAGCGAATGAAGTAGATTGGTATTTAAACTGTTCCCTGGAGACACAGGTACTGGCGATCAAAGCTGGTGGTAAAAACTGGTCATGGTGTGTAGCTTATATCCAACTTAAACTTAAGTAATGTTTCAGCGGGTATTCATTCTTTCATGTATTTTTCATCATATCTATTACGTGCGCAGTCTAGAATCATGCTGGCCAAAGTTTTACTAAGGAGATGGTACCGACTGTGGAGAGTTTCATGGCAGCATATAAGTTTACGGAGGATCAGTTGAGCTAATGTTAAACTGTAAATTAAGGATGTTACAGATACATTTACACGTACAAAATTAGATGGTCCATGGGAACTTATTACTTCGCAGGTAGTATATATATATATATATATATATATATATATATATATATATATATATATATATATATATATATATATATATATATATATGTGTGTGTGTGTGTGTGTGTGTGTGTGTGTGTGTGTGTGTGTGTGTGTGTATGCCTGGCAGTGGGTATGACATCATCACTGCATCCAGTGCAGCCTGGGCGGTGTGATAGCGGTGTTTCCTTTTGTATCAAGACTAGTAGATAGGAAGACCATCAAATAGCTGTTATTTTAATATGCGTGGTTTAATAAAGTACTTAAACCTTGGACTGTACCAACATACAAGCACACAGATTTGCGTCGATGCTGCATTTTGCATACTCATTGGTATATGTATTTGTGCATCAAAATGAGTATAAATTCAATTGAAAATGTTTTCCGATTTAGCAAATAGGCTACACCTGTAGCCTCCTTTGATTTACTGATGAAGTGAGTAACGAATTGTACATATAAACACATCTATTATCGTCAACTTATAGCTCCAATGTATTGGCACTTAAACGTTAATGCGTGTTTAAACATGTCAGTCATTGTTATAATTGGGAATGCAGAATTCTGTTTACGTAAATTTCATGTATCAGTCAACCAACTTTGAGCATCATGAATAATATAAGGATGTCTTACTGTAGTTTTTGTTTGAGAGGATGAACGTGTTTCGGTGGGATTAGTGGTTTTTGTGCGTGGGGGGTCATTTAAAAGCTTAATGGTTTTATGCGATTACTTCGATCCACTAATACTTTTTATCCCCAACAAAAAAACAATCTTTTGTAATTGTAGAGTATGTTTATTGCGTGTTTGAAATACAATTTCCAACCTCAGATGGACCAGATACATGTCCATCTGAAATAAAAATGTAGGTACATATAGTTTTTCCCAGAAATGGAATATGTTCCATGCACAGTCTAGCCTGTTCATACACATATTCTTGACACTAAGGGCCCAATTGTAGCGAGGGATCCCGATCCTTAACGAGGAAATCTGGCTTTATTTTCTTTCTTTCCGGAAAAAGGCCTTTTGCAAGGGACCAGTTTTCAGCGGTTTCTAGGGCGGTCCATACAGCCATGTTCCACCGTACCATCAAGTTTGCTGTGGTTTGATCCAGTTTTGCAAGATCTCGCACTTCGACCGCGTCACAATTGACCGAATTGGTCTAAGGAATGAACCCCAAATTTAGTTTATTCAATGAAATGGCAAGGTTCACACAACATTGAACAATGCAAGCTCCATATTAAGAGCCTGGTGTAACTCATATCTTCCCAAATTTTCTGAGACGAACTTATGATTTTAAAGTACAGTGTAATAACGCTTTACACACGCACTCAAACAGTCATCCTTCATTTAGAGGTCCCACGCGCATTTCAGCAGCAGTCTGCACAGTCATGACAACAATTGCTGAACAACTCCCAGCAACATCAGAATTTAGTAAAGCAAAGAGTAAAGTCATGACGCTTGAAAAGAAACTTGACAGAAATAAAAGGTGGAAAGTAGGGACATTCCAAATTCCAGAAGGACAGGAACAGTTGATTGAAATAGGCGATGTTGATGAATATGAGTATTAAGGGATTAGAATAAGAGCAACTGGTAAAGGCATGTTCAGATATCACATGGAGAAGATAAAGCAGAAGGTGAACCGAACAAAGGGAATGATCAAAGCTACGTCACTGAACAGCTTGAATGGAGCATTTACAGCCAGAGTGTTATGGGATAGAGTTGCAATACATGGGATGATGTATGGTTTGGATGTAATTTCGGTAGATGAAGGGGGGCATTCAAAATATGGACAAAACACAGAATGAGATGGGTAGGTGGATTCGGGGGGGGGGGATACCAAGGCACAGCAAATGAAGCGGTCTTGGGGGGATTGGGGTGGAGTACTGTTACAGATAGAATTGCCAAAGCCAAGACGAACTACTGGGGATACCTACAAACAATTAGTGAAGACAAATGGCGCAGGAAAATTTACACGGAGGCCGTAAAGGCACAAACAAAGAGGGTCCAAAATATAGACAAATTAGCAGAAATTTATGACCTGAAATGGTTTGACGAAGTTAATGAATGAAAGTCATACATTAAGAAAACAGTCGCAGAGGGATGGCTAGTAAAATGGAAAGAGGGGGTGAAGGATAAAAGTACACTAAAAGCTCATAAAGTGTTAGATAAGCCAAAAAGGAACGCAGGTTTGGATGGAGGGAAGGGATCTAAACTTTTCTTCCAAAGTAGGGCGGGGGTTTTCAACTTGAAGAAGAGACATCAGAAATGGACACAGGTTAATAATGTAATGTTTGTACGCAGGAGACAGATGAGACAGTAGATCACTGGCTACTGTGGTGTGATGCATACAAGGACGTGAGGAAAAATGTATTCAGAAGTTGACAGGATAAGGACTACAACTGTAAGGGCTTAGATAATAATAATGATAATAATAATAATAATAATAATAATAATAATAATAATAATAATAATAATAATAATAATAATTATTATTATTATTATTATTATTATTATTATTATTATTATTATTATTATTATTATTATTATTATTATTATTATTATTATTATTATTATTATTATTAACATTATAATTATTATTATTATTAACATTATTATTATTACTATTATTATTATTAACATTATTATTATTATTATTATTATTATTATTATTATTATTATTATTATTATTATTATTATTACTCGTGTCAACATCGCAATGATTATGAACACTGTCTATAATATCCATTTTAGGAGTATGGTTTAAGACGTGTAAACGGGATAAGTTTGAAATGAAACAAAGGTTGTCTGCATGTAAAAAAATAACAAAAATAAATACACAAAAACAAAAACAAAAAACACACACACACAAAAAGTAGAAAAAATGGCTGGCGGTGTTGGAAGCAGGAATTTCATTGAGTTTTTAACGTTAACTTTTCCCTGGAAAAGGTACTTGTATACTCAATTTAACTCCCCAAATACTATAACCCAAGTTCTTTGTATCGCCATTTAATTAACCCTCAATGTCACTGTGATGGTGATGAGACACCTCTTTTCGCCAAATTAATGATTTAAAAAGGATATAACACTCATGGAATATAGTCCGAAATGCATCTAGCGAGACAGGAACCCGTCATAAGTAGTAAGTATTGTATGAACAAATCGGACAATTAAAATATTAACTGCTCAGTTAACGCTTTTATAACTTGAAAAATGCTCTAAAATCAATGTTTTACATATACAAGTCACTTTCTTAGCGCAGCTCGTCACAGCCATGTTCAGATTATCAGTCATTCAACATTGGAAGTGACCATTCCGCTTTCAACTTGTTATGTTACCGTTGAGACCAGTACCAATGTTCTGTTTTAACACCTTTCTGAACGAGCGTAATAAAGCTAACGCAGACTAATAAAGCCTATTGAAACACAAGAAAAAATCTTCAGGTAGGCCACACCCTGATCATTTTTCTCCACAGTGTTCGGTTCGAACATTGTTGGTAGTTATGATTAGTGGGGAAAATGCGTCTTGTGACCTGTGATCTGGACAGTGGACCCGACTAAGAATGGCCAGCTGAGATGCTGATTTGGCTTAATATTATTTGACAGCAAGACATAACAAATGGCATGGGAAGCACGGGGTGTAATTTACCAGTAGCAAAATGTAGTTTCTTGGAATACAATGAAGCACAGTTTACAGCTTGTGAAGCAGTGTAGTACATATACATATATATGACAAGGTTGCTTGATATAGAGCTATCGAAAAAATATTTCAAACATGTGATTACCACGAATGTCGATGAACTGTCACACTGACGTTTACATCGGTAAATCTAAATATTGCGTCAGAATGGCGCATGACTACGGTTACCATCTGTCAACATGTAGACGGACGACGGTACAGCCAGCAACTCCTAATCAACGGGTGATTTATTTCAATTGTGAATAAAACGTTTGTATAAAAACATTCTAAATAGCTTGAGTATCATAATAAATCAGATCAATCAGAAAAGCGGGGGATACCGCATATCTACGTCATGCCATACACGTCAGCTGTCGATGTGCAGGGCGGTTTGACCGATCCGTCTTGTACATTTTAAAGTTCAAGTTCAATGATAATAAGAAGACCATGATACATTCTTGAAATTGATTATCACTTACACCTAGTGCCACAGCCTACCCAGCTACTCGATCGAGTTAATCAGGTCAGATACTGCTCGATATGGAGATTATCAAACACGGCTGATTTAGGAAAAGAGTAAAAGTAAAATGTTTCACAATCTGCACTGGATGACAAACCATAGAATGAAATTTATCTGCGGAGTAAAAAAACTACCGTCAAGGCTTAAAATCACTGAATTAGTGTCAATGTGATCAGCAGCAAAGGTAATGATCTTTTTGTTTTTACATTATCACCTACATACATAAATGTTTAAGGGACAGATGTTTGGTATCAGCTGTTTGTAGGACCAGAGGGGAATTTCATGATTAAGTATAAGCCGTTTTAGTTATGCTCACACAGTTACATGTAAGTGTCAATGATTACCCGTATGTTTGCACACGGCAAGAAAACGTCACAATTACTAACACTTAAATGAAACCAAAATTTGACACATAAAAAATATACACAATTGTAATGAATGGGAAGACACCGGGATAGCGAGGTAGTCAGTTGCACTTATACTTAGATAAATAGATAGGTATAGTTAGATAGATAATAGTATCGGCATTATTGGTCAGATGTCACAGCTGTATAAAATTGCATTTGAAGACAAAAAAATGATATAATTAAATTGGTTTTAAAGAATAGCTTGAATATTCTGGGCCTCCTGCCTGTGACGCGAAGGTGTGTCCGTATAGGGCTAAGTTTATCGGCCTTGTGGGTAACAGAGAAGGCCGTGTTCATTTTTTTTTATTCTGAGGGTGATCCGCATATAATGTCGCAGTCATCAATGCCTGAGATAACTTGGTATTTATGTTCAGTAAGAAAGAAACGCTTTCTTGGATTTTTAGTGGACTTACCCGGAACTATTGACCGGGTGTAATTTATATATAAAATAAACAGCAACAGTAACAGGGTAGATCTGTCATAAAATAAACAGCAACAGTACCAGGGTAGATCTGTCATGAAAGAAACAGCAACAGTACCAGGGTAGACCTGTCATAAAATAAACAGCAACAGTACTATATTGGATCCGGAACAGGTAACGACTTTTGGTTTTCTAAGATTTTCCATTCACTAAGTGTTTCGGTCTCGTGTGTGTGGTAGGAGATGAACCAAGTATGTTCACAGTGGCATTGACCTTAGGTTTCTTTTTCATTTATTTTGTGAGAGTATTATATTGTTTATTGTATAGAAGACCTTTTATCAACCCGGACAGAGAAGTGAACAGAGACAGCGCATGTCAATACATCGCTGTAGAGAATCGACAAGGTGAGCGTGCAGTGGCTGTGGAGTTTTCCTTCCTGAAACTGTGCGGACTTTCGTATAATATGATCCGAGACCATGAAAAACAACATACAATTGACTCTATGCTGCAGTCCGTTCCAATATCTTTATAGTAGAAGAAAGAATGTTGGCATGCAATGATTTAAATTCCTGCTTAATTCAACTCTGAAGGTCAAGACATTAACAGTTTTGGATGTAGGGCTATGTTAATGTATGCAGCTTATATAAGTCAAAAGTAGACGAACATTTCTAAATTCTCAATTCTCCGTACACAATTTTTAAAGGTGTTGTAAAGTTCGAAATGGAAACGGTGGTGGCCTTCCGATTTACATTAGCTCAGACATACCCCCATAGACAAATGTCGGATCGTATGATGAACATGCTATTAAGTATATCCTTGTTGAATTACACTTTAAAGATGAAAAATCGATGATCTTTTTGATGAACCGGCCTCTTTCTGTCAAAACATCCTATGTCAGATGTATTTGAGTGAGAAAGAAAGCTATTCTTACTTCTCGCTGACCTAAACGTGAATTTCCGAGACAATAACACCCAGAAGCTGAAGTCCAAAGTAAGCTTGATCTATACAATGTGGTAAATGCTATCAACATCTGCTGGTTTTAACTCATTCCACCCTAATGACGCTTTTCCCCCACTGATATCTAATAAGTGCCCTGTTACTATCCTATCCTGAATTTCTAAAATTTTGGTAGGAGTACTTAATGATCAACTGGTAATGTTTTCAACTAATTTTTTTAAACCTCTTATGTACATTCTTTAAACTCGAATTTGTCAAAGCCTGTTACTAAAGATACTGGCAGACTGGAAAATCGCCTTGAATACGCCAAAATTGTAGGAGTTATACTGATGGATATATCAAAGCCTCCAGCCTGATTTTCTTAAAAATATGCCAAGCCACGGGATGTCTGATATGGCGCGCAACCTTTCAACCACCTACTTAAAAAGCAGGAAACAAAGAGTCAAATACGGAGGCACCAGCAGTAACTGGACCGAAACACTATGTGGCCATCCCCTGAGTACTATTGTCGGACCACTTTATATGTCTGGGTTAACACCCAGACATAATGAGTGGTCTGACAATGTTTTCTTTCTTTCTTTCTTTCTTTCTTTCTTTCTTTCTTTCTTTCTTTCTTTCTTTCTCTCTTTCTTTATTTCTTTCTTATGACCAGCTTTGTCCGGAGTTTTTCTCAGACCCTACTATTCTGAAAACCTACTAACTTGCCATGGTAAATGACTTACCAGTGAAATAAGGCACCTGGTTTGGAATAGTCATGATGATTAAAATTATGCAAGCGAGAGGCAATTAAAATTTCAAAATTTTAACACCCAGACATAATGAGTGGTCTGATAATATTTTTCTTTCTTTCTTTCTTTCTCCCTCTCTCTTTCTTTCTTTCTTTCCTTCTCTCTGTCTCTCTTTCTGTCTCTTTATTTCTTTCTTATGACCATCTTTGTCCGGAGTTTTTCTCAGACCCTACTATTCTGAAAACCTACTAACTTGCCATGGTAAAAGACCTACCAGTGAAATAAGGCACCTGGTTTGGAATAGGCATGATGATTAAAATTATGCAAACGAGGGGCAATTAAAATTTTAAAAGCTCCATATATTCTAAACTATTGGAGATGGACACAGTTCTAACTTACACATGTATTGTTGAGACAACTGTCAAATCCAATAGTATACAAAAAAAAAACTTGGGGAATTTTAATGTGTGCCAAATTCACCAAATTTCTACCCAATCCACATACAGGCCTTAAACTGGTTGCTGTATGACCTATTGCTTCACGTCCATGGTGCCAGGCAACCATTTTGCGTTCGTATTTAATTAGCCTGAACCTGTCTCACAAACAGCTTTCTATCCATGCATGCTTGATGTATGCTTTGGCAGGTTTGGGTCTTGTAGCAAATTGGGGGGGGGGGGGGAGCCCCAACAACTGTTAAATGAGGCTCTCAATAAAATACAGAGTATCTCTGTCTGTTCATGCAGGAAATGATTGACTCCATGCTCCCATAGGTACCAAGCAGGTTATAGTTTCCCCTAGTGTAGAACAGACCTTTCAATGCACCATGACTGAAACTGGTGTCCTAGCTGGTCTTTTTTTGCTTGAGGCAATGTCAGTCTGCTGAGCTTATCAGTCCCAAGGGAACACAGGCTCCAGACTTCTAGGCAGAACAAGCCTGAGTGTACCCCCTTTTTAAAAAAGATTAAATACAGAGTTGAGAATTTTCTTTCTTTCTTTTCTTCCTTTCTCTTCACAATCAAGTTGGTCTGGAGATTTTCTCAAGCACTATTTTTCCGAAAACCACCAAACTTGCTATGGTGACTGACCTAACCAGTGAAATTGTGCATCTCATTTGGAATAGTCATGATGTTGAAAAGTACGCAAATTTAGGGGCAATTAAAATTTTAAAAGCTCAATATCTTCTTAAATATTGCAGATAATCTAAATTTTAATGTGCATAAATAGGTTTGTGACACCTACCAATATAATGGACAATGTAAGTTAAGTAGAATTTCAAATTATGTTTATAAGGGGCTTTGCAAAAATTCAAAGTTGAATATCTCCAAAACTATTATACATAGACATGCCATTTCAACTTCAACTTCAATTTATAGGTTGTGCAAAGCCACATCCAATGAACTGTGAACCAAAGGATCTTAATTTACGTAAATTTAGGAAACATACAAAATGTGAAGCTGGAATAGCATCAAAACTATTATAGATAGAGGTGCCATTCCTACTTCAATTTATGGGTTTGTGGCAAAGCCCCCATCTAATGAACCATATACCAAAGTTGTAGGCTTTTAATTTATTTAAATTAGGCAAATACACAACTATTATAGATACTTAGCTTTATTTAAACTTCATAATATAAGTTTGTGACATGGCCACATCCAACAAACCAAGAACCAAAGTTGTAGCATTTTACTTTATAAAAATTAGGGTAATGCACGAAATTAAGATTATGTTGTCAGTGGCAAAGTTTAGCATTTCAAACTGGTCCATTTTGAAGGCACCCAAACAGATTTGCTGTACATTAAATCTTTTTTTATCTAGTTGCCAACCTTTTCTCGAACGATTTCTTTTTTCTAACGGATGGTTACCTAGACTGTTATAACTATGCAGTGGGTAATACTTAATGTTTCCATCACGAAAATATTTACACTGTGAAACAAACTTAAACAGGGTACAAACACAGGTATTAAATGATTTAACCTTAAAGTTATGCAGGCAAATACCGACAATTTCCAAGCTATAGCCTTAAGCTCCAGAAACACAGCTGAACATTTAAATATCACTTTCCAAATCAATGACGTCATCATTAATCCTGAAATATGTGTACACTTTCCAGGTGGACACGTGGATGACAAACCAAAGTTCCGAAATCTTGTCTCACGCATCTCCCAACCAGCTTCTTGACATATTTCGGTTCTGAGATGTTTTTTCTAAATCACGAAAGAAAAAGAAATTTTCAACATGTTTTGTTAAATCAAATTTCAATTATTGCCCACTAACGTGGCACTTATATGGATGGAAAAGAAAACATGATTGAGTGCTCAGCTTTGGTTACAATCAGCTTCGAGCCTAATGTGCTGAACTGTTGTCACGTGCCAATAAACTCCCTCTTCATTTAAATAGACTTAGGAAGGTATCTATTGTAGTTTTTAAAATTCTGTATGCTGAATACCCGTTTTTTTCAAAATTCAATTGTATGTTAATAAGAAAATTTGTTATGATTTGAAAAATTAAATACAAGTTCTTCAACCTATGTATAATACAATGCCCTATGGCCAAGAATCTCGAAAATACCAAAATGCTAAAGTCTGGAATCTTTCACCTCCAAATGTTGAACAGACTACAGCTGTGAACCACTTCAAACGACTGATTACAGCATGTGCAGGTCTCTCATGTAACTGCCCACTGTTGTTTCTCTGTTACTCTAGATTGCCCACTCAACCATGGGCCCCAAAAAGCATAGACATAAAATACCTGTGTATATACTCTCTCACCCGTTTCTTTATATAGCATTTTCCATTACTTTTTTGGCGGCGTCGACTTATAGAGCCCTGGACTCGGCGCTTATGACTTTTTAATTGTACATGCACTCAACGGTGAATGCCGATTTATTACATTATATTAGAAGTGACTGACAGCCTCCATTTTCCTGGCATGAGACAGAACTAATATAACGACTTTGGGTACCCCCACCAGAGTAGCCCCTGTGCGCAGTTTTATTCTCAACCTCCATGCCCAGAAAGAATCTCATTTTCGGGATACCTCGTTTGAACTTATATATTAAGTTAACATAGATACTATCTTGGTAAAATTGCCAAGGTAGAATCAAATGTGTTACTGCTTCTACATAGATTTGTAGACAGAGAGACAGAAGGATAGATAGATAGATCGATAAAAACATAGATAGATAGATAGATAGATACATAGATAGATAGATAGATAGATAGATAGATAGATAGATAGATAGATAGATAGATAGATAGATAGATAGATAGATACATAGATAGATAGATAAATAGATATAATGCTCTTGTTACCTATATATTATAAATATACACTTTCATAAAATGGCATTTAAAGTAAAGTTATTAGTACAAAATAACTAATACCCTGTAAAATAAAACAGTTGTAATGTAGAGTTTAAACTAATACTAGTGCTGTGATTTGGCGAATATTTACAACATAAACAATATCCCATAGGTCCAGTGAATTTATTGAATGCCCGTCTGAATGAGATAATAAGGTATGCTATCCTTTTTAAATAACAATTAGGAGTAACTGGTCCACATTTTGGTGCCTTGATGTAAATTGGGATGCACACGAGGTTTTGTAGTATTGCAGGAGGAAACTACAGGTCGGCTGTCATCTCACAATGTGTAAAGAGTTATGTTTCAGGGTATATAGATCTTGGATATATTGAGAATATATTCAATGGCAAAGGCTCTTGGACTACCAGATTCAAGGGTGGGGAGATTTGCTGTCTTAGTCAGCATGGAGTAAGTAGACTGAAGGGCCCGTCCCTGGCGTTGTCTCAATTTCTGTGAATCTGTTTTGTTACAGTTTAACCAGACAAGGGAACAGTATTAAATTTGAGCCAAAGCAAAACATTGAAAAACTAACATTTAATTTTGGTAGCCCGAACCTTGGACATGCGCTTGAGCATGTTTAGCTAAAAAAGCAGCGTTTATTTTATTTTTTCCACATATGTCACTAGTGTGTTTAGTTTAAAGAACAGACGCGAGAACGGGGGACGCATAAGAGTCTGACAGATGACTGTGGCAGAATGTCAACTCTGTAGCGGAATGTCAACTCTGTAGCAGCATGTCAACTCTGTGGCAGAATGTCAACTCTGTCAAGCTCAATGCCTTGATCAGACTCACAACCAAGAAGTATCGGTTAAAACTTATTTGTACTGACTTGTGATATACTTGTGAGAAAGCTGACTGGATAGAAATTTCTCCTGTTCAAGATGTCCTTATTTTTGTAAATCGAATTTACAGAAGGAATTCTGGAGTCGGTAGTCATTTGACTGGTAATCTTACCTCGACTAATGTGGGAAAGTATAATACAGGCAGAACGGATGCATACATTTCATTGGCTTAGAGCTCCCAATTTAGACTATTAGTGCAAAGTTAAACCTGCCCACTGCGAAAAATGTATACCAAATCTCTGTCTTTGGCTTTTAGTTCCATATTTTGCACGTGTATAAACGGCGATGCAGCGCTGTCTTTGCTGATTGATCAACACAAATAGACAGCCCAAGTTGTAAGCATCTACTCAGTTTAGAGGTGTCACAAAGTGCATGTACACAGGTCTTTGAGCCCAGAAGTGTTTTGAATTACAATTTCCTTGCTGTGCAGGTTGTAACGAGACAGCTATATGAAGATTAATATTCTACTCTGTTGCACAAGTATTTCTGACAATGATTTATAAATTATCAACATGGGTGAATCGAATTCTTTCGGGGAAAGCTCTTGTAACAACAAATATGACGGGATACACCACCACCACCACCACCACCCCACCAATAATAATAATAATAATAATAATAATAATAATAATAATAATAAAAATAATAATAATAATAATAATAATAATAGTAATAATAATAATTATTATTATTATTATTATTATTATTATTATTATTATTATTATTGTTATTATTATTATTATAACAACAAACAACAACAACAACGATGATGATGATGATGATGATGATGATGATGATGATGATGATGATGATGATGATGATGATGATGATGATGATGATGATGATGATGATGATGATAAAAATAAACCCCCATCTTTAGAACTGTGTCACTTGCAGGCAACATTTAACCCAGATTGATAATTACCTGCTTCCCCAAATATTCTGTATCCCCAGGAGAATTAGCTGAGATAATACATCATTGCGCCCACGAATAATTTGTTTTTAGAGCCGTGCATGTGATGACATAATAACTTTATTAGTCTAAAGTGTGACAAACATATACGTTGGCATTTTTGTGGACAAACCTAAACTAAAAGTTCCGAAATGGTGTTTAGAGTGCATGGGGTAATGCTAGTGTTGATATCAGCGTCCTTGTACAAAAAGTCCATATTTGATATATATGTAGCTACAGCTCATATAAAAGTTATGCAGACTGCTATTGGCATGGATTACTCTATGCTCCAAAGTGTCCAACCTCTCGTCATGTCGTCTTGCCAAGAAGCAGATTGAAAATACAATCATTTCAAATAAGCATAAGATGTTATATGGCGCTAGTCTGATAGTTGCTATCATGTAAGTGTTGGAAGGGAGGTTCTTTGGAAGCACTGGTACTGGCTATCCAGCTATTGGAAGCTTCAGCTGTCCCTTCAGCATCTCGGGTTACCTCTATTTATCATGAAAACCCTGCCACACATATATGTCATCATTAACTGGAATAAGTTAGTCAAGTTTCTGTTCTCCATCCCTGTTCTTGCCGCTGCTTTCCTGTGAAATATAAATATACAAACATTGAACCCTTTTTTAAAAAAAATCTATGTCAACCAAAAAAGGTATAACGGGTAATTTTTGCGAAAAGGGCAATCAGCCTGAAAAACAAAACGAGTCTTCAGTGGATAGCGAAAAAGCACGTTTTGGGAACCTTAACATCAGAGGCTTTTTGTTTCAACTTCGAATTTAAGCAGGACAACCATATGGTGCGTTAAAAACAGATATGATATTGAACTGTGCCAGCAACTACGAATGCAAAAGTACACTTACTTTCTGATGTAATAATTATATTAATTGCGTTTTACTGCGTTTTGTGATTTCTATAATTGGCAACTGCAAACGAATTTATGCAATCCCTTTTCATTTACTGAAAAAATACTCTAATTTGGTCACGCATAATTCTGGGCTACGCCTATTGCACAGATGTACACGATTTTAAATATCAGAAAAAAAGGTCCCACGTGCTACACACGGACTTGAACCATAGGTCTCACTGTGTCTTGTGTTATCTTTTGCAAAAGTTGCATGGGCATCATAATGTGTACCGAGCTACCCCGATTATGCCAAGGCGTTCGCTTATAGAGCATTAAACAATGCAAGCAAACGTCATTCAGATATACCTATACTTATTTATTGAAGAATTAAAAATAGCATCTATATGTTTGTTTTTATAAACAATTGTAAAACATAAGAATGTATCTACATGCAGAATTACATGTAGAAAAAGAATGATTACGTACGTGCGTTTCTGCCTTACTATCGTCCCGTATTTTAACCAGAGCACTGAGCTACATATCAGCCTACGGCTTGGAGAAAACCCAATACGATAAAGGTAATACACGGACCCTTCGAGCTAAAGGTTTTGTACATGGTGCAAGATGATTGACTTGACATCTTTGAACTTTAGTTCTCCTGGCCTCAGTACCTGTGATAATGTATCATGTTCACACTGCTATGTAATATCACAAGATATATCTTTGAAAGCGTTCATCTACATGACACGTCCTTCTGACTTATCAGTATGATAGAAGCACGAATTTACATGATAACCGAAAGATACTTAATTGATCTATAATGTTCAGAACACTGCCTGGTCAAGGACTACTCACTTTCATACTTTCAACAGCTTTGTGTCGCCAAATACACAAGGTTGAAGGTTTTTTAACCATACTGACCACCACATAGTAAGGCGAGCTCCTCTGCTGAACTTTAAGCCAACGTTACATAGACAATAGGTGACTATTTGCTGCATGTTTATCCAGTATTCACTGACTGTTTACGGACAGTTTAAAATTAACGTGCAAATCAGACTTTGCAATGAACGCTGTGGTGCACATTTGGAGCGCTCCTATGTGCTGTGTGAGTATAGAATGAAACATATGGTGAAAATATAATAAGCTTCTGGTAAAATTGGAGTGAACCTCCGGTGAACGCAAAGTAATCATAAGGAAATCAAACTCAATACTTTCTGGCAAACATGGATTGAACCTCAGGTGACCTTACAATGAACCTCTGATATGCATTGTAATGGGATTCATCATCGGATGACCATGCAGTGAACATCCAGCGAATCTTGAGACAGATCTGAACCTTCATGAACTTTTGTCGGTCTCAATCCTCAAATGAGGACATTGGTCACATATGTTGACTACATGGTGCATTTTGAAACCATAGATTATCAATGTACATATAGTCAGACACTTACATTGCTACCAACTGAAATGATATATTTTTATCCCAACAGTATACCACAGGGAGGTTTACAAATACCAAATCAAGAATTTTACATAAATAATGATTTTATGCCTTCCTTATAAAATATCGGGCATACAAAATATGTAAATAATTGCTGCAGACACTCGATGTGTAAACATTTACCTAGCTTTAATGAAGACCATCAAGTAGAGTTTAGTACGATGCTATCTTTGTTACATCTTTCTGTCAGATCTCCCTGTTTGAGCAATGTGGTACTTAAATGCATTTACCAAAGGGCACGCAGATGGACAGTCAGTTGAATCAAATATATATATATATATATATATATATATATATATATATATATATATATATATATATATATATATATATGATGAGTGTTCCTGTCTCAGGGCCTAGTTTTAAAACCAAAGTTTAGTCATGGAATTTTCACTGTTTAAATAAATGTTAGATATAGTTGTGAACTAAAATAGCATACAATGTACATAAAGCAAGCATATTTTTACGCTGGTCTAATCCCTCCAATAAAAATGTCGTCCAGTAGTTTTATAAGATTTCTGAAAGTGCAAAGTTGACTGTTATGTTTTTTTCGTTAATTTATCATGATATAAAGAAAACGTGAAGAGAAACCTTTTTAGGCTTTCATAATACAAGTAAAGTGTATTTATAATTGAATCAGCCAAAGTACCATCAACTTGCTAGTTGTGATCTTACTGCGATTTGAGTATGTGGGAACAGTCTAAAGCCAATGTACCAATCTGTTTTACCATCCAAATTGTGCCAGATACCAATTAAATAGTTTGCACGCCAAATGATTTATATGTACATAAACAACCAGTGGCAAAATTAATTCGTTCATCCAAGAGAGCTGTGTAATAAGAATAATTTGTAGTTGGTGTTTGGGAGTGTGATCTTAGTCTCTAAGCGACAGGCTTGCAACACCATGCACGAAAGGTGATATTCGGAACATGGCACCCGTAAAATCGATACTCAGGTAGTCTGTGACACTTATAAACGAGTGCATTTTGACAGCATTAAGTGTCTGCTCGTGAGCATGTATTAGCACTGAATATAGATCATAGCCTTTCATTTGTGTGACAATGTGCGGGTCAAAGCCACGGACAGAGTTTTGGCAGAATGTTTCTTGATTAAACAAAGTTTGTGTAATTAGTTTTATCTGACAGGTAAGTACACCCTTTCTATGAAATATGCACTCTAAAGTAGACGTTCTCTTCTTCTTTACTTTTTTCATCCCAGCTTTAATACATATTATTTTACTCTGCAAATTTTTCATTGTATTTATCTTTGTTCAAAGTATGCATTCAATGGGGCTAACCTCAGCATAATCAGTGTTTTCTCTACTATGGAGGAAAGAAAGCAACTATGTACAGTGGCGCTACATATGGGACAGTCATGAAATTCATACAAGGCAATTTAAATTGTTGTCCGCCTTTGTCATATATCTACGGACAAAATATATACACCAAACATTCACGGTGCCTAACATAACCACTGTCATGTGACGCATGAGTACAAGTGACCTTAAGAAGATCCACTGGGTACAACATGTTAAGGCAGGCACTCTCATCAAGTATAAGTGATAGGACATGACAAATATCTGAAGCAGTAGGTTGATGCTAGGGCATGGTGTTTGGCATAGATAAAAACTATGGGACCAGCCGAATTTCCCGACCTATGTAACACGTGAAATCGCATAATATGCAAGATATACCAGTTAAAAGACATGGAAGTTTTATTTCTCCCGTGGCTAGAGTTTCTGGCAAAGGAATCAGATAACCTAGTGTACTAGTATATATATATATATTGTAAAGGGGCAAAACTTGATTTTTTCACAATGGTGTGTAGGGAGAACTTAGCTGGTTCCTGATGCTGTTCTTGAATGCCAGTTCTTGTCTTCTTTCCATACAAAACGTGCAAAATCATTAAGGGTGTTATTTTTCAATGAAGAATGTTTATTAATCTGGAATATCACGGAACTTTATTTTCCTAGGCCCATGATGAGAGTCATTACGATTTACATACCTATAAATAACGAAGACGTCATGACTAGTATATTTATTCCCCAATGACGATAAATGCTTCAGTCAAAAGTCAAGAAGTGTCAACACCATGAATGTTATCACAGCTCTTCAAAGCTCTTTACGTTCAGTGAGAGTGTTTTGAGTGATCACTTAAAGGAAAGTTTGATGCTAATCGTGTGGAAAAAATCAGCTGCCTCCTGCCCCTGTAGTAACAAGAACAATGAAAACTACTTCATAAGCCAAATTATATGAAGAGACTGGTTGGGAAGCATTACCTTAACTCGTCGAAAGGTCAAACTAATTCTTATGTATAACATTTATAATAATATTGCCTCAATTTACATAAGAAACGTTTTTGCATAAGTTCCAGATAATCAGATGAACGTCAGTGATGATAACCGTCGGAGATAGGACATTCCTCATTTTAGCCCACACCAACCTGCTCCATGGATCTATTGTCCATCTTCTACTAGAGGTGGAACATTCTCCCCCTAAAAACTCGCAATGCTTCTAGCCTCTTACAGTATAAGCTCAGAATTGAATCTTGTGTTTTTCCCCAATCAAGAATAGTCGGCTTTATTACGTTGGTAAAAGGACAGCTGCAATTCAGCATGCATGGTTAAAAATAGGCATCAGCTAGCTGAATAGTCACTGACACAAGATCGGTATCAACGATTCTCCAATATGCAGCTGTGGTCAAGGATTCGAAGATATTTGGCACCACCTTTTTGCTTGCGCTTATTACATATATTACAGACATTCATAACATTTTTCCATAATTACAATTGCTCCGTTGTCTATGCAAACATTACCCTATGACTCAAATGATTAGTGTGGTTCAGAAAATGAGGCAATATTTTTATCGTTTCAAAAGTACAATTCCAGCACCAAAAGATTGATAGCGGTGCCATTACATGATGCTGATATCAATAGGTATAGTTGGACCAAATATTTCAATGTAAATTATCCTATTTCATGATTCATAATTTTTCATCTTATTTGCCCACTTTCTATCCTGTTCATGTTGTGTTATCTCTTTTCAGTGTTATTCAGGAGTGGGTGCGTCATCATGTTAGCCTGTACACATCTTACCATTATCATGTGTTCCAGGATGCCACTCCTTTCTATGATTGTATTGTAACGTTGTCTGTGCTGCTTGTCTTTTCTGCCAAATGGATTTGGATAGGGCTCGCCTTGCTTCCCAATTAAAGAATAGAACATGTTTTAAACAAAGCACAAGAGGAGATCCATGGTGATATTAATCCCATCATAACATGGGAGACCTAGCCCTGCGGCTGTATGTATGAGGTCTGGCTGATAAGTTCTAAGGGTAGCTGTGAAAGACCATACAAAGTCGATGGTCTTCATTTATTTCTTTACGAAGTCCCCTTCCATATTTATACTTTTTTGCCAGCAATACTGCAAATCCTGGGTGCCAGCCAAGAAAACAATTTCTTCAGTCACCCTAAAAATTCATTCACAGCGGAAATGACGTCATCATTAATAGGAAAATGACAATCAGGGTGGGATTCTGGATGATTCCATTGCTTAGACTGAATCTTGGTTTCTGGTACAAAGTGATGTGTCCAGGTGTCATCTTTGCTTACAAATGGGCCCCAAAAATCATTTGAATCTGCTGCAAAAAAACATAAAATGTCATAGGACGCCAGGAATCTGACACGTTTCTGATCTGCTGTCGAGAGCTTTGGTGCCGTCTTGCAGAAACTTTTGTCATTCCCAACTCCTTTTTGATAATGTGACTCAACCCTCTCATGAGATATTCCCACAACACCGGCAATATGTCGAGTGGTCAATCATTGATCAGCCTTCACTATTTCATGCACCCTCGTAGTATTTTCGGGAATGGTTGCTGTTGAAGCCTTCCTGGCCGAGCGTCATCGTCAAGGCTCTCTCTGCCGTATCGGAGACCATTTAACTATTGGCTTGCCTTTCATATAACTTTACCAATATCATTATAAACTACCTCTATGTTATTTGTCGATTAAATATCAAAACACAAGAAGGCCGTTTGTCTTTACACCGCTGACAAGATAAATTTTCTTCAGCTTTTTTAAAATAAGAAATTGGTTCCCGGATTGGCAAATGAGAAAACCAAGTTTTATATCTCTATCTCATCTAAAATTCAATTTACAGTTTTATCGGATAGAACCCAAAATATTGTGTGTGTATTCTCAAGGTGACTTCATATAAAATATTACATGCAACTAATTACATATTCGTTCATCGATTTACGTTGTTTGCCTGAAAAAGACATGTAGAAAAATACACATTTTCATGCTTTAAAAATAGACCACCAAGCAACTAGTGACAAGAATCCTGCGACTCCTCCTCCAGTATGTCTAAATTTGCATTCTTGATTCAAGTCTTAACATGGCAAATATATATAGTTAAAAAGAAACTCTCGACTCAGCATACTAAATTTCCATCAGCAGTTAAAGGTGTACCTGAACCTATTCACTGCCGGGAACCAGTAATTAATATACAGCATCAGGGCTGGAACATAAAAATCAAGCTGTCTGTTGGAGTCCTTGGTCAACCTTTTTGGGTTGTCCCGATGGCCTAGAGGTCAGCATGTTGGACTTTACATTTGGCTAGGCGAGTGTGCCGAAGGTAGTGGATTCGAATCCCATACAGGTCGACATAAATTTATCGTATTTTTCATGTGAAGAGGAGTCTTGCATACATAATGGCATCGTCACCTAGACGCCGAAGATGTACGATGTGCCTGTCATGGAAATAGGTTTGATAAGATGCCAATTGTTATGAGCTATGAGACCTGGTCTACTTCCATAACAGGGCAGCATATCTACAGTGGCGTCCATTATATTGATTTGTAATATATGACCTCTCCTTTCTAAAAGAACAAAGAAAATGTTTTGCGAGTTAAAATGAATTTGTTTTCTTTTTATGGTAGCATTTTTAGCATTGGGCGGGACCACATAACAAATATCAATTAGTATTGTGAATGGTATTATAAGAAGAATCGTATTAACATGCCTGTGACACAGCCAAGCTGATGTCTTAATGTTCATGTTACATAAAGTAATTAAATAACCATAGTTTGGTGCTCCCTGAGATGCTGCGGTAGTAATGAAATATTTCAGACTGGCAATGTGTGGGACCAAAAATTTTATCATTTAACCCAGGTGTGTTTTAATACCAGTAATTATCCTACTGTGTGGGCACTGTAAGTGTTCAATCTTGGGTATTGGGAGTGAATAATTTGTGCATACAATTTTGATTACATTAATTTTCATATTGTTATTTACCTGTGGGGGGAGGGTCAAATATATTTATTAATACTAATAAGCCTATTCTGATCGGTCACATGTGCATATCCCCAACACAGCAAAGCAGTGATCTGCCTAGACTTAGACAAATTAACAAAGTGGTATCTGAAAGTCCATAAAATGATAGGTAACTATTGCATTGCAAATGAAATATGTTTCATACGGGCAAATCTATTTGAACATACTTAAAATATAAACGACAAAAATAGTCCCAGAGTATTTGATTTTTATTTTTTAAAACAAAGAATGAACAATACATGAATGACTTTATGAATAGAAAATAAACAAACGAACAATCAGACAAACTTTTGGTGGTATCTCTTCGTATTGCAGTTACTTTGTTCACACATTTTCAAATCCCTTGCCTGTGCTCCCAGCAAATCTCAGAGTTTCGTTCATTTTACTACTCGCAGGGTTTTGTGACGTCACAAAACACTTTCATTTTTTCTAGACAAAACATCTCATTATCTCACAAATGCATGACATAACGACAACTGTGTTAGTATGACAATAAAGCAGGTGCGCATTCGCGGTACAGTGCCTCGAAGGATTGATTTCAATCAATGGGCCCCCTTTTTTGCTATTCAAAATGAAGGGTTTTATGTTCAAGACACTATGCATGATAATCTGTTGAGAAATCTTTTATTCAGAGCCATTTGCATGTATCTGACCATTCCATATCTTCCATATCAGTTAGCTGTCCAATGAGGCTCTTGACAACGATATGCACTATATTAATGTTCAAGTTATGATTGACTCGCCACCTTTTAGCACACTGGGTTCCCAGTGCCTACTGCTATTTTAGAAGTAAATTGTCCTTAACTTGCTTTTCCTCCTCCTCTTTTACTTCTGTTTATCCATAATCTATATAGAATTTCACATCATCCTGATATGTGTCAGCCATCGTCATGAAAACTCCATTAAAAAGTGTCCATTATGCCTGTAATGGTAACTTTTCCAGTTCTAAAACAGGCATAGTGTGTACTGTGTCTCAAGCTGATGGCAGGAAACAATCTTGTATATATTGACAAGTAATTCACTTGTCAACTTCACAGCATTAAAGTGCTTGGTTGCGGTATGTGGTGCATATTCTATGAATACTTTTATGATGGATTGTCATCCAGGATAAGTAGCTTTCTTGCATATCAACAGGTCATGTTTTGAGAGAATACATAGTAATTCAGTTAATTGGGCCATGCTGTACTTCAGCTGCCTTGCAAACAAATTACTTTTGTCTCTTATATCCTTACCTTTATACGGATAACAGGGCAAGCATTGAATTTATACAGTTTAGTAATCTAGCATATATAACAATGTTCATATAAGTAACATGATTCCTACGCTTATTGTAGTAGTGTGCTAGTGTGCGTTTTGCCTTACCAGTCTCAATCTGGGAATCATCGTCAGAGAACATGGTGTAAAGGGACTGTTCAATTGTAAATATTTACATTCGGAGTTTTTGTTAGCATTGAAAGAATAGGGACAAATTTTGTTTTCATCAGTCGATGGTAACATCATGTACAGCACAGCACGTGCCAGTGCCTACTTTGCTACGTAACAAGCGACTGGCCACACCCATACCTCCTCCCACTGATAAACAAACGGTCCCTCGCAGTGGATATCAAAACCTTTACGCACAAATATTCATGACAAATTTAATTATAGTATTAATGTTAATATGAATATAAATATAAAAAATGAAGTCTGTCTCTGTTGTTGTCATTGGCATGTAACAGCGCGGCTGTTGGTAGGCATTTTTATCATGACGTCCCTATCGCGACGTCATGAAAAATGCCTACCAGCAGCCGCGCTGTTACATGCCAATGACAACAACAGAGACAGACTTCATTTTTATACAGAATGCATCAAAGTATCTGTAGAAGTGTTCATGTATATCTTTGATCTGGCTCTTGAGTTAGTGGGTTACTCCATCCTTTCTTATGCTGCAAGTCCAATCTAGTGATATCAAGGTACCAAGTTCAGCTTATGAAAGATACCTCTCTGTAGAACAATCATTATTTTTGTTTTCAGTGTCAGCCAAAAGCATCTTCTTTTCTACCTGTAGAAAATAACTGTCCACACTGTCTTCCCATTCATACAGGAAACCTCATTTTATAAGGCCATGTCCAACTCATAGGTCTGGTAACTTTCATCTCTCATAGTAGCACAGTTCTTTTCGAGATTCTGTAGATTGATACACTTTATCAAATCAGTCTGCGATGGCATTATGATGTCATAGATCCTTTTTTCATTCACCAGTGGTTCACCTACACAGTTTTTAACATTAGTATATATTGCATCAAGATAATTTTGACTAGCCACCAAGGAAAACCATTGTTTTTATCCACAGGTGTGGTGTTTCAGACGTATTCATGCGAATCCATATTCTTGTCCATTTGAAGAGGGTGAATGGCAGGTCAGTTTCTCAGTGTGATGGTTGCATATGATATATGGTTTCTGTCATGAGTTCTTGCAGCGTGCTTGGCATTAGAGCCACTGACAATGCATCTGGCTTCAGGTGTAAAGGGTAGTTCAATTCGATGCATCTTTGGAATAAGATTGCATATGGAGCGGGTCTTAGTGGGTGCAAAGGTACTGCAATGTCCTGCAAGTAGCTAAAATACGACAAGATGTTACATATTATCTTGACAAATCATATCGTGTGCAGGTATGTGTGATACACTATTTTCATAACCTTGACAACTCTGTGATATTTTGGAGTTTTGAAGATGCTTTTTAAAATGTTCTGCTTGCATCTCAGAGAGACGTTTATCTTGGACAATCTAAGTGTAAGAGCACATGATAGGAGACTCTCAAATTGCAGACTAATCTAGTTGAATTCGTATCGACGTATTCCTGTTTTTGCTCAAAACCATATTATGTATGATCATCCAAAATTGTACAAGTTTGGACACATAAAATAATACAATACGCCCTCTGGGTTTCCCATACATATCAGAGGAGGGACATCTGATGGCATTAAGCAGGCAATGTCACTTTGTTTATGGCAACTACATGTAACTCACACAAGGTAATTTTGCAGAGCATATCATGCTTAGGATTCCTGATTGAACTTTGATGCACAATTCATTCATGACCCCATCATGCTCTGTGGCTGGAAGACACAGGTGTTCAATGCTACTGGCCTACATGATGATGATGATGATGATGATGATGATGATGATGATGATGATGATGATGATGCATTGCAATCCCTACAAGGCGAAAATGGCCTGCTTTAATCCAAGACCAAGAAGGACGCCCCCTTCAGTGTCCCCTCTAGTATACGCTAATTCATGTAAATGGTGATAACACATGGGATTTAGTTCCAGGGGTCCTACCAAGCAGTGGCACATCTTTGTGGTGGTCTCTCTTGTTTTAAATATGCACAGATTTATCAGGAGGCACCCCAAAAGCACAAAAGGGGTAAAAACTAGAAAATTGTATGGGGTGATTTGGTTTGCTTATATAGGTGTGGTTCTGTAATGTCACAGTATTGATAAAAACTAGGTAACCCACATGAGGCCACTGATAAAAAGGATTAAACAAGTAGAGAGATAAAACTGCGACAGTCTGAATCAGGGGGTCTTGTGTCACAGGACTACAGTAACAAAAGTCTGGTTGGAAAGTGTTGCCCAAAGGATTACGTAAATACTGCTGAGTAGATCAATCAAACAAATACATCAAAGGGGCCATAGCATGCTAGTTGTGGCGTGATATATTGACCAAAGGGACACAGATAGTGCTTTCTCTTATTAGACACTTCCAATCTCTGGTCTTCTTCGTGCATGACATTAAATGTATTTGCATGTGTGTGTGTTCGTGTTGTTAAAGAAAAAGAGTTTTGGAATTCTAAATTATTACCCTAATAATTGACTTATTAGATGACTTGTGGGATTCTATGCTTTCTTGAACATTTAAATGTCCTTTCAAAAATACTTCTGGAAACCAACTTGAAATGTGACTGCTATCCTTACAAATTTTGATTATTGTAATGCATTTTTGGACTACGTTTTAATGATTTGAGGCTTAATGTCACTTGCTTCTGGCTGATGTTTAACCTTTGAACCAATGTACTTACTATATTTAAAAATTCAAACACTTTTCTTTTTGAAATACTCTTAGTTTATCTCCTTTAAAACATCATGTCTTTAACTACATGCCTAAAACACATCAAATTGTATAATCATGTTGTTTGGATTCTTATTGATGGTCATTTTAGGCCTATAGGGCTTTTCTGATGGATTGATGTTGGTGTTCGTGTCGCTTTGTGGACTTATATGGATGGTGATCATTGTTGAGATGGTGGTTGCAAGTAGTACCTTTTTAAATACTGAATTTTATTGACATTTTCAACAAGTTAAGAATCTCCGCTTACAAATTCTCTGATGTGTTTGAAATTTTGGTCCCTTTTCATAAATTGTATGGTCCTGTTGTGCATGAATAATGCACCTGTTCAATCCAATTTACTATAATAGGCCTATAATTTCAAACAAAACTTTTTGCATTCTTTCATGTTAAAACTAGATATGGCTTTTTCGACCCTATGGACCTTTGCACTTACGTTTTGGTCTCTTTTGGGTAAATTCAAACTATAAATTTACGTGTTTCAGCTATACATACCAAGGAACATTGCCTTTGGTCGGAATTGACTTGGATTTGTTTCGTCAGGACTACGGTTTGGATATGGTAATGATACTGTCTAATTAAGTATACTAGCAATAAACAACAGCCAACAAGTTCTTCTGATTTTAAATAATCATCACTTTATTTTCTTTAATAGCACAGAAAAGCCATGATTACTGAGGCTGTGGGGTGGTTTAACCTTCATGCGGTTCTTCTTTTTCGTCTTTTGTAGCTTGGTTTTCATCTAGAAGTCCTGTGTAATGACCGGAGATAAAGCGGGTAATTTATTGACGCCTCTCTTTACCATGTTTTCCTCCTTTGTTTTGACGAAAAAGGCGTCATTGCTGATTGAAGGCTCCAAACCCTGGAATATTCTTTTTCATCTTTATAATGCAGACGCCCAAAATCGTAATGTAACGTCCCAATAACGCATGGTTGAAGGTTGGCCCTCCATGTCTTATGAGAAAATATGTATTTGTTGAACAGATTCTGCACAACACGGGTGAACTGTTCCGTAACAAAATGTTTATCCGATGGTTTTATTCTTCGTAATATATGTGTTAAAATGTTCCAGAGTATAGTGTAGTCTACAATGTCACAACGCACCAGCAACCATTGACTTGCTTGTCTTTCTGCTAGGCCAGTACGACTGTCACTCACAGCAACTTCCCAATATCCCGATAAATTTAATTCCTGTGGTAATTGCACATGAAAATCGTGTCCACGGTTTCCAGGGTATAACAATTCATTGGCTTTGCTACTCATCAGTACAAAAAAGTCCATGCTTTTACAGTATAATGAGATGACCTGCTACTTGAAGATTTTTTCCCTGCTACTCACAGTTTTTCAGTCTAAAGGTTCCATATTGATAATATTGATCCTTTCATGCTCCACTTCCTTTTTCTTAATTGACGCTTTGTTGACTTTTCCAACATATGTTTTCTTACAGGTGGGACAATACACGAATATTTTAATCGTCCGCTTGGGGTCAGGCTTCCATAAAGTATCATAGTGTTTGCACATGACCCACCAGTTCTTGGTATTTGAGGGTGAATAAATATCAACAGTCCCGCAATACACACACGAAATAAGCTCAAAAGCCGCTCCTGTCTGTAGACACAGGAGACAATGTATTTTGCGGGAAGGTCTCAAACCATTCCACTCACACACACATAAATGAGCTAACGCATTGTTATTCTTAATAAACCATTTATCAATATCACTGCGATGGGCTATGCTCCTTAGAAAATCTTTCCATTGTGGAGGATTTTGACTTGTCCTGTCATCACGATATTGTAAACATTTCATGCATAGCAACAGGTTGTTATTGTTTCACGTTATCCTCTTCATCACCGTTATCACTTGCTAAATACCATATATGGACATAAGGGATTTCAGATGCTCTGCTGATGATTTTGTAGCCTTTCATGGGGATGTTTGTGACATAGTATTTGTTCTCAGTCGTTCGTTGTTGGTCTAAAATAAATCACCAGGAATCTGTAAGGTTTGGAGGTGGCTGCTTTGAACATATCCACCATATACTTTGGCTTGTCTGGGGACGTGTGCTGACTCATAGTGTAGCTTGTTTGCAAGTGCAAACTGCAAAAAAATTAAACACTGACAATTTTGGCGCATGGTCACTGTGCGTGGCTTGTAGAAATTCTACAGAACAAGATAAGACTTAAATTGCGATGGTGGCTTCATTTGATCAATAAATCGGTCATTCTTTCATCTTTGCTGATATCGATCATCAGTTCGTCAAAAAACAAAAAAGTTTCTTGTGTTGGGGTCCAGAAAGTTATCTTGGTCCAAGTTTGAATGTATAACTTGGATGCATAATGTTTTTGGAACACTGCCTTGCATCTCAATATACAACCTCAATGTGCGTAACAAATACTTATTCTCTCGGCTGGGGGTTCAGTGGTCTGGTTTACATTCTATTAAAGTTTGTTAAGGTATAAGGTCTTGCCAAAACTGGTAGGGGCCGTCACAATCGTTGTAAAAGGATTTGATATTTAAAATGTGTGTTTGTGCTATTTGGTGGCCCTTGTTCTCCAAAGCGTGGCCCTGTGGCACCCAACGAGTGGCTGCTGTCCCTCAGTATAGTGAATCAATACCCCATGATGAGTGGCCCTTGGCTTCCGAGATTTTCAGTTTTGCTTGAAGTGAGAACTGCTTGCTTCAACCATTTTTGTCTTTCTTCATTGTCAGACCATGCACCTGACGCAAGTGTGCATTCAGCAGACTTAGATTATTCTTTCTACATATTGGACACGCACGCTTGTATTTCTAAGGCATCTTCATTGTTCAAAATTACCACTATCTCCATGCAAAAATAATAACTGCAGATCTGCCCTCGCTCTTGTATTCACAAATGTTGGCTGCTGCCTATAGATTTCTGTTCAAATGAGACATATGTGGGCGTATGAAGGCATATATAAGGGTGTATGAGGGCATACGTGGGCAAATGTGGGCTTATATTGGAGTATGAAGGTGTACATTAGGGAATAAGAGGGCGTATATATTAGGACACATGAGTGCATATATTTGGGCGTATGATGGCATATGTGGTGTATATTAGGGTAATGTGGGCATTTATGGGGGCACATGAGGGTATATACGGGGCATATAAAGCATTTGTAGAGCATTTGTGTGGCACTTGTAAGGCGTTTATAGGGCGACTGTGCCTACTTGCACACACAGTTATTTCATGTTAGTAAAAACAGGCACCTTTAAAATGACATTTTTATGACTTTATTTTTCTTAAGAGTTTAGAGCATTTTAGTGAATTGGTACACTGTGTCACTATTTTGTTGTCCTGTTTCTTCCAAAATGGTTGATGACCATGCCATAGGTTCCCCTTTACAGCAGTGCATGGCATAATAGAGACAATACGGTGCACACATAAGACTGATGTATGCCTGTAGCATCTTCTTGTGGAACTTGACACCTGCCTCCCTTCCTCTCAGGAAATCCTCAAAGTTTCTTTTGTAGTAGGCTGGAGTGTTCCCAAAGGAATAAAATAATTCACACAGGTCCTTATATGGGGATAAATATAACTATCCAATGTTTGCCAGGCATGTGGTATGGGTCAATTTTGACAATCGACAGACTGGGGTGTTGGTTTAGTGTATTTGGCAGTTTGTCTCAAGTGTAAACACCCCGATAATTCGGTTTCTTTAAGTTTTTTTCCACAACGCTGACCTAAGTTGATAGTTATTCATTGTGGATATACAGATGTGTGGTTTACCTTGTGCCACAGTATATATATTTCCACAATTTCACTGTTTGAATATCCACTTTGCAGTTCTCTGTGTCTACCAGCATCAGACAGAATGCTTGTGAAGTAGGTGTCACCATGACTGGAATCCCATTGACTAACGTGTCAGAGTACAGAGGTCCCTTCATGTCCACACTTATACCATGTGGGAATTTCGTAATGTCTATCCAATATTCACACCAACTAGAGTGTTTTGTTTCATGAAGGTTATCTGCGTTGTCTTTAAAATACAGCTTAGTTTGCAATTGACTTTCTTCTGCATTTTCAGCATAATTCATCACCGTTCTCAGGTATGCTTTGTGTGGGTTCAATCGCCCGCCAATCACCAGTCTGTTTTGCCCATAACCCTGAAGTTAACAAGACCTGATTTATAGCCATCACCCATAGCGAAACCTTTGTTCTTGGTAATGCGACAATTCACATACCGGCGGTACTTTTGCAAATTGATCAGGTCGGCGCCAGTATTATCTGTAAAGAATTCTTTAGGGCTGCCATCATGTAATGGAGCCAGAGGTAATTTCTATATCCGCTATTCTTTGTCGTTTTGGCATCACTTTCAGATAGCTTGTCAAAATTAACAAAATCCATGTTTGCTAACTCCAAACTCTCGATAGTTTGGCCCACTTGAACTCCATCCCTCTTATAAACTTTGGAGCATTAAGCACTGTGGTAATTGAGAAACTCGATATATTACGCCACTACCAGCAAGCTATGGTTCCTTTGATCCATTTCCTTGGATACTATACTCTTCAGTGTTTAAGTAATCCTTTTTGCCAAAACTGTCCAGCCAGACTTTATGCTACTCTAGCCCTCTGACCCAAGACTGCCTAATCCAGAACGCCGCAGTTTCATATTTATATTAGTTTAATGCTTTTTATCTGCGGCTTCATGTGAGGTACCTATTTTTTATCAATACTGTGACATTACAGAAACACAACTGTATAAACAAACCAAATCACATCATATAATTTTCTAGTTTTTACCCGTTTTGACCTCTTCCTATCTTTTTTTAGACCCATGAGGGGCTCTCCTTTTTATCCCCTGTGGAATGTGTCCTTATGATTATTAATCCCCTATGGAATCTGCAGGGATACAGGCATCTACAGTAGCAGGGGGTCACCAGTACTGAAATTCGATCAATCCTGTGAAGATTAGTGTATCGCTTCACATTGAGATAAAATCTGATTAGACTAAAAGATTCAGAAGTGGGATTTTAGGCATAATATTGCCACTGCAAACACGATGGCTACTGCAAAGGATATGACCTTATGGGTCAACTACACGTTATAAATCCTACGATATCAGAAAAAGGTACTACGGTGAATTACTAGCCCTAACGTTTCCATAAATGTTCAAAATAATGAAAACACAAACACTTTACTAGTTTGTATTTGACAGTTTTAAACTAGCACATTCTTATAGAAATCAGACAAGGGTTTCATTTAAATATGTAGCTTGTATGAAGTTATGAAAAGATAGGTAAGTCATATTTTAAATAATGCATTTATCTGATTAATGCTTATATTTGCTGTCTGCTGGTCCGTAAACTGTGTCCAGCTTGGTTGCTTACAGCTTATATAATATGGCACATAAAAACCCAGGGTTTCCAGGTATTTCAAACAAATCAATGCCGCTTATTTTGTTGACAAAATGTTTATCTGTCATGATATTACATTTAAGTAATAGTTAAGTTATATTAATCATCAGTAAAATAATAATAATAATAATAATAATAATAATAATAACAACAACAACAACAACAACAACAATAATAATAATAATAATAATAATAATAATAATAATAATAATAATAATAATAATCTGATCAATTCGTGTTCAAACAACTCTTTGTTTATTATAGTTGCTGCGTACATACCTGGCATAAAATGTTTTTCCATTTGTTTGCAGTCATTTTCTACTATGTCATCTAAAGCAAAAAATCGGTACACGTTTAAGGAAGTGAACGATGTGCTTCATAAATACATTACGGTGGAACCGGCTGTGTTCTTCTTTGTGTTTGCTGGTCCTATGGCTTACACAACTGTTCAGGCCCTCTTCTATTACAAAATATGTCGTAGTTATTTTAATGACACGGTCTGTGACAATCTGAAGAACGGGTCATTCCCTGATGCCGAGGATGTCGTGCAGAGGTCGGCGGCCTATTGGACTCTAGCAGACTTTTTTGCTAACATGTTTCCTTGTGTATTTACATCTCACCTTTACGGGCCCTGGAGTGATAGATTTAACAGAAGACTTATTATGTCTTTACCCTATATTGGTCAGGTACTTGGTACGTTTGGGTATTTAATGACGGCTATATTTAGGCGCTCTCATGTGTGTTTTATAGTGGTAAGTTCTGCTCTTGCGAGTTGGTTTGGAACTTTGCCCACAAATAACATGAACATGTACAGCTATTTGGGATGCGTTACAAAGCCAAAGAATAGAACTAAGCGAGTCGCAATTGTGTTTGGGACAATGTTGACTGCTTCATCAGTTGGTCTTAGTTTAAGTGGAATCTTGTATGACAGTACAGGGTTTGAAGTTGTGTTTTCCACTTGCATAATCAGTTACTCCCTGGGTGCCTTGTACATTGGGTTGTGGTTACGAGATACACCCAGGAAACGTCCGTTCATTTTGGAAGAAAAAACTGTGGGAGCGACGAACAACACAGTTGTGCAAGAATCAAACGATTTAACCCCGTACAATGCAAAAAAAGAAGACATATTCACCATTGAAAATGTTAACTCATCCAAGGAAGAGATTGTCAGTGACAAAAAGGTGAAGGAGGAGACTATTTGCCAGAAAATGTTTGCATTGGAAACCATCAGTGGATCTATCCAGGCGTTTCGCAGAAAGCGCGAAAACAACAGGAGGCGTCACTTACTCATATTGTTGATCCAGCTGCTGTGGCACATAATGGCTTCCGGTGGTAAGTGAATCTATAGGTGGCGCCACCTTCAAAGCACCTGCAAGATTGTGGACCCATAACAACGTTGTTGCTAAACAACATTTTTCCAGAAGTGCAGTTTACAAGGGTCATGTTATCATTTTGTACACGATGGTCTTACGTGACTGATTCAGTGGATATGCAGCGTGACTGGGTACAATTATCTGCATACGCGTCACGTTTTAATGGGTAAACACATTTTTAAAATGTAACCAACTGCAAAAACACCTACCTTTTGAGTCACGGTGTATTAGAAAAATCAAATAGACAGTTGAATGAGCTCAGCTGGTTGTCACTATAATAAGACTTTGTTGCAGCAAGGTTTTTGGTTCTCTAAAATGGATACAGCTTGTAGGGAGTCAACTATTAGTAAGAATTCAGTAACGAAATAAAATGATGTTGTTATGATTAATTCTACTTTTGACTGAATGTACAAGGAATCAAATCATGTTATCATGCACATTGGAGTTCTAATATGGTATTACCGACAAGTTTTAACCCCGACCATGGGCAAAAAAGTTTTCTGGCCAAAGGGCATTTTTTCAATGTCATATACCTTGCACCTTGCAAAGAATTCATTCAACACTGTTTATAGTCGGGGGCGCGGGGCATGTCGCTGAACCTTGATCCGGCGGATACAGATTTTTTTTGCAGATTCTGGTAGCCCAGGAAGTCACATTCGAGAGGTCAGTTGATGACCGTGCGTCACTGTTGAGAATTTCCGGGAATGTGCAAATTAAGGCTGTCATTACTTAAATTCAGTTTTTTTTAGCACATCTCAAGAAATAAGCATGCTAGCAAGATGAAATTTGTGTCTATACCAATGTTTTCATGGTCAAAGAATCGGTGAGACCACTGTTGAAGAGCTGTAGTGATGACGTAATACAGAATTCAATATGGCTGCTGGGCAGGGTACACCGACTCATCAAAAACAGTTTTTACTACATCTGCCTTCAAATTACAGGTTTGCTGTGACGGATTGTTTTCTTTGTAGTCATTGTTGGGTACGAATGTGCCGTCTTTAAGAAATTAACACCTTTATGACCTGAAAACGCACCACCTTAGGGGCCGTGTCACTTGTCACCCTCGACGGCATTGGACGTCAGGGGGTTGGGGTTGGGTCATCACCTATTGGCGTTATTTTGCTCAAAGGGTGACAAACAATATGAAAGTGAAAAAAAATCAGAAAAAAAAGCGACTTCAAGGTTACAATATGCACACATAATAGAGACGTTGACGCATTACTATCACTATATAGTTCTGATACTATTGGTACATTTATAGAATCTGTTCGACTGAGCTTCTATATTATTGAATTGTTATAGATATATGACAACTGTGTCTTTCAACGGGAACAGGCTCTTTTATCCTGGACTTTTAAGAACACAGTTTGAATAAATGTTGCATAGAGGTTTTAAGAGAATAATTAAACCCTAGCCAACAGCTTCCCTTGGTGCACTCTGAGCATTAAGCATCCTGAGTGTGCTCAGGAAAGCTGTTGATTAATATTAAAATCAAGGGTTAGATAACAATGAGCTCTTCATAAACACACTGTGACAAGTATTTCCAACTTTAATTTGTTTTATTCTAGCTAGTAAATAGTTGTTGACTCGCGCATTCTATGCATTCCAGACGCCTAAAACAAGCCAAGATTTCAAAGAGGCTTGTAGGTGTATTTTCCGCTGGTCGTAAATGCTCATGGTAAAATGTTAAATACTTATGTGTAAAGATGTATTTTTGATACAGTAGCAAAACTGTTAATCATATCTCTCTCCCTGCTATAAGCGAATTTAGTAGTGCAGATGATTTATACCCACGAGATAATTTGATATTCAGATTTTTGGTGGAAAGACCTTTCATTCAAGTACCAGCATGCCTATACTTTAAATTCTGTTTTAGAAATCGTGGTCTCAGTCTACAGCTTTTCTCGGCGAAATTTGAGCACAGTGCGCAAAGCGTACTAGGGCAAGCTGTTGCGTCCGTCCAAATGAAAGAGAAATTTGAGGTTTTGTTCATGTGGGTAAACTATATATAAGGTTCTTTATAGCAAAGTGTAAGGTATTTAAAGTCTGCTAAGACCTCCTCCTACACCCTCTCTTTATAGTGCGCAGAGACTTTTAATTTTATCTTAATTGCATATGCTTATACAGGCTTTCGTTGCCGATAAATATTTAGGTCTACATGGCCAGCTGCAATCTATGCGTTTGCAGTTTGGCAATGAATTACACTCTGCTATCCCTTAGCCCACATGAATATTTATGGTTCACTTACTTTTATTCAGCAAAAGCACGCCTACATGACAACAAAGCCAGAGACAAAACCCGCTATTGCATCATAAAGATTGGAGATGACATGTTGCTCAATATAGATAGATAAATAAACAATGATTATTAGGGTAAATATGTAAATTTGTTGTCGGGCTTCATGATAAATAGGCCTAATACCAAGTTTAATAGAAGACCAGTCCTAGGCCTGTGTATTGACAGGTGAACTATAATGGGCCATAGCAGACTCATGATGCACAAGGAAAAGATCTGTTGCGTGTTACGGAAGATAACTTTTGACGTTAAGGGTAGGGGTGGGGTGGGGGTAGGGGGTGGAAAGATCTGATCTCAAATGCCGTTAAGCGTGGCAAGTGATATAGCCTGTGAACAGTCCCATTCACTTAGACAACTGATTGGGAATCCTCTACAGTTAAACACCTGGTTTACCGCATTAATACTAGATGGAAGCACTGCCTCACAAAACATTGGTGCAACCATGATCCTGACACTTTCAGTTTCATCTTCACTTGTTTCTATGAAATAACAGAGCCACAAGGGTGGTCCACGGCTTAACATAGACCACACTTGTGGCTATATATTGATCAACGGCTTTCCTGACCACACTCAGGATGCCTAATGATCAGAATGGACCAAGGATAGCTGTTGACTAAGGTTTAATGATTCTCTTAAAACCTCTTTGCAACATTCATTCAAAGTGCAGGATAAGAGACCCTGTTCTGGTTCAAAGACACAGTTGGCATATATCTATAATAAAGTTATTAATATTAAAGCTTAGTCGAACAGATTATGTAAATGTACAAGTGACATTAGGACTATATAGTGATGGTAATGTGGCAACGTCTGTATTTTCTGTGCAAATTATGTGATGGTTCCTCCCCCAATTGTCAAATGCTGTTAAATGTGACAAGTGACATGGCCCCGGTGGTGCGTTTTCAGATCATAAAGGAGTTAATTTCTTAAAGACGGCACATTAGTCCCTTACAATGACTACAAATATAACATTCCGTCACGGCAACCCTGTATTTTGAAGGCAGGTGTATTAAAAACCGTATTATGATGAGGCAGTGTACCTTGTCTTGCGGCCATATTGAATTCTATATTACGTAAGCACTACAGTTCTTCAAGAGTGGTCTCATCTGATTCTTTGACCATGAAAACACTGGTATAGACACACATTTCATCTTGCTAGCATGTTTACTTCTTACGATATTGCTAACAAACTGAATTTAAGTAATGGTCGCCTTAATTTGCATGTTCCCCAAAATGCTCAACAGTGACGCACGGTCATCAACTAGATTCTCGAATGTGACTACCTGGGCTACCAGAATCGGCAAAGAAAAAACTTTATCCCCCGGATCCATGTTCACCCCCCCAACCCCCATCCCACCCCCGACTACCACTTTCACACAGAAACTTCAGGGTCAACGTTGTGTATCAATAAAGCTCTTTTCAATCAGGCGCTATTGCATGTAGCATGAAAGTGCCAAACGTACAATTATGTAGACAAATTTCAGGAAAAAGATGTACACTTTTTGGTTGATAGCAAACACCCTTTAAAAATTATTTAGATGTACTGGACACAATGGTACGTACTTTAGGCAGAATTCAACGTTTGGACTCACAAAATGTGGTGTTGAATTCCACAAGGTCACATGATACCAAAGGTGACAGGATTTTGGGATCACAACTTTTTATGAATTTTGTACTGAAAAATGTGATTGCACTTGTATTTCACAATTGTTACGAAATTAATATTTATGCGTCCATATCGTCAGCGATCATGGTGTTTTGGGCGGTTCCTTTACATTGGAATATACATGTTTTGCTGTAGATGTGTGCTCGATGATGTGCTGCTTTAAATATTTTATTATCATGAGCTCTTGCTGGGAATTATATGCAAAAATTCGGATATGCTGTCTTTGGTCGGAAGTGGCATAACGTAAATGTTACATCGCGGTTTTGGTGCGGTGAAGTGTTGATTATTTGATTAATGAATTAAAGATATACGTGTTTATCATAGCATACATGATAGAATGCGAAACAGTAAAAAAGTGCTGGCATAATTAATATACAAATAATTGATTACATCTCTAACATCTACATTTCTCTAGCGCGCAGAACTGTAACTTTACGTTGAGTCTAGCGCGCAGAACTGTAACTTTACGTTGAGTCTAGCGCGCAGAACTGTAACGTTACGTTGAGTAAGATGAAAGTTCCATAAGATGAGGCAAAGTTTAGATTATGTTAGGCCTGATAAAAGGCGAAGCATGATGATGTTAGGCCTGGTAAAAGGCGAAGCATGCCTATGTTACGCCTGATAAAAGGCGAAGCATGCTTCAAAAATACAGAAGCTCGACAACAGAATTCATTGCTTTCATGCGGTTCATATTAACGCTCAGCAGCACAGTTCGTTGATTTCGTGCTGTGATTTTGTATTTATGGGATGAGTTCTTCTGAAAATAAGTCGCGTGGCAGATACAGTAGTAAAGCTCAGCAGTAAAGCCATTGATTTTGTGCTGTGACTATTTATAAGACAGGGTCTTTTGAAATTTGTCGAGTGATAGATACATTAGAATTTCAAAACAAGACTATGTCTGTAAAGAGACAATTTCTGTATTAAGATCACCAACTTACAGACCTATTTCTGTTTATATCTTCTATTAAAACCACATTGTCAGTCTTTTGTATGGTCCTAATAGAAAATCCCACTGTACCCTTGCAGGTCTAGTTCTGACAGTCTGTCTTATATTTTTGACGTATATGAATTCTGGTTGCAATGTGTTTGTGTTCCCCTTCAGCATGGACGCTACAGTACCTATTCGTTCTGCGACAGCCACTCAGCTGGAGTCAGAGTACGTATGGAGTCTACGCTGGAATAAAAGATGCTCTCACAGGGATTGTACTCCTAACTGTAATACCTGCTTTGAAGACTTACCTGGAAGTTCCAGACACCATGTTATGTCTTTTTGGACTCATATCTTATGCTTCAGCAAATGTGCTTTTGGCTTTCTCCACAACCACTTGGCAAGTTTTTCTTGGTATGTATGGCCCCATTAGACAAACACAGTGTGTATCTTCACATGATTGGTTTAAATATGATATAAAAGCAACAGCCTATGTGATGATTACTCTCTGCCTCCAGGTGGTAGACCAATTTCAACAGGAATGACAAAAATTTTGAATGACAATTGTAGATGACACCTTTCAAAGTAGCATGACCTAGATCAACAGCTTTTCCTTTGCGTGGTTTGAAGCAGAAATGATGTGAAAATGGGACTTGAAGGAAAAAGTAGATCAAACTTGAATATTTGCATAATATTCAAAAGTACCTTAAATATTACTGAAGAAAATAAAACTTTAACCTGTATATAGATTCCGTAAATGACTTTGAAGCAAGCAAAAGATTTTTCTCCATCTATTGGATCCTTTAGGTAAATTAGGAGATACCTAATTTTTCAATCATAAAATATGGGCACCGCCGGTTGACCTTTTGTTTTATCAATAAAATGTCGTTAAACAAACCACAAAATTTAAGGTGGCCAATACAATAAAAATTTGACGGATAAAAAAATACTGTTCAGTGCCACAAGTCAAGTGCTCTTGCTAATTTGTTGGTTAAAGCCCAGAAATATGGGTTACACATTAGCGCTTGAAGAAAATGGATTTTCTTTGAAAAACAAAGCCTTACAACAAAGGAGACTGTCCACATGTAAAATTAATAAAGCCATGAATGTTTTTCTTGGGCTATCAGCCCCGCAAAGTGTGTCCGTGATCACTGTAAGATTCTTGTTTCAATGACCTAAATGTAATAATGCAAGGTGGCAAATGCAGATATGTTCAACAGTTCCAAATGCAGCTAATTTTATGTAGGAAGAGCACACGTTTACGAGCCCACCCGACACTTCTATTTTGGACCTTGAGGGGTGTTAAGTACATACCCCTTAGGCAGGCCTACGTAGATCATCAGTTTCGTGTGAGAATGGACACCATCTGCTTAAAACTGTTCAAATAGCAAGGGAGTCGGTAAAAATTACAAAAGTACAATTTTTCGTATCTGAAATGTCGTTAGGACTGATTTGGCTCATAGTTTCATTAATATATGATGCGAAAGAATAGTTGAGGAAGTAATAGAAGAGAAGGGGGTAAAGAATTGAAACATGTAAAAAGGGAAAGCTAAAACCTAATGAATGCCATTTTTATCTGTTTTATATGTGAGTCCTTTTTGTCCAGAACCACTCCCTAGTCGTCGTCACCCTATTCCACAGTCGATTCAGAAATAATGTTATGTCAAACGCTTCTTTTTCTTTGTGTGTAGCGCCTATAATAAATTCCTTTTCCGGAACCATCGGTTCGTGTACCAGAGGAATGATGTCGGCAATGGTGGACAACGAGGAACAGGGTATGCTCCATCTTAATACATTTGTCTTTGATACTTAACTCTTTTAGTGCCAGGCACGACTTAAGCCGATTTACTTGAGTGAAGCTAGTCTGAATCATCATAATGATCCCGGACTCGTAATCATCGAAAAAGACCTTTCATTCAAGTACCAGCATGCCTATAGTTCCAGAGCGAAGACCACAGGTCAATAACTTTTGTGGGCGCGCCCAAAGCGCGCCAAGAACAGCTGATGACTCGGTCCAAAACTTAGCACTCAAAGAGTTAACACGTGTGTTTACTTAGAATATAACAACCGTGAGTACCGTATGGAAACTGACCTAATATATATATATCGGGCTGTTGTAATGTTACATTAGTGTCAATATAGAAACTTAACCGGCTGTCAGTGTCGGTTCATGTGTTCTCAACTACTTTATACAAAACCAATTATTCAGACACACACACACACACAAATATATATATATATATATATATATATATATATATATATATATATATATATATATATATATATATATATATAAAATAGATCACTCTGAAAAGAAAAGGGGGATCACAACGTCCCAACTGTTTAAGGTAAAATGACATCAGGTCCCAAAAGTCGAAGTGAGGATCACAACCTCACGATGCTTTGAGATTAGATGAGATGTCATTATACTGAACAGGCTTCAAAATGGATAGTAATTCGCTAAATTTATAATTGTGTTTTTAATGTAAATAGAATTCTACTCTGACAATTGTATTCACGTGCAGTAAGAGAAAATAAGTTTGAGGAAAACATTTCATCAAAGCATGCCATGCTACTTCAAAAAATGTTAAATGTTCTTGCTGCGTTATTCCTGATTATGCTCAGGCATAACCTAAGCAGATTTGCATGAATTATTTTTCTTTTTCTTCAGGACGGATGTTTGCGTTGCTTGCATCGTTCCAGAGTGGTTTCATGGTTTTGACACAAATAATGTTCAAGACAGTTTACCCAGAGACTCTTCACTGGTTTCCAGGTTTCTGTTTTATCCTTAGCTCCATAATAAATCTGGTCCCAATGGGTCTTATAATGTAAGTATGATTCGTTTATTACATCACCCAGGCGTTTAATTCTTGTAAAATAAACAGACAATGTCAACCTTTCTGGAACAATGAACCTAGAATTTTATAGTAAACCAAAAGTCACTTAAATGCATAGGCCAGCTCTGTAGACATTAGTATGCCCCATTGTTCTGTAGACATTCGTATGCCCTATTGCTCTGTAGACATTAGTATGCCCCATTGCTCTGTAGACATTAGTATGCCCCATTGCTCTGTAGACATTAGTATGCCCCATTGCTCTGTGACATTAGTATGCCCCATTGCTCTGTAGACATTAGTATGCCCCATTGCTCTGTAGACATTAGTATGCCCTATTGCTCTGTCGACATTAGTATGCCCCATTGCTCTGTAGACATTAGTATGCCCTATTGCTCTGTAGACAGTAGTATGCCCCATTGCTCTGTAGACATTAGTATGCCCTATTGCTCTGTAGACATTAGTATGCCCTATTGCTCTGTAGACATTAGTATGCCCCATTGCTCTGTAGACATTAGTATGCCCTATTGCTCTGTAGACATTAGTATGCCCCATTGCTCTGTAGACATTAGTATGCCCCATTGCTCTGTAGACATTAGTATGCCCCATTCCTCTGTAGACATTAGTATGCCCTATTGCTCTGTAGACATTAGTATGCCCTATTGCTCTGTAGACATTAGTATGCCCCATTGCTCTGTAGACATTAGTATGCCCTATTGCTCTGCAGACATTAGTATGCCCTATTGCTCTGTAGACATTAGTATGCCCTATTGCTCTGTAGACATTAGTATGCCCTATTGCTCTGTAGACATTAGTATGCCCCATTGCTCTGTAGACATTAGTATGCCCTATTGCTCTGTAGACATTAGTATGCCCTATTGCTCTGTAGACATTAGTATGCCCTATTGCTCTGTCGACATTAGTATGCCCCATTGCTCTGTAGACATTAGTATGCCCTATTGCTCTGTAGACATTAGTACACCCCATTGCTCTGTAGACATTAGTATGCCCCATTGCTCTGTAGACATTAGTATGCCCCATTGCTCTGTAGACATTAGTATGCCCTATTGCTCTGTAGACATTAGTATGCCCCATTGCTCTGCAGACATTAGTATGCCCCATTGCTCTGTGACATTAGTATGCCCTATTGCTCTGTAGACATTAGTATGCCCCATTGCTCTGTAGACATTAGTATGCCCCATTGCTCTGTAGACATTAGTATGCCCCATTGCTCTGTAGACATTAGTATGCCCCATTGCTCTGTAGACATTAGTATGCCCCATTGCTCTGTAGACAGTAGTATGCCCCATTGCTCTGTGACATTAGTATGCCCTATTGCTCTGTAGACATTAGTATGCCCCATTGCTCTGTAGACATGAGTATGCCCCATTGCTCTGTGACATTAGTATACCCCATTGCTCTGTAGACAATAGTGTGCCCCATTGCTCTGTAGACATTAGTATGCCCCATTGCTCTGTAGACATTAGTATGCCCCATTGCTCTGTAGACATTAGTATGCCCCATTGTTCTGTGACATTAGTATGCCCCATTGCTCTGCTGCTGTCAAGCGCTAATTGATGTCTGTATGAACAATGAAGATCAGTTCTTTGGTGTAAGGAATTACAGCAAACGTATCTATGATGATGTACTTTTGATCAAAGTTTATACACGTGTGACACCCATGAAGCTAGACTTTTGAAACCGACATGGGGACAACTATGCGGACCTTTCAAAATCCAGTTGCCACACAGCGGCACTTCGTGGTAGATTGTCGGAGATAGGGCGGCAAGCCAGAGGGTCATCACGCTGAATAAAAAGCGAATGGGAATATGACAACACGAGAATACATGTTCAAAACTACAGTTTTTTCAACAACACCCATAGGTCGGGACATTTATGTACAATTAATTGTAATGCACTGTGCTGTTCTCCTATTGCACGGAAATGCATGTATTTGGAGAGATATCCACGGATATTGGAGGCTGCGCATTCCATATACTTTACCACATCTAAAACTACGCAATGTAGGTCAAGGTAGCTCCACAACAAAGACACACTGTAACTCTGAAACCAACCATGGGCACGAACGTCGCCCTGACGTGTCCCGTGTCGATAACTGGATTTCAAAAGGTCTGGGTGGTATGGCAAGTCGAAGCTATTCAAACAGTTTAGCGTTTTACTGAAATAGCGTTGACTTGTCCGCTGGCTGATAAGACAAGAACGCGTGTACATTGCGCATAGTCAAGACTGGGCGTGTTTCAGTGAATACAGAAGCTAAACCTTATTCATCAGTAAGGCATAGATGAAAACCATGCTGTACACATCGTTTGTCAACAAGTAAGGTGGGAACAAAAATCTACATATGGTTTTCCACATGCTGAGTGAGGACTTAATATTATTGGTTACCATAGCTATTGAAGGGCTCTCAGTCATTTTGATCGCGAGGTCTTTGTTATGCCGTTACGCTGTAGATTAAATTAATTCCAAGTGTGAAATCCAGTGCGAATAACACTATTTCACTTTAAATCGGATATACTCAAAACATTAGACGGGACACCACTGATAAGTAGGACATGCCGGACATCTCTTGACCAATCATACAATTATGACAAGAAGCGTAATGCAATCCCCCCGTTTTGCACTGTGGTGGTTCACATGTTGTAGGATGACCCTATTACATTTAATATGCTATTTTATCATGCAGATGGCTTCACTTTGAGTTAAAACGACATCCTCTCCGACGACGTGCCGACTCTGTGGTCAGCAATAATTGCTCTGGTGAGTTTGATGCTCTATCATGGGCAGCGGGCAACAGCCAATCAGATGGCTGCATTTAAACCGTTGACCAGTTTAAGCATCAGTACTAACCACGCCTCCATCAAGCAATTTATAATGAACTTACTGTCTTTTATGAGGGAGACTAACATATATCTATCCAAACGAAATTATATATTTTGTGTTTTCGTCCTTAAACTTTGAAAGACATTGTTTATGGTGTCAAAATGTGTCGAAGTTGGCTGGGACGCTTTGGTAACATATGTGCAGCACCACCTGTTGGCAGAATTACAAACGTCCATTTGAAACAGTTGACATACCGTGTCCACTATTTAGCATTCCTAATCGATTCCAAATGTAATTGTGAATTTGAAAGCAGTGTTTACTCATAGTGCAAGAGTGTTACTGTGTATGTATGTGTCTGATGCTTTAAGGGTGGCAGAATCAATGAAAATTGATTTTTGCTTGCGTTAACTTACAAACACTTAAATTCAGAGTGGTAATTTGGCACTACGCGTTGTGATTGCAATGAACTGCCGCTACTCGGAGATCAGCAAGGTGGCTGGTACACCTGTGTTGGCCTACTATGCGAAACGTTCTGCATAAGGGGTAATTATTAAAGTTAAATTAAGTCTAGTCATGATAGGATAGACTTCAATACTCCCCATTTAGTGATCGTGTGGATTCTATAACGTCCGTCGGATGTCATAACCTGAGCGCTTCGCGCTTCGGTTATGGTATCCGATGTCGGTCATAGAATCCCCACAATCCCTGGATGGAGAGTATTGAAATCTATAATTAAGGTAACCGGATAAAACTGTCACAGGCTATGAAAAATCCGCAAGTCATGTCAGGTTGGACAGTAGAAACGATAGAAAAAGGAACTGTGCTGAATGTAATTGTCCATTGGGAAGTTAAGGATTATCAATCAAAGGACCAATTAGAGTTTACATACACACCAAACGGCATTACTCTGTCGATAAGCAACATTAACCCTATTCCATATATTTTAATTTCTGCGTTTGGCATTGATTTGACACTGCGAGTACTACAATGCAGAGCATAATGAATTTGTATGGACTCTTTTCAGATGTGTCCCACTGGGAGCCATTGGATTTTACGAAGCTTTAAAACTGTGTGCTGGGGCCCTTTTAGTATTCTTGTGCACAAATGTATCGTATACATCACAAAATCAGGGAGATTTATGGATGATCCGACGAGACGGCACGGGGTTTTGCTCCTAAACATATATTTTTACGTCTGGAACTCACGTAGACTTATGCTATGATCAAATCGTGGCCAAAAGTCACTTATCAAGAATTCTGATTTCCCTTCTACTTTAAAAACTGGAGGGAATTGTTTTGTTTTTGTTTTGATTTTTTTTGTCACTTATCTGAAGGAGCCCCATTGACTTACAAAATATACAAATATAATAAGTGATATCTCTGCGACTTGTTTGATATTGTATGTACTTTTGTGTCACCGTGTTATCAACTGTTACCGCTGTCAATGCCAAATAAAGCTTTTATGATGTATTTGTACCAATTTTCACAAATCGACTAAATAATAATGGTGATGTAAATATAATGCAACCCTGGACATGAAATTTTCGACGAATTACACTGTTGTGTCCAGCTCTATTTATCTATATGTTTCACTGAAGAATTATACAATCTTTAAATTCCTTTGTTCTGGTTGGTGCATTATGTTGAAAGTTTAAAGCACTCTGGTTTAAAATATCATAGGATACAAATAGAGGTTTGTGATTTTAAATGTTTGATAAAACAAAAAAATACTACACTCAACAGTTTACACAGCAAGCTGAAGGCGACACCTGGGTGAAAACAGGCTAATCAAGCTGCATTTCTTACGTAAGCTCAGAAAGGGGTTTCAGTTTAACTTCTGAGAGTACAAATTAATAGGGTCTTGTCTTAAGGTCTGAGAATCCAGGTATACACGCGCTTTGGTATGAATTTAATTGTGTAAGCACGCGCTCTCGCTGATGGGACTTTCAGTTTGCATACCGTCTTATCAAACAGGAAGTGTATCAGCAATGTCTGGTGTGATTTTTATAGCAAAAACGTTTGGGTAGCACAGAGACTTCTGTGACAATATATCGTTTCTAATATTCTTTAAGTGCCCCATAAATCTCAATGCCATAGGATCCAAATTCCTTATGCAAACCAAGTCTCAAAGATGTGGTCTGACTCCAATGTACAGCTGTCTATTGGATGCTGCAGCGCTGTAGAACTTGGAAAGTCACACCCACTCACCGACCCTCCCACCCACCCCCACGCACGCATAAAATTCAACAGCACAAAGTGTCATAATGTACGTTTCATAATAAAAAGCCACATTAAATGAAAACGGATAACAAAATGAGCGATATTACTTCCAGTTATATTAATTCTGCAGTGATGTTCCCGTGGCATGAATCAGTCATGTTTGATTTGAAATCAATCCTATAATTGTATATGTATCCATCGTCCAGGACCACCTATTGGTAGTCATTACCCTATTCTGTAGTCCAAACTCGGCACACTCCACAACCTAACCTCTCACTGTCTAACCTGAATACATTTGTAAGTATTTTTGTCATGTTCTTCTGTAGAATCATGACATAGACTGAATAAGATCAAAGGGATGTAAGGGTCTACAGCATGTGACTACTCAGAACATGTTTCTGAGCCTGTTACCGTACATGTTTCAGCGGCTCTTTGTCTAAGCTAAACATTGAGCAAAGACAACCCATATAATTATGAATAAACATGAACATGGCAAATGATGAATTAGATAAGTAAGTGACGTTTTGCTTATAAATGCGGAGCGTCAAGATGAATGAAGAATACTTATCAAACTAAACATAATTACTGAATAGCATAGACAAAGTTCAGCTGAGTTTAATGTGATTTACTCCTGAAGTAGTATGGTCCCTTTCCAGGTGGATAGAACAAATTAATCCAACGATTTGCCAGTGTATAACTGAGGTAAAAACAAATCTGGGTAATAAATTCAATCCGAGGAATTACAAAATAAACTGGGGAATTCCCAACAAGTACTGTAACAATGGACATGAATGGACATCCTGTACCAGAAATGTAAAAAAACTACATAATGACAACAACTCCTCACTATGAAAGTCTCAAAGAAATATACTTTCATTTAATTGTAAACTCGTTGTTCATATTTCAAAAGAATAAATCAAATTTTTAATAATCGAGTAAATCCTGCCAATTTCTGCCCAAGTGCGTGGGACAGCCTATGACTGACTCCCATCCCGGGATAAGATGTTTCAAAAGAATGACTCGAATTTGTGATAATTGAGTGAATACTGCCAATTTCTGGCCAAGTCCCCAGGACAGCCTATGAGTGACTCCATGCCCTGGTGTGGGGCAACCGAATTGAATAACATTTTACATTGGGTAAATGTATACTTACATGTAATCCTCTAATATCAGAAAGCTGAATGCCCAAACATAATGATGCCAATAAATAAATAAATAAAAAAATAAATAAATAAATAAATACACATACATACATACATACATACATACATACATACATAAATAAATAAATAAATAAACATATGAATAAAATAAATAAATATAAATAAAATTAAGTGGCACAGGCAAGTCTGAAATCTTAAGAATAAATTAAACCAACTTTTCTAACAATCTCTGGATATTTACAGCAACATTTGTAGAACTGTTTGATCAAAAACACATGCTTGAATCCCCTTGAGTAAAGATTGTTTTAAATAAATATCCTGGAATTTAGAACAAGTACAACCAAATCTCAAAATTTGTGACAAAAATGTATGATATCCATTAGTTTCCGAGATATTTCTGTCAGGGAAAGGATAATTGACTACTTCAAAGTTAAACTCATCAATTTTGTGGTAGACTTTATTGCCAAAACTGTCATTTGAGACTCGAATATCATAATCCAGGAATACATCTTTGAAAGCATCTGAATTGTTCCCTTCCAGGGGGATATCTTATGAGTAAATTTCTGTAGCAATTTCATTAAAATTTTGCAGATTTACACAAGCAATGTCATCAATATATCTTGCACTGTTTGATGATTTTGTAGCCAAATGAATTTGTTTCATCAATTTATCCTCGTACTTAAATTCAAACTGGGTTAAATTTAAATCAGCGAATAACGGGGAGCAGTTTCTACCCATTGGAACGCCTTTTATTCGTTGAAAAACCAATGGTCCAAATTGAACAAAAATATTATCCAAAAGAAATTTATAGCCTCTATCAAAGTTTCAACAGTGTAAGATTTCATGTTACTTTTTGAATCTTTATTGCGCGACCAAAATTCTTTCATTAAATTTGAATTAATATTTATGGTTGGTTCAGCAACATGCTTAAACATTTTGCTGATTAATTTTGAAAGAGAAACTTTGACTGCATCTATGGATAATTTTGTGTACAGTGTAGAAAAAGTAAAATCATTCGATACATTTTGCTTTTACATCTTTGATTTTAGATACAAACTTGGAAGAATTGTTAATAATCCAAAAACTATTTTATTTCACAGTTTCTAGAAATTGCAGTAGAGTATTTACGACAATAATTCCAAATTGTAGTCAAACATAGTGTTGCTTCCCTTGACAGTTTTTTTAAGTTGTTCAGTTTGAAGCACCTGCTATGAATCTCGATTTAAAAGGGAGTTTATGTTATTTGGGTATCCAGAACAAAAATGGAATAGAGTATTCCTCTTCAGACATTTAGATATTGAAATTAATATAGACGAAGACATATCAATATCTCCAATAAGACCTAAAATTGTACCCTCAGCCAAAATTCCCAAGTGTAAAATGTAAAGCTTTGTTGAAAGTGGTCAAATATCTGATAAAACAGTTATTTGGTATTTTGTAGTAGTACAAATAAACTTTCTTGTTTCACAAAGGTAACCAAATTTGCCCACTTACTACCCCATTACTGGTAAATGGAGGTATATATGGATTGGGATAAACACTTTGACCTATTGAAATATGTACCTGCTACATACTAATGTCGAGCACCACCCGGGTACTACTTATAGTGGACCTGTAGAAACTAGTGGGGTTTTTTTCTCAGTAGTTACTTCTGTTACAGATAATTATAAATCTGGACGAATATATTCACTGACCTGCTATGCACACATTAGTGGGGGAGAGGAACCGTAAAGTCTGAATGTTATTCTAATGAAAAATATTCAAACTTTAAAGACAAGTTAAACGCATCCTCGAAAAAGACACAAATCTTTCAGGCCAAACGCCCTGCAACACCCTCAAGCAGGCAACTTGTTATTCACACTATTTAACCTTAATGTCCAATCAAAGGTATATACTTTTAGCTGATGTTTTTGGTCATAGTTTAGCAATATGTCAGATATTCACACACAACGGTAACGTTTATTAAAACCGATGATATTATTTCAGATGTTATGAACTATTCTTCATTTTTATTTAGTCCAGTTATATCACGTTATACATCAGTGGGACATCACATGCTTGACAAAGTTAAGCTGATTATGTTCAAACATGTACATATATCATGTGCCTTATGAAATTTCCGAGCCCAAACAATGGATTACATATGATTCGATTCGTAGGCCACAAAACTCCCGGTTAGTTTTTATTCTTTAACTCAAAAGTTCTGATTTGAGCGTGATCTTACGTTATCTTACGTTTATTTTCATTTTATTACACTTACACATATACTGCGTTTTGACGTGAATCTTTCCCTGCTCGGGAGGAGGTCTTTGCTTTAATCTGTTGCAATTTTGTGTTTAAAGAAATGAGAAATATTATAGGTATAATATATTAAGCCTCAGTAAAACGCGGCTAAATCACAATGTTGCATTGTTAAATCAACAGATTTGATTATATTAAACAACTCACCAGTGTCAGTGATGGTGTAGATGGTGGCGTTCTTTTGTGTGTGGAAGGTGATCTCAAGGCTGCTGAGAGAAATGAATTGATTGCTATTTCATGGTTCAATCATGTTGGCTATTTTCGGTGCTTAATTTTCAGAACAAAAATGTGTATAATAATAGTTTGTCTCAAAGACTAGAGATACTCTAGTGAAGATTAGGCTTTTACAAGATATGCACAGGAAAAAACTTTTACACGGTGATAATGTAGAGGTAGGCTGTTACCTCTGGAAAGATAAAATCTCACGATATTTTTTAATCTACATGCACCAATTGGTACCATGTAACCGACCCACAAACCTAACCCATTGGTAATTGGTGTTGCAGTTGTTAAGGTAGTGCACGAAAGACTCTTGACATGAACAAGCAGTCTCTCAAGATGCAGCCTTACTTTAGCCAAAGAGTACAAAAGGGCACGCAATAAAGTTACTTGGGTGTTATGTAAAGTAAAACATCATTTTGAAAATGTTACTGAAGACTGCAATAAACTTAAAATCATGGACTACATTGAGAAAGATTTCCTGGTAAAGTGCACTTATGAACTATTACAGTCGATTTTTTTGCCAAAGATCTGAACAAATGCTGCATCAACATTGGTCATGAGATATCTTTTGGACATGCCTCTCATACCCCCCCCCCCCCCGAAAAAAGTCGAAACTTTTTCATTTTTTTAAAGAAATACGTATTACCTCGGTTGTTAATTTTCTCAAATCTTTGCACAAAACTAGGTGCCTAAATATTTTCAACAAACTGATAAAGATCTGTAAACATAGTTGCGTTGTTGGTTCATTATAAAACCTCCCTCTGTGTACATGTGCTGTTGCACGCGATTTAAAGATTGCTTGTCTTGCTCCAGTTTAAAGAAAAGTTTTGGCCTTGATATGAGGTGACCAATTATAGACCTCTCTCAGTTCTATTGCATATTGGTGATGCAGTAACGAAGGAAATACAAAGGGAACTTAGAGATATCTTATATAATATCACTTTTTCTTATATTTTCTGATTTATAATCGTTTGTGAACGATCAGCCCGATTCACTTTAAAACTAAAGGGGATGAATCTTTGGTAGGTTTTGGGCAGGTTTCTTTAAACTCATGACTCAGGATAATTTTATTGATCTACATACAATAATTGAACATGAATCGTTTCACAAATATGTATAATACGAATTTATGATGGTCAGCGACCCTCTTTGAAACAATGACATGCCGCTATCATGTGGGCCACTCTAAGAGTGTAACTATACTAATACAAATGAATGGCTTAGTACATGTACATCGGTATTAAATTAATTATGTTTTTCATGTCTTACTTGCAATTGAATGAACATAAATGAAGTTAGAACATTCTGATGTGTACAGCTTGTAAAGTTAGTTCATAAGATTAAATATGCAAAAATAGAACAGTTTGGGATGTCACAAGATTCTGGGCTATTATTAATATACATATTTTTAGTATACCTGTCTGATCCTTGAAGGATGTGGGTAGGGAATTTATCATGAATATTAATTAACATAATAAGGCAGTTCGCTTATTGTTTTTGGTAAATCTAATCCAAGACATTGTTTTGCAAAGCTGTGAATGTAACGATTCATGAATAAATTTCCAGAGTGTCGGGTACTATGGATAAATAAGTAGCAAAGGTAAATTTTGTAAGTTAGCAACAAATAGTTGATTTGAATATTTGAAGTAGAATTTGATTTGGGAATCATGAAAATAATAACCTAATGAAAATGTACACACAAATTGTTCAATTTAAACAACTATGCTATACTAATTTTGGGGTTGTTCATGATTTTTAAAAACATTTTCTTAGACCGTTCTGCCAATTGCTTTCAAATTGCATTGGACGTTGCTAGAGACCACAAGATCCTAAGTTTTTCAACAGATGGCACTGTGATTTTTAAGAAGCAGTTTAAACGAGTTTTCGCATGCCTCTGCTTTTTTGGCCTTTTGCTCCTGAATCGTTGCTCAGATTATGCTGGGCCTTGATGGAAATGTACCTTGTGGAAGCATCAAACTTGCTCACTCAGTGGTGGTACTGTCAATTCCTGACTTTTTATGGAGTTTTTAAAAAACGTGTGTGCTTGTTTGTTAATCAATACATTCCTATTGACTTCAATTCAAATGGAAAAGTAATTCAAAATTTCGACTTATCCAAAACTCTTTGCCATATCCACATTAAACATGTGTATGTATGTATGTATGTATGTATGTATGTATGTATGTATGTATGTATGTATGTATGTATGTGTTAAATGTTTGCACCCCGCTTGGCACATATGGCTACAGTTGAGCGTAAGGTTGAATGTTATGAAACATAAGTATTTTGCAAACATTTTTTTTTTCAAAAGTCACATGACAATCAAAAACTAATCATTTTCATCTTGATCAGGCTATGAATTCATTCCCCCATAAAGTTACATGGATGCGTTTTCGCCGAGGAATAGGTGCCCAGGGTTGCGAGTTAAGGACCAGACCGTTCCATGCTCAAGGCATAAACGAATATGTTTTCCAGCATTGCCGTAATGATTCAGAACCAGCCCACATGCAGTCCATCGTGTTGATCATGGTATTCACACATATCGACTTCACTGAACTTATATTTTTTGGGAATATCCAATGTGTGATGTCTTATATTTAATGAGTACTTCCAATAAATTGATATACTTTCGCTGCTTATATTTGTCATGAAAGATATAAAATACGTTAGTTATTTAATTTGGTTAATTAGCACTGCAGCGGATTTAAGAGAAAATCCTGTTATTCTTCACCAGTGTGGCCAGAATATTCATCTGAATTGTGTAATCCGCTTTACCAATTTATGGCAAAGCTATGGAGTCTTACTATAAAGATGACTTATCGGTGTCAAAAGTTCCCCAAACACGCAGAACTTTGGCCACAATAAATGGTAAATCTGTCCCACTGAATTGCATACATGCTAGTGATCGGAAAAACTGACCAATACTGACATGCACGTTCATCGAGCAAACTAAAGCTCGGTTTTTTCTGCCCTAGGTTTTAAATGATCGGAAATATTTCGGAGCCATTAAGGAATTTTTTTTTTATATTTGTACATCATTTATATACGATAAAATGCTGATAAACACCTAGTTTGACGCTCGTTTCCAAACTGGGAAGCTGTGAAAGAAGTGAATTGATGCTGGCTGGGCTCACATTGATGGTTTGCACAAAATGAAAGACATTAAATGTACAAAACACCGTTTGTGCGTCTTTAGTTTGAATCCGAGGTTGATTGAATTTCACATAATACTAAATAAATTTATTAATCGTTTGCCACATCAGCAGATCAAAGAAAAGGGATAACATTAAACATTTGATTTTTCAATCTAAAAAATCAGCATTTTGATGTTTTATAATTTAGTAAACAACATTTTATAGATAATAATATCACAAAAACACGGTGCGTTTTTTATATAACTCTTAGCTCATAAATTGGTGATAAGTGGATTACGTACCAACATCTAGATGTCAGCCTTATACAGTTGAATACATTGTGCTCTGGCCAGGGTCATTCCTCAGTATTTTGGTCTCACCTGGCTTGGTAGACAGTGAAGCCGTGTGACCAGCAATGGAGCAACTCTGTGATGCAAGAAATCTTTATTTACACAAAGGCTACAGCATTCTGAAAGCACAGGATTTTCACAATTACGGACTATCTCCATTGGGATGCGCAACCAATCACAACTGTGGTCTGCAACCAAACGGACTTATCAAAATTTTAAAAACTTATAAAATCGAATACACGACTTGTTTTCTGTGATAGTTTCAAACATTTTATTTGATTTTAATAATAATGCAATTTCAACACCGGTAAACTTGTACCTAATGGGGAAAAAATCTGTACATGAGCGTAATTTTCTGACCGCCCTGACGATTTTTATGCTGTGAAGATCCAGAAAGTATGGAGCTTAACAACACTTGAAAATTACGTACGTGTAGGAACAGTAATATTACTCATGTAATGTGAATTTTATCACAAGATACTGTTGTATTAAGACTGGGATAGTTTCATTCATTTTACTTGATTTCAATAATGGGCACGACAATGCCCCTGCCAGTAATAACATTGAAACTGTAAAGAATAAAATCAGTGTTAAGAGAAATAACCTTTAAAAGAGGTAAAATAAAAAAGGTATGGGACATCATGAAAACAAAAGTATTTGACCCCACATCCATACATAAGCAAATGGGCTATGCACTAACAATAATTTCACTTGCCTGCATACCCTCTTCGACCGATGACATTAAATTATCAGACCCCCACTCATTAATTGTAACATACATTTGTAGTATTAATTGGGAATTTTATGGACAATATTATGGATTTTATAACTTTGGATTAATCATAAGACATCCACCACTTGTATACCTGCAAAATGGATCTGGTCAGTTTGACCCATCTGTAGGGGCAGGGGTATCAAATTTCAGCCTGCTGCTGATGCTGTGAACTCTGGAAGTTCCTTGTATCACAGAGGGGTGGGTTCTGATTAAGGAAGCGTCCTTGTTACTGGTATTTTCTTTTCCTACACAAAGACACCGATCCACAAGAAGTTTAGGATTTATAGGAACCGCAAATACCAAATATTTCATAAGCTGTCTTTCCTTGTAAAACAACTAAAACATAATTATATTGAACACTACTGCTGCACACTGATACAACAAAAACTGGTCACAGAAGACGTACAAACTGGCAACCAAAAGGGCCATATTCCTCATAACAAGGGATCAAACATAACAAAAGAACCCAGAACCCACACGCCAGTGAGGTGGACAAACTTTCCTCGTAGGATGCAGGAGAATTTGTAAAAAGAATAACTACAACAAAAACCTAGCCATTCAGAAGTGAATATAAAACTGCTTAGACCGGCATCCCCCACATACTTTGATTTGCATGCTTCAGCAATGCAAGACATACCTAAGATAGACTCTGGTAGAACTTTACATGAAAAAATGACAGAGACATCGTGGAATATCTGTCAAGGAACATTTATCTCACATGCCAGGTGGTACAGCACTGTTGATGTTTGATGCTGTAGAAGAAACAAATTGGGATTGGCCTGGCAGGAGTCACGAAAATGGTCAGCATGAGATTACATTTCCGAAAAAGAGAAACTTTACGAAGAAGTCACAAGTAACAAAATACTTCTCAGTAAGGTCAGAGAGCAGCAAATATTACTTTAGCAGCTCAGACTGTCCTGGTGAGAACAAGTATTGAGAGCATAGCATTGAGGGTTATTTAACTTCACTCCTGCAAGAAAGTCGTTGCAGGCGAAATCCAAACAGAGTAAATGATTTCATTCCAAAGATTAAGGAACAAAACATGTGAGAGCAAAAAGCCAAAATCATATATAATGCCAAATTGCTGACACTTTCTGACGAACACCATAAGTTATGGAAGCAGACTTTAAGTACACTGCAGTGACATCTGTTTGTGGAAAAATAACCTTTTAATCTGCAACACAATGTGTTTACACTGTTTTTGGGATTCAACCTGTGAAAAACAGCATTATCGGGGTACCTATGTAACATAAACTAGGCAAATTTGACAGTGTCATTACCATATCCAAACCGTAGTCATAATGAAACAAATGCAAGTCAATTCCAAGCAAGGGCAATGTTCCTGGCTATAAAAGCTGATAAAATGCTAACCAGGAAACATAATTTGTACAGTTCGACTTCCCCAAACCCTGGGGCAAATGTACAGCCAGTTTACTCATGGATGAAACCATTGGTGATGAATTTAAATGGTGCAAAGAAAGTTTGAACAATTTGAAAAAGACGAGGTGCCACGTAAAGTAAGTCAACTGACAACTGACCTTGATAGTAGCAGAGGGGAAGCTATAAACCTGAAGCGTACAAGGCACTGTAATGGGACACAGTGTAGAAGTGCACGTATGGTAAAATTTAGGAGTTCTGCAATGTTGCCTGTAATAAATAAAGACACTGTGAAATACATGATCACGCAATTTGGGTACAACTTAGCAAGACGGTGTACACATTGATATAATGCTATTATATATTTTGAAAACATGATTTGTGGCAAAGTTACGCACATGAACAGAAAATTCGATGATGTAATCCATGAAATAATATTTTGTAACAAACTTGATCACTCAGTATGTGTTAGACATTCTTATGCTTGTACATGTCACAAAAAAGGGGACATGGGAAGTGTCTTTCTTGCCTGCTGATCTCTACCTTACGCCTGCTTAATCAGGTTTAGAACAAAATGAAGCCTCTGGTAATGTACAGATTAGGGAGGCCTGCAATACAGGCAATAAAATTAAAATCCGATACACAGCGTGTTGAATTAGGAAACAGGTCTTACTCTATGACAATCTAAAAAAATGTAACTTGGTGTAGAAATGTGACTGACAGATTGCGTTCTGTTGTATATATGTTAAATCAAGGACTTGGTAGGTCCTCTTCAGCAAGATTGGAAGCATCTGGAGCTCCTGTAACACAAGAGTATGCGCAAGCAAAGTAATTGCAAAGTGTCAGCATTGTATTTGAATATCAGAAAACATATGAAGGCAGCATAAACTACAAGCAGGCAATGAGTAAACGAAAACATTCTTCAGAATGGCTGCAGAGACATGAAAATCAAAAGAGGTGGTATCTTACAAAAGAGACTGTGGGTAGCCAAAAACCAGGAAAATTATAATGTGTCAAAGGGGGAAAAAGTCAAATAATATGGATCATCATTACAGCAAATAAATACAGGTATTTTGTGCATGCAGTGATAAATTGTTACACAACAGGCCTACAATGGCAATGCTACTTAATTGAAAGTTCGAAAGGAAGGTTTACTAAGTTTCCTATCAATGGGGTTAACATCATTTATGCATATCATATTACGGACTACTCCTTTGAATCCACAACCAGCCAATTCCCACTGTAGTCTACAACTTCACATACCTGAAAGTGATAGGAATACAAAACACACACTATCAGTGGACTATCTCTTTCAAGCTTTAAGATAAAAAATATTTGAGATTTATATCAGCATTTGGTGTCCAAACATTTATCAGTTCTTAGTTGATGAGACGGCGATGCAATGTAACATCTAATGGGATATGCATAAGAACATTGTTCCCACCTCTTTGTAATATAAGTCAATAGGAAGGTAGCATAATCTAACGATTGGGCAAAGTTATATGCTACAGGTAATAGATAATCAGGCATTAACAAAAGAACAACCACCAGGTATGTAAGCAAGGTGTATGTCAAATACTTTTTTTTAGATGTAAGTTATGCGAGTTTGCCCATTTGCCTGTATAGGAATTTTTTTAAAGCATCACAACAGGAGCAAAATTATTAAGTTTGCCTTAAGCATGCAGAAACTCATTTCATTAAAATTGATATGGAAAAAAATAAAAATAAGCAATTTGTCTTCAAACTTTCAATTTCCACTATAATCATACATTATTTGTCAGCAAGTTTTACATTTTCCCCTATCTTTGGAAATATAGTTTCAAATGTGTTTTGAAAAACATGTTACAAGACGGTTCAACAGGCAGACCTATTAACTGTACGACATTGCCGTAGTACGGTGCATTGCATTTCCAGACGTAATTATTAACTGAGTTTGAACTTATTAACCAAACTGCTGTTAATATCCAAAATTAATCATAAAATTTAGAGAAAACAACAAAAAAAACGTTAATTACCTAGTATTGACCGCTTAAATCAATAGGAATGACGAAAACATACATACTGTAGTGTCACACATGTATCAGTTACAATACATTTGCAGGCGAAGACTATGCACCGTGGGCAGAGCAATGGAAATGAGAATAGCTCATGTTTAGCTATGAAGTTCCAATCGACGCTTCAGTATAGCAAACTGGAACTAACTGATTTTCCCCAAAGCAAAATTATTGACAATTTAAGATGCTAGTTGTCTACAAATATGTTCATGCTACCTGTCCGCAAATATATCAGAATGATACATTGATCTTCTTAAAATGATGGATACGGCATATGAAGTTTTTTGGAAATTATGTTGATTTAAAGCCGACAAAAAAAATGTGAAGTAATGGAAAGTCATCACCAGAGTACTTGTACTTAATGCTAAAACAGAAAAAAGTTCCGTGAGCTTGATTTGCCGAACAGTCTTGACAATTTCTTGAGCTGCCAAGATCCAGCAAATATGGAGCTGAACAACAGTTGAAATGTTCGAGTGTTTAGGAACAGTTATATTAGTCATGTAATGTGAATTTTATCACATGCTGGTGTTGTACGAAGTCTGTTATTGTATTTTGTTCGAGTCTTTAGGAACAGTTATATTAGTCATGTAATGTGAATTTTATCACATGCTGGTGTTGTATTAAGTCTGTTATTGTATTTTGTTCGGGTCTTTAGGAACAGTTATATTAGTCATATAATGTGAATTTTATCACATGCTAGTGTTGTATTAAGTCTGTTATTGTATTTTGTTCGAGTCTTTAGGAACAGTTATATTAGTCATGTAATGTGAATTTTATCACATGCTAGTGTTGTATTAAGTCTGTTATTGTATTTTTAAGTAGATCATGCGGTGATGTTAATTCCATTGACTTCTCCAACCGTGGCTAAGCAGCTATGCTGGTACCCGGCCTAAGTTAGCCCTTCAGAAAAGTTGAAATAAAATGTTGTGTTTTAGTTGACTTAAATGCAAAATAACGTCACATGACGGCCACTTTCTCGAAAAAACCTTTCAGGGTCGATCAATTTTTACTAGGGCAGGGCTGCTTGAAACATTTTTTTGAGTGTGTCATAAAATTTATTTAGGGTCGGGCCTTATCAGTGTCGGTAGGGTTACCGAAACTACTCATATGATTTCGTTAGGCCTTAGGTAGCTTGGATATTTGTTAAAACATGTTTAAAATGGATGTTCTTTCCCCTTTTACACATTACCTCCTTTGATGTCAGCACAATTTGTTACATGGGCACAGCCGGAGGCACTTGTTATCTTAAAACATTTCGCAGCGCAAAAAATATTATGTAATGTGATGAAATATAATATAATATAGTATAGTATAGTATAGTATAGTATAGTATAGTATAGTATAGTATAGTATAGTATAGTATAATATAATAGAATAGAATATATATTCCGTCTGTTACAAAATACAATACTTCGGTACAAACTGAATCATGGAACAAGACAGGATGATAAATGTGTTAAAATATAGGTTATAAAGATCATCCTGATAAAATACATTGAACTATTAGATAAAGACAAGTAAGCATTATCTGAGGTCAGGATGGGCCCTGAATTCGGGCAAAAGTCATAAAGCAATTTATTATATTTGTTTCGCCACGGCATAACACAGATACAAGATGAAGTATTTCACTCCAAAACATAGTCCTTTAACGTTTCTACTTGATAATGCAATGTTTTTCGAGATATGGTTAAACAGGTTTCCTAATGAAATGTGTTTTTCACAATTCTTGTGGCTGGGGATTGGAAGTCGAGGCTAGCCTATCTGGCCCCTTCTCTCGTCCCTTTCACACAGACGAGACATCTATGTAGCGGGGAAGGTTAATTATGTGCATCCATTTTGGACGGGTTTTGACCTGTAACTAAAGCTTGCATACTGGTACTGTCACCACACTCGAGGGGGTCCAGACTGACCCTGCCAGCCCAATCACTGCACACTTTTACTTGGAATACGCAAAACTACTTAAGTTGTTCAAGAAAGGTAACGAAGCGCTTTGCGGCAATTATAGGAGAATCAGTTTTGTCAACAGTTGTGCGCAGATTTGTGGTTAATGAAGACTATTTCAAAGGTTGATAGAAAGGGTTTAAAACCACCAGTTGCATTTTATAGTTTTTTGCCTGTCTCAAGTCATGAGTGAAATTTGTTTCTTTGCATTGATATTGAAAGCTGAATGTTGATGTTTTGGTAACTCTTGAACCTCTGACTATCATTTTTTATTTATTTATTTGAATAAAATTACCCAGGGTAACCCGTTCAGTCTCACACTGTTCTTCCACGGGGCCCTGCAATAAATAAAGAGATAAGATACACAAGACTGAGATCAATATACAATTAAGTGGCTAAGATCAATATACAACAAAGTGCTGCATATGAATGGATCTCATTGTTTTCGGTTGGAAGTAATGGATGTCCGTAATGTTTTTGTCTGAACTGTGTGACTAGGGAATAGACATTCATTACAAAATTATTACTCCAAGAAAAAGACAAACTTGTTCGTAGTGTTCTCTGTGAGACACACGATAGAGTACCTGGGTATGCTTTAATGCAGGTCATTTAGCGTTTCGGCTGGAGTATAGTAACGCTGCACGAAATAATGTCAACAAGTTATCAAAGAGTATTTTGGGGCTAGCGGTCATCTCGCCCCTTATTTGTGTGACATAAGGATCTACTCCTTCATGTTTTTTATAAACAGTGTTCGGGAATGGCTTAATCAAAAGTGCTAAAGAGAAGCATGTGTTTAACGAATTTTTTAAATAGGTTAATTTAACGATGTTGTTGATGGATGACACTGTGACCATTGATGCTTCTCGCAAAAAATGTGCTGAAAAACGTTTCAAGCCATTTGTACTTGTAGAGAAATGGAGATAACTAATGCAAAACTATGGCTATAAATGGTTTGCAGCAGGATCACCATCCCTTTTGTATAGGTACAGACGCAGACAATATCCTGGAAAAAACAACACTGTAACAAATATCTTTATTTGGGTAGCATTTTTTCTTCTGAGAACCGAGTTGTGCATTCTCAGCAGTCCAAGGTCAATGTTTACAAGCGAATGAATCCAAATTGTACATAGTATGTATTGTAAAGAAACTGTTCTTCATATTACGGGACACATGTGAATGTTATTTTTGCGCTTTCGTCTGTCGACCGATAGTCCTCGTGTAGAGACAGAACGGCGGTCCCGAGGATGAAAGACTATTCATATGCAGGCAAAATTAACAAAATGTTCATGTGCCTCAGTGTAATGCCCTTTAGTGCAGGACTCGTGAGACCTATATGGAAGGACCTCCATGCTGTGACCTTAATTTGTTTTTGTAGCAAAGCAAATTAACGGCTTCGAAATCATCAATGAGTTTGAGAGAAACTACATTGCATTGTTTTAATATTGGGATGATTCGTGGGGTTTTGTTGAAACTGAGTCAAACTATTATTTTGTATAGCTACTTTATGTTATTTGCCTATGCACAGACACACAGACACACACAGACACAGGAACACACAGACACACACACATATATATATACATATATATATTGGACCTTTAAAGTCAACTAAATCTACCACTATCACTTGGGCTTGGTCTTGTGACTCAGAACGTAAAGCCTTACCTTGTTTCGTGGGAGTAAAACAAACTGTAATGTGTGACTGGTTCGTTCTTTCAGTAACATTTCAGGTAAGAGATCAATATAGTGTCATCACATACGAATGCTCTGGGACATTTGACCGTCCAAATATCCTGCACTTATGCATGTCATGTTTTTATATGCTTAAAGCCCCTCTTTCGTGTTTCAGCACATCAGCATCACTTGAAAAATCCGTTCAATGGTACTTGACTCGTGGGAAAACAACATGACAGACGATAATGTTAGGAGTGTTAGGCGCTATGGTCCTGCAAGCTGAGGCAGGTGGAGTGTACTTTGAAGATTCCTGAGAAAAGTCTTTACTGTATTTTCGTATTTTGTTAAAAAAAAATATTTGAACAAAAAAGAAAATGTAATATTTCTGCAAAGATGACACCTAAGTAGTGGTCGGTAATATATTTGGAATATCATATGTCTATTATTATAGTAAAAACACTGAACAAGGCGGTGTTTACTCTGCAATGATGCAAATTTACTACTTTTGGTGTTTACAGGTGACTAATTGATCGATATCTGTGCGTCTATTTCAGTCATAAAAACATTTCGATCTCGCACAGTCCATCAGTAACAATATAACCTGAGGACTTTTGAGAGGTAGGTGTTTTACTAATTCAGAAAATATGTCAAGATGAACATTTATTTAATTTTTCACCCAATACATTGCCACTATGCAAGACATCTTCGGATAACTTGTATGCAGTATTTTGCTGCTTTTAAGGTGAAATTAATTTTGCAAGGACATTGTAGCAATACCTGGTAATCTTTTTGTTGTTTGCTTAACAGAAATTGCATTGAAGGTCATTCCAGTTTACACTTGAACCAGAAGATGTGGGTTGTGTTTATGGCTGACACAAGTTGTAGGTGGTAGTAACGGTTGACGCAAGGGGTAGAGCTGTGTCCCGGCACAACGTAAAGTAACACAGCGTCCGGTAATGTGGGTAAATGTGAATATCTTGTGTCAACGCAGTCTCAAATCTGTAAGCCTTTGAGAACAACAATTTCAACTTCTTGTAGTATTTTAGTTTTACTGTGTCTATTCTTTGTAAATGCAAAATGATTTCTTGACAACCCCGTAACGAGAAGCTTTCTTCAGCCGTTCACTTTGGAGAAACATATTGAAACATTTTGTGTATCAGAGGCTTATATCCCGAGGAGTAGAATTTCTACCACACTGTCAAAACTAATTGTTGCTGAGTATCAGCCAGCCTTTAGTGATAGTATTTAGTTTTGCGGTCCTCGGAATGATATGCACCAGCTAGTCGTGTCAGGAATTGGAGCTTAGGCATGAAGCTGCGTCTGCAATGGAGCCTGCACCTGTCCAGAGAGGGGGCAAGACCAGGTTGAGAAACTGTGGAAGGATCCAGCCTAAATCTAACAATTCACAGGACCTTTAAAGCATCAGAGTCGACACTAATGCTGAGCTCCCTATGAAGTTCAAAAGACACCAAATATCGCGCGTAAAGTTTTCAAACAAACCACTGCCTTCACACAGAAGTGTTCTATTTATGAGCACAATGCAAAACAACAGTAATAGAAAACGATACATTAATTGAATACTATTCATAAACGCCAACATATTAGCTGGCTGCCCTGCAGAAATGTGCCGTGTTTAAATTTCAACTTGAGGGATCATCAAGGTCCGGCAGCCTCACATGTCAAACAGGGATGTTCCAACTCTTTCAGTGCCAAGTACGACTTAAGTCGATCTTCTTAAGTCAAACTATTCTAAATTATCATAAGGATCTCAGATTCGTATTCCTCGTAAAAAAAAGACCTTTTATTTAAATACCAGTGTGCCTATACTTCCAGAGAGAATACCCAGGTCATAAGGATCCCAGATTCGTATTCCTCGTAAAAAGACCTTTCATTTAAGTACCAGTATGCCTATAGTTCGAGAGAAAATACCCAGGTCATAAGGATCCCAGATTCGCATTCCTCGTAAAAAGACCTTTTATTTAAATACCAGTGTGCCTAATAGTTCCAGACAACATACCCAGGTCATAAGGATGCCAGATTCGTATTCTTCGTAAAAGGACCTTTCGTTTAATAACCAGTATGCCTATAGTTCTAGAGAGAATACCCAGGTCATAAGGATCCCAGATTCGTATTCTTCGTAAAAAGACCTTTCGTTTAAGTACAAGCATGTATCTAGTTCCAAAGGTAGAAAGCTGTTGATATAGTCCAAAATTTAGCACTAAAAGAGTTAAATAGCCCAGATGGACTAGGTTTAATTCATCAAATTAGTATCCTTAATTGTAAATTAAGGGGGCACCCATTTAACAACAAAGAGAACATGGACAATATAGTTAAGTAAATCATAGACGTCTGATAAATTGCGTTCAGAAAACGTACATTTACAGTTGCAAAGTGCTTGCAACAGGTGTGACCAACAGGAGTCCCATATACCGTATACATGAAATGAAGGTACGGTGTGTTGCAAATGTGTGAGCACAAATACACAATAAACCAGAGAAATAAACACACATAAGCAAACATCAGGTAATTTGCTAAGCTGAGGTAAGAAGCTAGAGATACAAATATATGATTTCACCCCAAGCACAAGCGAGATGACAACTAAATGTGACAAACAACTCACGCTGTTGTTGGGCATGAACACCATAGTCTCGCAATAGCTGTACCTTAAGGAGAGAAGATCTTAATTGTATACTATCTTATCGACTTTTTCTTGTGCTTTTTGTTTTACATGGAGTTCTAATATGCTATGTACTTTCACAACATGAAAATACATCAAACCATCTTATCTAGCCATGCGCACACTAGACCGACATCGCATTATCTTTTACAGGTCTTAAATAATAATCATACATAATATTGCAATACGTTTTTATATGTCATATATAGTGAACAAAAACACACACATACACACAGAAAGCAGGAAAGAACAGACAGATATATATATATATATATATATATATATATATATATATATATATATATATATATATATATATATGCAATTAGAGAGATAGAAATATAGATGGATGGATAGATAGATAGATAGATAGATAGATAGATAGATAGATAGATAGGTAGGTTGATAGATAGATAGATGGACAGACAGACAGACAGACAGACAGACAGACAGACAGACAGACAGACAGACAGATAGATAGATAGATAGATAGATAGATAGATAGATAGATAGATAGATAGATAGATATATAGATAGATAGATAGATAGATAGATAAGCATAGCGATTTTGAAGCAGATCCTGATGATTTTTTGGCCCGATTTGTAACCATGGATGAGTCCTATAATCATCACTTTGAACCAGAAAACAAAATTCAATCTAAACAATTGAAGCATCCGGGATCACCACCCGACAAAAAAGCCAAGTGGGTTCCTTCTGCTGGAAAGGTGATGGCTTCAGGATTTTGCAATTCCAAGGGTATTCTGCTGATTAACTAACTATAATGAGAAAGGCCGGACTGTATATTGAAGATATTATGCTGACCTACGGAGACAGTTACGTGAAGACATCTAAGCTTAGCAACATGGAATGCTCACTAGAGGAGTTATGTTCCACCAAGACAATGCTCCTGTTCACAAATGATGGTAGGCAAGCCATGATTGCGGCTTGGAACTCATTGACCATCTCCATTATTCACCCGATTTAGCCCCATCACACTTCCACCTGTTTCCCAAAATAAAAAAGGAACCAGCCGGTCGCCATTTGGTAGTAATGATGGCGCTATTTCTGCTGTGAATGACTTTCAGGTTTGCTGAAGAAAATTTCTTAACTGCCATCCAGGCCTTAAAGCATCGCTGGGAAAAGTGTGTAAACCTGACAGGAGACTATGAAGAGAAATAAGTGAAAACCATCGACTTTGCACAGGTCTTCAACAGCTAGGCTTAGATAGATATGAAGACAGACTGGTACTTCGATGAAACGTATTCAACATGGCAATGGCTATTGAAGCGAAGAAATAATTTTGTAGCACATGCACACACGAAAACACACACACACACACACACACACACACACATATATATATATATATATGTGTATATATATATATATATATATATATATATATATATACATGTACAACTTTCTAGAAATGATTTTGATGATAGCAAGCATTTATATGTATACATCTATATAACCAATGTGAATGTTGAAGTAAACAAATTACAATAATAAATCCTTAGATCAGACTGTGTAAATACACATATCTCATCACGGACATGCATTTTGAACAGTATATCATTGTCAATATCATTTGAAGTATTGACTCATGTTGCTGTTCATTCATAAATAAAAACATGCAATGGCATAAGTGCATGTTCAGACGTATCATGGTTAGAGAGAGAGAGAGAGAGACAGAGTCTACAACATATGTAAACTAATGTTGACCTACATGTACATTATTTATCCTCTGCTCTGCTTTGCGCGAGTGTCAAGATGCTTAGCTACATATAATCTTATGCTATCTACCAACCGATAGGGTCATCACTATTGAGAACATATGTAGCGGACAATGGTTGACTTTGGTAGAGACCCTTAATTTTCAACCGCTTATCGAAATTTCTGAGGACCGCATGTGTCCAGTTACTCTTTTGCACTTGGTTATTCAATGTCCATCTCACAATTTCATTTTTTGAAAATAAAATAAGCCATTTAATCAGTAAAAACACAGAGTTGTAACTCAAAACAAATTGTAAATATAATATACGATGATTGATACTTTATTGACCCAACCGATAACAAGACAGATGAATTTTACACATATCGAATGGAATAATTGTTACAACATTATTCCCACACAACCATTGATATTTGACAAAAGTGGTTAATATATCCATTTTCTATCGATGCAAAAATATACAATGTATCTAGGCCCAATGATACTTTATCCCTTTAACTTATATGGTTCCTACAATGGAGAAGGTCGTAGAAACTGCAATATGTATGTTCGCTATACATGTTCTGAAGTACAGATGTTTTCCAGTGCTCCAACAGAGACGCATACAATTAAAACAAAAATTATTTACATGGGAAACAATAAATATTTTGCATAAAATACACTTCGTTATAATATATAAATTAGACAAATTTGCTGCCAGTCTACTGTCTACTGTTTACTTTGCAGTCTACTGTTTACTTTACTTGCCAGCATTCAGAGTGAGCCGGCTTATTTTGAACAAACCAGACGCTGGAAAACTCCATATTGAGGATTCTCTCAGTCTTAGCTGGGTCACGGTGGAAAAAATACAATGCAGTATCATCTGCATACAGCATGACACTGCATTTAGTGATACTATCTGGAAGGTCGCTAATGTAGAGTATAAATGGAGAGGGCCAAGGATGGATCCCTGTGGGACCCACAGGTAAGTGCATGTGGGTCCGACATGGGATCCATCAATGACACTACGTTGCATTCTATTTGTGAAGTAGGAATGGCACCAAAGATGTTCAGTGCCTTCGACACTTGACTTTCCAGCTTTTGTAGGAGAATGTCATGGTTTATGGTATCGAAGGATTTTTTTTCAAATCAAGGAATAGGACACCAAAGCATCTACCAGTATCCATGTCATGGCGAATCTTGTCTATAAATGACTTAAGACTGTGGTCGTCGCATGAGATTTAAGAAAACCAGACTGACGGGGGGTGATTAAGTTATTGAGAGTTAGAAACTCATAAAACTAATAGTGGCAGTTCTTTCTAACACTTTTATAATGACCGGAAGCACTGAAATGGGTCGATAGTTACTAACATCAGTCAAAGACCCATCTTCGTAGATTGAGGTGACCCTGGCAATTTTCCACTCAGGTCGGATGTCACATGATTGTAAAGGACTCTTGACTATATGAGTGAGCGGAGTTTGGAACTGAGAGATCCCAGCTTTAAGAAGGCGGGTACTTAGGGAACCAAATCCCGTGGCTTTCCCATTCGGTAGTTTGGTGAATTAAGAATGTATGAGGTCTGGTGACACAGATGAGAATTTAAAGCTGGAATTTGTCTTCTTTACTAGTGGGTTAAAAAGGTATTTTACTGGCAAGAGTATCTTCAATGCTGGCAAAAAAGTCACAAAAAAATTGGCCATTTCACCAGCATCAGAGATTTCTTTATCTTCATTAACAATTTTAGTAGGCCCTTGGGGCATGTTAGCTGGAAGAGTGTTTCCAATTGATTTCCATAGCTTCTTAAGGTCATGGGCGTTATTTTGAATAGATTATGTAATAAAATCCGTCTTTAATCACGTGACAAGATTCTTTGTTCGATTACAGATCTTTACGGCCTTGGCCCAGTCTTCGGGTTTGTAAGCATCTTCAGCTTTGGCCCTAAAATAGTCTCTGTCGTTGCACATGGATCTATGTTCATCAGGTACCCATGGGAGTTCCCTGTCACGAATTTGGATGTTAACAATAGGGGCATGTTAATCACATATTGGTAGTAGCAAGTTACAGAACTTGGTCCCTGCTGCTGAAACATGGGTTAGATTGGAAACTTGAGACCAATCCACCTTATTAAGGTCAGACTGGAAATCAGATGAAATAAAATGTCTGTAAGCCTTGGCTTTTACGATCTTGACTCTACCTTCAGGTCGACGACCCTTACGTATAGCATAGATCAGCCTGTGATCGCTCAGACCACAGTTAACTGCTAATCATATGAGATTTGTTTGCAAAAATAGGATCTATAATAGATGCAGAATGTTCAGTTTTCCTGGTAAAGTCCTTGATAAACTGAAAAAAAAGTTTCTGAATCTAGGAAGACCCGAGAACAATGACTTATATGCAGAGTTGTTTACTATGTAATTGATGTTAAAATTTCCCAAGATAATTATTTCTGCATCAGCCGGAAAGTTATCTACCTGTGTTTCCGAATCCCTTAAACAGTCAGTCGTAACTGTATCAGGAGGTCTGTACAAACCGGAGATGTATATTGGCTTGGTATTTGGCAATTTACACTTTATCCATAAGTTTCAAGACCAGAGTCATTGGCTTGGTCCGGTGGGATATCTAGCTTCTCAAATGAGAATCTATCGTTGACATAAGCACATAAACCTCTGCCTCTCCTTGATAACCTGTCCATACAAGTAAAGCTATGGCCATGGATCATGAATTCGGAGTCTCAAAAAGAGTCATTTAGCCAAGTCTCAAAACGACTGATATATCCAGAATTTTATCCTGCAGGAGAAGCCTCAGCTGATCAAGTTTAAGAAAAACACTACAGAAGCTACAAGGCATGTGTAATAATCCTGAATGTCTGAAGGTCCAAAATTTATTACATGGTCATGGAAAACCTGTTAAGATCCAGATTGAGATTTGTATTGTAGTTTATTAACATTTGGCCTCTCAGTAGCAGCGTTCATTGGACCTAACCCTCTGTTTCCAAAAATCCATAGTGATCATATTTGGTATATATTTACAACATGATTCATTTTGATTGTCTTGGTCTGTGATATTGTCACCCGCTATGAAAAAGATACATATATTCTGTGTGGAAAAAGCATATTCCTATATGTCGCTTATCGTCTTACCTATTGTGTAAAATTTGAAACTATTGTCTCCAATCTGCTAATGTTGCACATTTGCCCATACCTATAGGCTTACAATGAAATACTACACTGAAAAATTTTTGATACAACAAGGTGAGATTATGTACCCACAATATTTGAACATGTATCATAAGAATATATTAGTCAGGGCTAAACTGATCATCAGCCAATCATTGCATGGTTTGGGCCATTGAACCGTGTTCCAAACAAATAAAA
>OZ026619.1:3305914-3730914 GCA_964020975.1 Hermodice carunculata
TTTAACGCAGTCATTGGAAAGGGTCATATCATAACCCAAATTCAAAATTTTATGTGACACTGGTGACACATAGCAGCACAAGATTGTGTGCTGCTGATTAACTTGAATTTTAGTTGCGTCTGGTTTTGTAAAGAAGACTCCATCATATCTGCTGTGCAGACATGTCGCCACATGGACTTCGCAGTGTTTAAATTTTTGGTCCAGCAAAGTTGACCTAAAAACATTCACCTACAGCACAAATTCACAAATATAAGCCACTGATTAGCTTGAATTTCATTTGCACCTGAAGGTTTCATCTAATCTAATGTGTAGTAATGTTGTAACACCGTCTTCCCACTGTTTAATCTTTTATGTCCAGCTAAGTTATCATAAAAAAGTATACCTAGGGCATAAATTGCAGATCTTACTTCAAACGAACCTCAAATTTTCTGATCAGCAGTTTTGACTATTACAACGTTATCAATGAAATATTATAAATGGATATGATTGTGAGCTAGACTTGAAACTTTGCCAAACTTTGACTCTATAATAAGGTCAGGGCATGCCAAAATTTGGGTCATTGGAATTTTTGATTTGCTGCCATTTTATTTTCCTTTATGATATATGACTGATAACCTTTTTACACCACAGTTTTAACCAACCGAGTGACTAAACAGCTGGACGCAAGTTTCTCTATTTCACTTTCTGGTTTATTTATTTATTTATTTGTTTATTTATTTATTTATTTATTTATTTATTTATTTATTTATTTATTTATTTATTTATTTATTTATTTATTTATTTATTTATTTATTTATTTATCTATTTATTTATTTATCTATGTATTTGTTTATTTATCAAATTCATTTTATTAATGCGTTCTATTTGTTTATATATATATATATATATATATATATATATATATATATATATATTATATATATATATATATATACATATATATATATATTTACTTGTTGCACATGATACAAAAATGGACGGTTTGTGGTCCCTCTATCACCATTTTCATACTACTGAGTCACTAACGACTAAAATGTTCTTAGTTGCTGTGGCATGTTTATGGTGGATTTTAGTTTGATGCAACATAATTGGCTGATCAACATTTCCTTGGACTTTTAACAATAGAAATGTTTGGGTTTCTTTATATTAGTCACACATGAAGATCAGGAGCATCTCCACTGATATAGTTGTAAAGATTTTCAGCTTTTACATTGGCAAAGTGAATATCCTCTTTTTCATGTTAATACAAAGCATTATTTAATGCAGAACTTTTACAAAGATTAACTTTTACATCTTGCCTCTTTTAACATTTTGTATTGGTAAGTAATGTAATCGTTTCATTGATAGCGTTATGAGTAGCTTTATACTATAATACATTTAGATCATTTAACACAGTACATATACCAATTTACCATGTGCAAAGTTCAGCACATATTATATGTACAAATGCAATTAATTGTTTATAAATGTAGAATTATTTTGTGTGTCTGAATTTCTGTGATTTGTTCAGGTATATTTTGAATCAAATAGTTAATAGTAGATGTTGGCTCAGCAGCATAGCCATGTAGAACTATGGAAAGTTCATTATTTTAAGTCTAGTTCAAGCAGCTTAATCTCTCCATTATTTGGTTGCAAGATTTTAATGGTTCCTCAAAAACTTTTGACTTACTGGAGTTAAGCATATTTGTCTTAATTACAATAACTTGCCATTTAAGATATCAAGCATATTTTTGCAAGTCGTACAAAGAAACCCTTTGTCACTATCTGTATTCTTTTTATTTTTGTAGTTTTTCTGCGCTTATACCTTTCTTTCTCCACAAAAAAAAAACCATTGTATGGTATAGATAATACTACACGGAAATATTGGCCGTACACGTAAAATTACTAAAGGCATTCAGTGGGCGCATGCATCAGTTTTATGCTGCCTACTAAATGAAGTTGTGCACTGAGCTACACACAAAAAGTCCATAATATTGACAGATGTCAGGTACTGTGACCTTCTGGAAAGTGCACTACATTGCATTGGTAATACCAATTGTTAACGGATATTTACCTGCACCTCAACATGTTTACAGTATACATAGCTAGCAGACAGTAAATTACCTTATTTTTGCCCCAGGTGGATGATCCTGATTTACCTTTAATGCTGAGTATCCTACAACCATGGAAATTGTGTGCTGATAATGGTATTTTTGTGTTTTCGTTTTTCATTATTTCTTTTTTTTAAAAGTAAAATCCAATGTCATATGGCCTGCTTATGTCTGCATTCCTCGTACCTCTAATGGGTTACCTTTTAAAGTGTATCTACTCCTACTTATGACTGCAATCACAACATGGAAAGTTAATGCTGCAGAGGAAAAAAACAAAGCATCAGACGATAATTGACTGATGATCAATAATTATAGTTGGAGATTTGCTGTAGGGAACTGTATGTTTCCCTTGTTTTCTGTTTTATTTACTTCTTTTGAGCTGTAAGGCATTTGAATATTGTTCCATATCCCAATGGAAAATTTGCCGGTTATGTCAGATCATTGTTCAAGAAAAGTTCATTTCCTCGGAAAATTTTACTATTTGCCTTAACAGCACCAGTCTTAAGCATATGAAATCTAATGATTCGTTAAACTGCATTGATCAATATGTTTTATAGCAGGGAAGAGAGTGGAGCTACTGGGAGTGAGGAAATATTGAACTCCAGGTGATAGCATCAAATATTGAACACTATTGGGTCTCCATTTGTGGCAATTGTATACATACTTAAGTGAAAAGATGACATGACCATGTGAAACAATGTGGATCTGGTTTGTTGCACAAACCTTGTTTACACATCATCCATAGGTTAGCTTGTGTCAAAGTTCAGAGCTATTTGTCAACAGTGTAGAATAATTTCATTGTTGGGTTTGGAATTTATGGATATGGATCATGTTTTTACTATTTAATGCCACATAACTATAGCCAAAAATATGTTTTCAGCATAGTAAGTTCAGATAACCTCTGCTGTTAAAAATAAATTAGCCTTTTACAAGTGACTGCTGTAAAGTTTAAATCGGAACATGGATTAATTATTAGTATGCACAATAATGTGAATAGCATGAAATGAAGTGCTTCTATAACGCTTCCATGGTGAAGCATGTGACCGCATATAATTGAATGGAAAGATTACCAGGAAGCAGCCAAGCCCTGAAAAATAAAACAGAGCCAGTCTACCTGGATTTGGTGCAGTCTCTTTGACATGATTGAAACCTGGTGTCGTCCTGTTGCATTTTTCAAAACAGTCATTATATTTTGTGGATGTTGTCTGTTTGGAGTTTGATGGCAGATGCAGGACTTCATGGAGGTGCAGAAATTGTATATTATTTGTCAGGTGTATGTGTACTTTTCTTATTTGGACGGATTTCAAGCTGGACAGATTTTAGATACCGTTGCAAATACGAATGGTCGCTGATTATAAAAACCAAAACTCGTCAGGAGGAATGACAGCCCGTAAGCAAGCCCATCAGAGTTTGCAGACATTTTGCCGCCGCCGCCCCCCCCCCTTTTTTTCCAAGGGCTTGCACCTAACATGGTGGGGATGAAAGACAACACCTGCCCATCATGAATACTATGTAAGCATACGTGATAAAGCAATGGTATTGCTGCGAGTGTGGTTTGTATATTTTCGATCTTATCCTTTGGCATTTTTTACTATTTTGGTTAAAAGCTATGCGATATGATGGCATCACTAAGCGTTTTCTTAATCATTGTCTCTTGCTGACAACAATCCTGACAATGCTATCCTCAGAATATAAATTAGGTTTTCAATTGCAACATCTGAAGGCTTAACAGTAACTCCAATCGCCACCAAATATTGGCACTTTTTGCAGACGAAATAAAACGGTCTAGTTACATTTTGGCAAACATACAATCATATCTCAACTTTTATTATATATACATTGGTTTTCACATTATGTCAGATTCCGTGCGTTCGCGTTAAATTGAGAGATAAAAAAGTTGCATGAAATGGGGTATAAATAAATATACAGAAAGCAATGTATGGAAAATGGGATTCCATTGGGCGGACTAGACACCAAATAATAAAGTCAGGATCATGGTTCTGCGTTTGCAAAATAATTGTACCATAAGCACCCATGTATACACCAGTCGCTGCTATTGATATATCTTTGCCCCTTGTGACCAATTATCATTGTGCTACGTAAAAGAACATATTTGAGAAGTAATATTCCTGTTTGGAATTCAATCACTGCACTCTAATATAAAATCTGCATAATAAACATAGCTATTTCAATGTTCTAAACCAATGTGTGGTGTTTTGATTCCTCTTTATTGATCCTCATGGTGAATTCATCTTAATTTTTTTCGAAAAATGAAAAATGATCTAATAATAAGACTTTATTTTGTTTGGGTTTGCATTTTTCTCCCCATATGTGTCATTCAGGGATACAAGCATATGACATTATCCCGATTTGCAAATTGTATTTGAGTTTGCAACATAATTACACTTTTTATGTTGATTTGATTATTCGTATTTCTTAAGTTCCTGCAAAATTCCAAATCAAAAGCACCGTACAGTACCTTTTTGGGGGTTCTGTTTGTGTGTGTGTGCGTGGGGGGGGGGGGTGTTATGAGATAAGAGGAAAGCACCCGTAAAATAAGACACACTTAATTCGAAGGGCCCCCCACCAACATAAACTTAGCACGCTAGCATCAGCTGAGTATGCAAAGAGGGATGTCAGGGGAAGTTGCATGTATATATGTGTGTGTGTGTGTGTGTGTGTGTCCCAAGATATCGTCCCAGTTTGCCAATTATATCAGCAAAAAAAACAAACAATGAAAAAAACAAACAAACAAACGAAGAAAAGAAAAAAAAAAAAACATAAACAAAACAAAAAAAAAAACAAAAAAAACAAAAAAAAAAGAAAAGAAAACACAAAAACTGGTGCAGTTTTGCTTTTTTCAATATATTTTTTCATTTCCTTTTTGTTTTTATTTAGTTATGCATTTATATAGCTTTTTTACATTGTACCTTTTCTTGTCTACTTAAGGGCTGTTGTGTGGTTACTTTTTTATCTGTTATTTTGTGCTCCATTACCAAATACCAACATCACATTTTGCTATTTAGTCATATTTTTCTTACATATTTTTCCGCCTATAACAGTGGAATAGACATCTCAATTCCACACACTAACTATAAATAAATAACTTTTGGGGCCAACGCATTATTGAATGTATTGCCATGCCCTTCAAATTCCAATGCCGCCGATTACACAAGCCTAGAATGATAACAAAACCCAGTTGCTTCCAACAAAATACTCTGAATCAATATATACTTGTATTTGTGTGGTTGTCATGAGGGTACACAAAAACAACAAGAGACTTTCCATTTTTACTTCTTTATAAAAAAAATATGAAAACTTTGAATTTTTTTAAAGGAAATTGCGATGCTGCTTCTCTGATGGCTAGATCTGATTAACCGGTAACTGCCGCAGGTCTTCGTATCATTGGTCATAGGCTCTTGTCTCACTGCCTGCTAAATTGATACCCTATGCCTGTGCAATTTTACGATGCATCCAGCAATTAAATCCTGGCCGCAAAGGGGATCACAAATACGATAATAAAGCATAATATAGTGTCTTTCTTTTGAACTCCACTTTGATCCCTCAAACCAGCAAAAATGTACCAATAAAATTGAACTGCTTTTCCGATATGTTCCCAGTTAACATATGGCATGCAACATTGTAACAATATAGATGTTAGAGCTATAAACATGACCTGGGTATTAATTCATTCAAGCACTGTTTTTGAAGCATCAAGTGAAATGTGAAATCAGTATCTGCACTAAATAAAGCAGCACCACGTTCGATTCACCTCACTGAACTGGCTTTTTGCAGAGGAATATGAGAGAGAGAGAGAGAGAGAGAGAGAGAGAGAGAGAGAGAGAGAAGGAGGTCCAGAAATTGTCTGATGAATAAAGTTTGTTATTGTTAGGGTCATGTCAGGTTCGTTCAAATTGTTTTATGCACAGCTGATACATGGTTACTTTCAATACATGGGTAAATGTATACATATTTGGCTTTTTTTTACTGAAATAAGCCTACAATTTAAAACAAAACTTTTGCATTCTGTCATTTAAAAACTATGTAAAACCATGTTCGCTGTCATAGAATAAAGAATAAGTTGTGAAGTAACCATACAATTGGTTATGAAACACCTTCTCGATTCTTTTATATGACTGGCAATTAAAAAAATGGGCCTGTAATTTTCTGGACATGTAGATCTTTTCTATTTGTATAACTGTGACTTTGGCAATTATTAGCCGGTCTGGAAAAAATCCACTGGAACAAGATTAGTTTATAATGATAGTTGATGGTTTTGTAAAAGCAGGAATAATATTTTAATAAGTTCCATGGATAAACCATCATGCCTAGTACCAGTTTTAGGCTTGTGATTATTAATGATGTGTTCTATAAAAGAAGAACTGACTAGAGGTAAAGAAAATATATGTTTGTGTTGTTGGCTACATCAAAGTTTGCTGTCAGTGTGGACTAATATTGGTTAAAATGTATTCAAGCGAACGGCATTATTTTACCTTTACATTGCCATATCAGAAAATACTCATTATTTTGGTTCAAAATTAAAACTGTCCTACTAACACCCCCCATATGTGTGTGTGTGTGTGTGTGTGTGTGTGTGTGTGTGTGTGTGTGTGTGGTTTGCTCTTTTTTGGCCCTACATGTAATTGTTTTGAAATTGTGGTTATATATATTTTTTCTTCAATTGTGAAATGCATTCTTTAATATCAAATTATAGCATACGTTTTAAAAATTGTGCCTCACAATATCAAATTGAGGATAATGTTGGAAAGAACTTTTTCTTATCATTATTTTTTGTTTTGTAAATATTGTCGGGGTATCCAAGTGATCTCAAAAAAGGGCGGTAACGGGAAGCATATGCTTATGTTTACATTTCTGAAATCTTTTTTTCTTTGACTGTACATATTTTTTATACCATTTGATAACTATCATTCGCATAGAAGCGTGAATCAAGACGTAAGTTATGCACAAATCATGCGCTTTTAAGTTGCTCATGAAGACGCATAATTAAACTATTCTTTTCCGTTTCAATTTGTGCCAGTAGGGGGGGGGGGGGGCTTGCATTTCAAGTGCGCATATATGCATCTGAAAATACTAGGTAATTTATCGGCTATACCCTAAAAAATATTCCTGAGGTATACAATTTCTGCAGTTGGATAGGTTTGCCAAAACGTAACCGATTAAAGTAGCTGTTCTATGCAATAATCTTTCTGGCAAAGTTATTTTGGGATGAAAAGCTTTAATTAATATTAGAATAAAATATTCTGCATCCCTTCGTCTAGTATTAAGCTGTAACAAAATTCAATATTTCAATCACTGGACACAATTATACTGGATGATCCGTTGGAAAAAAATTCCAATTACTCGTACAAATTCTCGTTTAGATTGGTGAATTTCATCACAAGTGTCTCTGGGTGGTCGGTACATATTAGAAAGTAACCTTTGCTGCAATTGATATCCAAATATATCAATAAATAAACACCCCCAAATATATATGGAATAATATATGCCTGTTAATATAAATTGAAATTAGGTGTGTAGATACATAGTCCACTGTGAAAACTGCATGTTGCTCCAAGAGGTAAAGCAGCATCATTATGGGAGATTAAAAAGATATATATTGAAGTAATTTAAGTGAATCCGTTTTTATTGGGGATATATGGCATTAATAGCAAAGTAATACTGAGCAACGTAAAGGATAAATGTCCCCAAAAAATCATCACACTTCGCATTTAAATCAAGTATTGAAAAGTATGCTTTAGCGGCTTAAGGTATATATATATATATATATATATATATATATAATATATATATATATATATATATATATATATATATATATATATATATATATATATATATATATATATATATATATAACTGATATTTGACTTTTTTCAAAACAATTGTGTAATATAACACAAGAGGAAAAGCACGACAACAATACATACACTTAGAACAAATTACAAATGTTGAATACCAGGAATATGAAAAGATGTGATGGAGAAAACAGACATGTATCGGAGTTTTTCAAGGAGATGGTCATGGGTCAGTAAAGATTATACATGTAGCAATGCACACATATATAATAGTGTATGAAGGCAAGTAAACATGGCAATGAATGCAAAGATGTTATTTCTGTATCTTTTTTCGATTCATATCCCAACCATTCAAATACAGTTTTAAATCCCTAGACCATCAACTATTTATCGCTGGGTGGTAACTCCTGCGTAATATCAACCGATTATTTATTTTTTGTTGCCTTTCTGAGTGCATTGCTTCTTTCGTCTATGCAAAATCCTGTTGATTAAGTACTAAAGTAAACACATTGGAACCTCTACTATAGCCCAGATTTTTAACCAGTTTACTCCACATGTCTTGAGCAAGGTTCTTACATGTCTGTATTACTAGGGATGGTAGACTGTGCGTGAATTTCAGCAAGTCAATTATAGTTTCTGATGCGTAAGATCGAACAATGGTGGGCTTTTATGCCGAAAACTTTCTTAACGAAGACTGATACTACAACAAAACATCTTCAAATGCATTTTGACGCGATATCATGTTCCCTAAACCATCGCAATGGGAAGTGTAATTCGATCTGCAAAGTGACCGACCTATTGCATTTGTGCATTTATGCTTTTCAACAATTCAGTCATGCGTGCAACTTTGCCAGCCTGTATTCCTTTATTAATTCTTTTTTAATTCAATTTTTCACGTCTGCTTTTTTTAGATTTTGTTAGTGTAGGTGTGCGTTGTTGTTGTTTTTGTTTTTCTTTTTCTTTTTTTTTTTCATTTTTCTTTTTTTGGCGGTGTTTGTATTTTCTTTACGCTTTTGTTTTGTTTGTTTCTTGTTACTATTTTTTTCTTAATTTCCAGCGGTAGATAGAATTTGGACATGTACACTGTTTTTTTTGGGGGGGGGGGGGTTGTTGTTGTTTTTTTTTAATTTTGGCAATGTTCTTTTAATCAACTTGTTGACTCAGGCGTTGCATTGAATAAATTGTGGAAATTACTTTGAGTCTCATAAAATCTTTTCATATATATATATTAATTTCTGTTTATACAAATTTAATATTTTCGAACATGTGAATGCCAATAAACTGTGAAAGCGTAGGGACAATATTTTCCATGCCAAACACATTTCTTAAGCTTTATTCCAGTAATATTAATAATAGTCCACTCTCGCCTCTAAGGGTGCCACGGAAATTCATATGATCAATTCATTTTCTTTAAAAGAAAATGAGAGACCAGCTTCTTATATTTACTCCTGGAATACAAAAAAAAAAAAAAAAAAAAACAACAACTCAGTTAGTATGGGCAGACATGAGTTTCTTAAATTCCAATTACCTGACTCCCAAGCAAGAGTGAGCATGTATTTAACTATGGACGTGTGACCAAAATAAGGAAATTCCGCCCGAATTCTTAGATGATTTAATGTATGCACAAAATTTATTATCATATTAAAACTGTGATTTTTTTGTATACACATTCTTCCCTACACTCAGTTGGGAGACATCCATGTATCCTACAAAAGATAAGAAGGATTTTACCTTCTGCTGATTTATGTTCTTTCCATGCCCACACAGCAGCTTAAGGTCGTGGGGGCCTCCGTCCCAAAGCACATTCCTTTACGTTTGTGAATAAAGCATCGCGAGGTGTCAGTCACGTGACATTGGTATAGCCGAGGAAAATATATTGACCTTTTTTACTTTCATTTTATTATATATATATATATATATTATAAAAATGGGGTCTGTCTCTGTTGTTGTCATTGGCATGTAACAGCGCGCTTGTGGGTAGGCATTTTTCATAACGTCGCGATAGCGACGTCATGAAGATAATGCCTACCCACAACCGCGCTGTTACATGCCAATGACAACAACAGAGACAGACTTCATTTTTTATATTTATATTCATATTAACATTAATACTAGACTAGAGTTAAATTTGCATGACTATATGTGCGTAAAAGTTTTGATAGCCACTGCGAAGGACCTTAAAAATGTTTATCAGTGGGAGGAGCTATGAGCGTGGCCAGCCGCTTGTTACGTAGCAAAGCAGGCACTGGTACGTGCCGTGCTGTACATGAGGTTACCATCGACTGATGAAAACAAAATTTGTCCCTATTCTTTCAATGATAACAAAAACTCCGAATGTAAATATATATATATATATATATATATATATATTTGTAGTCAGTGTGTGTGTGTGTGTGTGTGTGTGTGTGTGTGTGTGTGTGTTGATCTCTACAAACGACACAATGAGAAGGTTATGTTGTTTCCCAAACATAAAAATGGTTCTTCAAACATTAAGATGCTAAGAAATCATTCACACAAGTAGCTTGTGCAAATTAAATGTAAATAATGCTGGTTTCCCTATCACCTTTCGTATATTTTTCAAACAAATAGACCTGACGCATATATAAATATCTTGGTAGAAAATGATGCTTTTCGAAATTTGTTTCCAATTTCTCAAGTTTTTCATTGTTAGATACAGTTCTGTGTTCAGATTCTTTTCTGACATGCCGAAATTGTTTATATGTTCAGATAAAGTTGCATCATTCTTTCATATAAATGTAATTCCCCGTAACCATGTATGTATATTTTTTAAAAGTTATATTGTCCTAGAGCAACGGCAATGAATCAATGACCATGACATTTCAAAGTTAAATGTTCTCGCTATTGTCCTGTTTGTCAAGGGTGTTGGTCAGACAGTTGTATTGTCTCGTATACCTCTGTCTAATTCATCAATACACAGTAATTTCGACAAAACTGTCCTGAAGCTGTCGCTAAAAAACATTTTTCAAAATTACGGAGGCCATATCTTTGCAGTTATTCCTGGGGTCTACCCTTTAAGAATCCACAGACAATGCTAACTGCACAAGGTGTGTGTTTTGTCCAGCAAACTTTTATGGTGGCATAAGGAACAACGGTTAACCATTTCTGACTTTTCATTCCGCATCAAATTATATCATCTGCGATATTTTCTGACACGATAAAATTTTCTAAATGGTCAGATAACATGCATTAAACACGCAATCGCCTGCACATGTTTGAAAAAAACTGGATGTTTTCAATACTTACAACCCTTTCAATGTCTGAGACTTTATTAGAAGGGTGTTTTATTAAACTTTGCTTGTCCTTCTCTTCTGAGCGTCCATCTAGCTGGTTCCACCAAGTACAGTCACCGCAGTTTTAATCGGGATGGAATCGGATCAATCAGCTGTTGAAACTGAAGTTGGTGAAGACAATATGATTTCACTGTGCTTACCAGACAGCTCAACAGAGTGAAGTCTAATTTTTAGACGAGGAAGAGAATATGTGTAAAGTACAGCCTATAAACGTAGTTATATGACTCCGAAAGATGCTCTGAGTAGTTATCCGCTAAAGACTCTTTAATTTATTTGGGCTAATACAGCCTATGTCAAATTTCTACAGAAGAACGTGTACAATATGGACAATAGTACTTCCATATGTATATAGGTTAGACAGCGACAGGTTAGCTTATGGAGAGTAAAGAGTTCAGACTGCGAAATAAGCTAATGACTACTAGGAAGTGTTTCTGGACGAAAAGACACAAATGCAGAAAGAATGATACGAGACGAAAAAAACATGTACAGTCTTATTCCCTTCAGCAGCTAAGCAATCGTTCCATTGACTGAGCTTCCCCCACAGAGAAGAATACAACTGTCTTACACATGGACATGATGGGTCTCATTTCTCTGCTAAATAAAGTTTTTCCAACCATCAAATCATGGGAGTTAGAAAATAATATATTTTCTGCTTCCTGTAGAGGTGTTGGTTTTATCGATTGCAGGTTGTCAGCGGTTTTGAGAACCTACAGTAAAATACTACATAGACAAAAAGACGGTAACAGAGAGTTGTTTCTTGGTGAACCGCACTTCATGAACACTCTCCAAGTAACCAGGAATGTTCCATGTAAAAGTTAGTATACTAAATAAAAATTCTCTGATGCCAATATCTACTTAGGCAACCTATAGATAACATATAGATACTAGGACTGATGGTTAGTTTGTCCAACTGCACATTATATTTATATGGAATCAATGGTCAGTGATGCAGGTATGAGGATAGGGATGGACGTAATTTGAATTGTATAAGAGAGTGGTAACAACATGATGTAAGACAGGAAGTTTGTATTTTCATTATTTTAATGAGCCTTCCAAATGTTTATTCAAATGAGTTCTGGTGGTATCTACTGGCCCCACTCATCTCCGTAGGCATTTATTGGAAAACAGGTCCGGGGTTGGGTGGGATATTGATTACAAAAGGATGATTTGTTTATAGACATTTAATTGGTTGGTATAGGTTGAAATCGCAGAGGGAAAACTAAAAATATAAATATATCATCTACTTTATTGTATTTAAAGGCCCAGCCACCATATAAAGGCGAGACCCTGCAACGGTCGGCTGTGATGGTGGGCAATTCAAATCTGATAAACAGCTCCTGGTGATTTTGAAACAACCAAGATGTCAGGCATGGTGATAACTAAATCGCAATTGAATGTACCACGGGTCAGAACTGTATATTTAAAATCAAATCGTCCGATCTGACCATATTGCATGATCTTGGTCAGTGTGAATTATTGATATTTTGATGGGAATCTCTGCTGTTCCCACTGGTATCCAGAGCGATGATTGAAAGCTTTGACCCAGGTCATGTTTAGGTGTGCTTCCGCATCAACTCAAATTTTGGCGGGAGATGTAGATGGTAGCTGCTAACTGACTGTTTGGATTTGACGTATTCACAGTTTGTTATTTATTCCCTGATGTATATAGAACATTTCCATATGTGATTATCATCTGGTGATAATATCCTTATTCCTCCTTTTTAGTCACTTTTATGTCCTTTAGATTCAATAGAGTAGAAACACATTGATGTAATTTTTGGCCCCTGTACGTGGCACTGGGAAGGTTAGGATAGAGGCTGCAAACTAATTGAAGTGCACACTTTGGCATGACGACCGCTTTTTCTTGCATAAGGTCCATAGGTCTACACAGTACATTCCTCATGGTCAGCATCTCGTGTATCATCTTTTGTCCAAGTATATTGGACTATACCAAGTATTCCTTTGTTCCATCACTGACCAGCATTTTTGAACAGGATTTTTTTTTTCTTGACTGGATTGACCGAACTGCGAAGTCCACCATCTCCCAGCCATTTGTGCCTGTGTAACGTTACATAGGATCGTAAAAAGCAGTATATAAGCATTCTTTTGTCTCTGGGTCTGCCCAAATAGACACTCTGGGTTGTTTTCTTGCCACCCCAGGTCTTAATATATCTGACGTTTCTCCACTAGCATCCCTGGCAGTTGGGGTGACAATGCTGCCGTTTACTTCACTCACTGTCGGGATGTCAATGCTGTCATGTATCGCACTCACTGTCGGGATGACAATACTGCCGTTTACCCCACTCACTCTTGGGATGACAATGCTGCCATTTACACCATTCACTGTTGGGATCAAAATACTGTCATTTATCCCACTCACTGTCGGGATGACAATGCTGCCATTAACCCCAATTACTGTCGGGTTGACAATGCTGCCATTTACCACAATCGCTGTTGGGGTGAAAATACTGCCATTTAGCCCACTCACTGTTGGGATGACCATGTTGCTGTTTACCCCACTCACTATCGGGATGACAATACTGCCATTTACCCCACTCAATTTTGGGATGACAATGCTGCCATTTACCCAAATCATATCTTCATTTTAGCCAACATACTCCTCAAATTGCAAGTCCCAATTGGTCATTTTGCCAATAATTTGGAGTGTCTCACTTTGATCCTTTGTCAACATTATTTTGTACGCTTTTCTGCTTGCCATGCCTGAGTAATCAAATACACTTTTTCATACATCTTTATGAGGAGAGGCCATCTAGCTATTTTTTTTCTCATCTTTGGGTCAGCCCTGTCACTCTGTACATGCATGGGCCCAAATGAAGCCTATAAATATGCTGGCATAATCACAACACAAACATACCAGGCAGATGAGAGAGTAATTACATGTAATACCCAGCTGTGTGCCAGAGGATGTGGCATTATCTTTTGAGTAAATTGATCAATACTTTGCATAACAGCATTTTCAGATTGGAATATATGGGATGTATACAAACACAGGTGACAAAGATTGTAACCTTATATGTACCATGCAAATTACATTAATCTTACAAGACAAAGTGTGGGTGGCAGTGGTAGTTTCTGCTTTTGCCTGCACATACATGTATACTGAGATATCAGAGAGTTCAGATGGGCCAGTGCAGTGCTTCAGACCAAACAGATTTTGTTTGATTAAATCTCTTCAAAAGCCCACAATTGTGTAAAAGGACAAAAAAACATTATATGTAAAATGGGGAACCGAAAATAAATTGAACCTCCCAAAAGAAAGTATCCATCTTACGAATCAGACGAAAGGAAGGCAAGACTGGCCAAGTAGAGGCATACAAAAAATTTCCAGAAAGGGGAACCTGGAATTTTGTTTCTGTACAAATGAACAGAAGCAAGGACTCTTTGAAAAAGTCAGGATAGTTAAGACAATAATAGTAGGCATAAAAGCGCCAAAAGCAGCAGTGATGTGGTCTGCTGAGGGAATTTGACCCAGCTCGTGCTGCAAGTTGAAACTGTAACTACGGAAGGAAAGAAAGTGTCACCCCAAAAAATAGCCTGTAGGTATAAAGAAAATATATGAGAAGTTTGACCTGGAAGATGTACCTATTGGCGCACATGCCCATAATATAATGCACATATAACAAAGTTTGCACGTGAGGAGAGAGATGCAACTGACAATGCAAAGCACAAATGGCATGTGGCAAACACCCTAACCAAAGAAGCTGGGGAAATAGCGCAAGGTGCAATGTGCAATGCAGGTAAAGTGTGGCATGCTGAACTCAGTGTCAAAGGTGCATCGATCTGCACTCACGTTTATTGGTCAATGACATATTGCAACAGAGAGCCTGATAAGCGAAGAGAATGCAAAGACAACATAATTGACCACTAAAAAGATAAAATGAGAAATCCAGCCCAGATTCGTGCTGTCATAAGGCTGCCGCTTAATATCTGTGAACATAAACCAAAATTGATGACACCTGTTGCTGAAGATATTGTGCATACGTTTATCCACAAATTACCAACCTACAAAGATGCACAAAGCTACAAACACTGCATGGATATACATTATGTTGAATCTTTTTATAATGCCCTCCTGCAATACCATGAGCAACGTTTTGTCTCTGGCATTGAAAAGATTATAATAAATTGCGTATGAATTTGACCCTCCTTGGCTGGAATTAAGACATGGAAGGCACTTCCACCTCACACAGACAGACCTGCACTGGCACAGCCCCATGCAAAGCAGCATCTGTTAAAGTTCTGAGTAAGAAAATAAAATGAAATGGATGGACAGCATTTCCCAATATCAAAGTTTGACAAAATAAGATGTGCCAGTAGTCTTTCTGCATACATCGAGAGCAGCGCACTCTATCCTTTTCTTAATGTGCATTTATGCATAACTTTACTGGTTGTCATTTTTTAGCTAGTAGTATGGATAACGGTACATATACATAAATAATTCACCATGCAGTGTAGCCCTTCAAGCCACTGTAACACAAGTCTTCTGACCACGGAGCCAGTCTAAGTCTGCTCTATTTATACTCAAGTGTCGCCTGGTTGATACTCAAATAAGTGGAACCCTGACAGCTGTGGCCCACTCCCCTAATGTACTCATTGTAGCCACAACTGATAATGGACGTTTAATGATATCCAGGAAAGCTACTTGGCAGTAGTAAAAATAATAATAACACAGTAGCCTGTCGAGTTGCACAGACAAAAGTAACAAAAGGGGTTGAGGAATTGTTTTTTTTGTGTGTGTGTGTGTGTGTTTTTTTTTTTTTTTTTTTTTTTTTTTTTTGTTTTTTTTTGTTTTTAGTTTTTGTTTGTTTTTTTAAATTCTTTTTGTTGGTTTTGTTGTTTGTTTGTTTTTTATTCTGGATGGGTGTTTTATGGGGGGGGGGAGTGTTGCGGTGTTGTGTGTGTGTGTGTTTTAATGTACCTTTAGGAGGGATTTTTTGGTTATTTTTGTTTGTCTGATTTATTATTATTATTATCATTATTATTATTATTATTATTATTATTATTATTATTATTATTATTATTATTATTATTATTATTATTATTATTATTATTATTATTATTATTATTATTATTATTATTATTCCTTGTTCTCCCCTCCCCCTTTCTTTTCAATATGTATACAATAGGGAGGGCAAAACTGGGCCAAGAATGATACAGCACTGATAAATTGGTCAGAAGAACATAATTCATATCCATACATTTAATTTCAACTCGAGGACGAAGCAAGGAGATTCAAGAGTAACCAAAACACCAATATCCATTTTCCAACAACAATCAGAAGAAACAAATTTCACTCCTGACTTGAGACAGACAGTCAACCATAAAAAGCAATTTGTGCTTTAAAACTAGTCTCGTCAACGTTTGAATTATGCTTCATTAACTGCAGGCTTTATGTGTTTCCAAAACGCACAGCCCTAACCGTATAAACCCAAATTTATACACCTGTGCCGTACACAAAAAGAGGCATGATGGGTCTGTCACCTATTGGCTCTCCCAACTTGCTAGCTAGCCGGGTTTACAGCAAAAGAAAAAAAGTAGGCCTACATCGTGTTTGTGATATTTATGAATCTAGAACATTTGGAACACATTCCATCTCCATTAAAACTATAAGTTGGTTAAAACAGCCCACAGCACAACGTAACCAATGAAGAATTCATCAAATAGTTCAGAAAAACATTACCCATATTCATAAATTTCAACCCAATAACGCCAGCAAAGAGAATCAAGAGTTACCAAAACACCAACCTTCATCTTCCTATACCAATGTTGAGAAACAAATTTCGCTGGTGACTTGACATAGGCAGTCACCTATAAAAGGCAACTGGGGGTTTAAAATTGGTCCTCTCAGGATTGGAAGTATTATTCATTAACTTCAGAGTTTAGTGTTTCTAAATCAATTCAAAACACACAGGCCTCACCACTCAAAGCCCAAATTTATTCACTTGTGCCAAAAATAAAAAGAGACATGGTAAGTCTGTCCCCTGGGCTCTTGTGACCTGTCTGCTAGTTGAGTCTACAGCATAAGAAGAAAGTACACCTTTATTGTTTTTATGATATTTTTTAATGTGGAACATCATGAACACACCCTACCTCCATTATGAAGTTTACATTACAGTGCACCTTTGTCAGTCAGTGAAGTAACAGGGAATGCTAATAGATGTCGGGCCTCCTCTTTGCTGGGAAATTGCAGACATTGTGGATTCTTGAGTAATCCCACGCGGTATTTCCTATGAGGACTACTAGTGATAGGTGAGCAGCAGCAACTAGCCTCTGGAACCAAGACACTAGCTTTTTTCCTTTATGGGAGGCAGCATGACATCAGTGGTATTCCTGGGGTAGTGTATATTGTTCCAGCCACATGTGTCTCCATCAGTGGCAACCCTTCCACCCATTAATCACAAATCTGGTCTAGTAACAGGAGGATCAACAGTCCATGAGTTAAGATGTAAAGGTCTTCCATCTGCTTGTTTGAATCTGGTATTTGATGAGAAGGATGCGCCATTGAAGGCACAGATTACACTTTTCATTAGTCCATATATGAAATTAAAGTGTATGTTTTACTGCTGTATTCATATTTGGGAAAATCAAGTGTATGGTTGACTGCTGTAATTCCTTTGAGCAACAATGCGAGACCATGTAACGAGACAATAGCGACAGCATGCTTCGCATTTTCTGCAGTGTTTGTTATATTTTCACTGGTATTTAAGGCTGCAAGGCATCGGTAAAAGCACCATGAAGTGATCCCACGTTTCCCTCCTACGATATCTTGTACATGTTTCAAGCACAGATTCTTGTTTACTGAATTGGTGCTAGTGAGCATATTTGAAAATACGTGATCCATCTGTGGCGCGTGAGTTTTCCTCCCACAGTATCTTGTACATGTATCAATAGAAAAAAGAATTCCGCAGACCTATTTATGACAAATAGTAAGCGATTACCGGCAGGCTTTTTGTGTGTTTGTTCCATGATATAAATGACCCTTAAAAACATGCATTTTACTTGAACCTACCAGACCCTTTCTGAAATATAATACGTTTATGGACGTTGCACTTTACAAGTTGAATCAATGAGTTCTGGTGTTACAGTGACCTCTTGCGACGAAAATGTCATGTCGAACCCGGAGGCAGATTTGATGTAAGCTTTGCTTCTCTTCCCGTTGCTTTGCTGTCAAAATAAAATACCTTTAACTCTTTCAGCGCTCATCAGAGCAAACGATGTGCTCATCTGAATTACCATAATGATTCCAGATTCATTTCGTCGTAAAATTGCTTTCATTCAAGTTACAGAATGGCTGTAGTTCTAGGTTAAATACGAGTGATCTTGTTCAACAACTCAATTCAGTTATAAATAAAAAGCAGAAAAGAAAAAAGAGGTTGCAGCACCGTACACATTGGAGTGTTAAACCAGATTTTCTTAAATGCCCATATCATATAACATTGAGGAACACGTCCACTAACCTTTTGATCTCCTCGAAATTCAATTTTAATACTTACTAAATCTCACGCTGTATGTACAGAGAGTTGTGCCGGTCTCTGGTCTCCCTTGCCTGCTGGCACCAGCCCTTTAAGCAATTCCTTTGAACAGTCTCTTTGTCTCCTCTGTTCAACTTCTTGTGTTAACACAATTTGCTATGCTTATAAATAGACCCTTTGTCATCCCTTCGTGGTGTTTGTATTGATGTGGAGCATAATTGAGGAGCAAAATCCTTCCCAGAAAAAAATCCACTCTAATTTAATGTTGATTAATTTCTGTGAAAGAAAAAAAGTGTGTTCGCTATTCACTAACTAAAATATTTTGGTAATCCCTCGATAATATGTAAACTATTTAGGATAATGCACACAGAATATTTACATAAACTATGAATAATATAGGGATATATCTTGCGATTTAACATACAATAACTTTTCCTCATAGGTTTGGGTGAATAGATACAGCATATGTGATTGTATTATGCAAAACACTGTATGACTCACGTAAATAGCAGTCTCATAGGTGAAAATGTCCTTTTGTTGCTTTTCCCTTCTATACGTACATGGGGTTTTGCTCACTTGTCAATTACTTCTCGAATGCACGTTTGTACCCATATTTGATAAGCTAATTGTCTTTGCTATGTCGCTACATTTCTTTGCAAGACTTAAGAAGAACCACTGTCTTGATTAATTACATTCTGTTTTCATTGTTAACCAATTGGGACGTGGCTTGATAAAAGCTCAGGGGCGTCCAGCTCATCCCTGGGCATGTCTCTGGCAAAAACAAATGACTGCCTTGGTTACTGCTAAAATGTGATTATCAGGATGAACCGTTTCGTGCTTTGAATTATATTTTTTTCTTGTTTCTTTAGTTTCATAATGATGGAGTGCTCGATTTTGAGATCTAGATTTCAAGACCAAAATGTCATTATATAACCTATATATATATATATATATATATATATATATATATATATATATATATATATATATATATATATATATATATATATATATATATATATATATCTTCACACAGTGTACCATGGTCATTAACATAAAGTGAAAACAATAGGAATGCCAGGATTAACCCTTGTGGCACCGTCTTTGTGTTTGGAACACGCGGCATGGTTTCCATGGTAGTCGTGTAACTTGTAAATAATCCAAAAGCGATCCGTCTTATTCCATAATGCGAAAATTTGAAGAAAAAAATATCAAATGTCTAAGATAGCATGTTAATGATTTCCCAGTGCTTCAGTTTTTGACAGGGAAATCCACTGCCATTCAGTACCAATGCATTCGCAGAAGCAAAACTGAAAACAATAGAGTATTTCAAAAAAAAAAAAGGCTCGTGTACTGATTGTAAACTTACTTTTCGGAATATTGCAGTAAAAAATAATACTGACATAGGACGATAGATAGTAAATACGTGCGGGTTACATTTTCTTTAAATACAAAGGGATAACCTTCGCAAAATATAAGTACATCATGGAAAACTCAGTAGAAATTAACAAAATGTGCCAGTGTCTCAAGAATACAATGAAAAATATGTTTGAAAATGTCTTAAGTCATCTGTGCCAGCAGAAGCGTTTCGTAAAAAATTTAATCATAATACCTATGATACTCAACAATGGATAGAATAGATTTCGGAAATGACCTTTCGGAAATAATGTGGCTCTTTACCAGAGTTTGGAATTTATTTAGTTTAAATAAGTCCAGGGCAACAAAACAAATATAAAGATTATGAGCAATGTCACTTTTCTTTGTCAATTATTTTTCTGTCGGTGGTGTATCACATTCGCATCATTTAAATGATAAATATTTTGCCACTATTCTGTTGGATTTCTTAAGGCAAAATATAAAATGGTTGGTCATTATTGACCTGTTTACGAACAGGAGAAGTAATAATGGAAGGCAATATATTTACACTAATGCAGTACATGTGTTAATGATAGATTATTTCGGTGTGACGAATGTTTTTTAGGAAATACAGAAAAATCAAATATATTCAAATATATATTGTCTGTATTAGTGGCAGTTGTATCGATAATTCTCGTACATCTGTTAATGGAAGGTAAGAAGTAGTGACTGTAAATTGTTAATAAAATTAGAAATTCGAGAATGTGAATTAGAGTTTTAAAATATTAATATTGAAGTCCCCCACAATATAAAAATGTTCCTAATCTCCTTTGATAACAATTTACAAATTATCCAGGAAGTTATAAAACTAATTTATATGAGTAACAGGTGTCTTTATATTAGCCCAACAATAACATTATTACGATTCTCTTTTGCGTCACTGATAATCTCAACAAATAGAGATTCAGTAATCTCATTGGAAATATTTAAATGACCCCGTAATACGTAATTCAAATGTTTACTAAGAAACAAAGAAACACTCAAAAATGTCAGAGTTCCATTTATATAACCAGGTCAATAACATTCTTATGATATTAACCCTTTCAGTCCCAGGTTTGCGGCCGCCAGCGAAAGAGTTCCATGCTACATCTGGAAGTATCCATGTTTCAATTTCATTCAAATGAGCCGGGAGGCTCGGATAAATTGGCAGGTTCAGTGTCAAAAAAATTCGAATGGATCTTGCATCTTGCATCTTTTACATGGAATGAGTTGACAAAGAGGTCTAGTAAAATATATACAGGTAAAAATATATAAGCATTGCATGCTTTGCGGGACGTGATAAGAATAAGATCAGAAACTAATGAAAAATAATTAAATAGATAAATACCTTGTCAAGGATTGGGTGAAGAGCATATTCCTAACGTTACGAAGCTTGGTGAGTGGGACACATTTACCTGCGTGTGCAAAACTCAGAGTAAAAAAAGTCTGACAATAACAGCTGACATAAAGCAGTTTCACTCATTCCATCCGAATGACGCTTTTTCCCGCTTATATCAAAATGTCGTCTGTTCATCGTATTTTGCTAATTCAAGGGTTATTTGTCAAAATTTTGGATGAAACTTGCATAGAAGATCATTTCAAATGATATGTCCATGGTAAACAGCTTTCCTTGGCAGGCTCTGCGTCCAGAGCGCGCGCAGGAAAGCTGTTGACCCGATCTTCTATAAGGGTGGAACGAGTTAAAAATTTAAAAATTTATCCATTTCTTTTTTTTTATTATTTTTACTCTCTGGAATATGTACGTTAGTAATCAGCCTATTACAGTCCATATAAGAGAGTGATACTCACCCTGTACATATCGCTTTCGATATATTAAAGTAAAGCACCGGTACATCATCTGTATTCACAAACTGAGCAAAATCTTCTCAACTTGAGATGGAAACGATTTTGTTTCGTTTGTCTTTCACAAGGATGTGGCTGGAATATGTCCAAGTGTCGTTGATTTTGTATCGATGTATGAGAATACTTATATACATATAAATACATAGGTGCCATCCTAGGTTCTTTTTGATACTAATTGTATGTATTAAAGTCAAATGTAACTATATGATCGTGAATCAAATCAAATCAAACTCAGACTAAAGGCAATTGGTGGACTGAAGTGGATAAAACAAAGTAACACACGTATAGTAGTAGTAGTAGTAGTAGTAGTAGTAGTAGTAGTAGTAGTAGTAGTAGTAGTAGTAGTAGTAGTAGTAGTAGTAGTAGTAGTATAACATGATTTTGGAGGGCGTGACACGTTTACACTGGCCTGACATCAATGATTAGCAAGCCGACACTGTCATTAGCACCCGAGCAAAACGAGTGTTGGTTTTGTTGGATATAGGTACCAGCATGAAGAGTGATGAGCAAACCAAAACAAAGTCAAATATTGGCCAATTTAAATTACAATGAATTTGAAGATTCGTTTACAGAGGAAAATATTTTTTTAACCCAGTGAAGTAAACCTGGGACGGTTTGGCCATGCCGTTCATGGAACCGCTTTGCACGCTTCTCTGTGGCTTTGTACTTGAATCACGGCTGGTCCACGTCGGTATGGCTTCGTGTCCACTCTTCTGCCATGATGACCCTCCATGTTAAAACAAGCTCATCCTCATCAGAAAAGGGGCAAGAAAAAACATGGATAGTCCCCTCGACTATCCATGGATAAACTCAGGCTACCATCATCAATACACCTTCTGTCAGTGATAATTAAAGTTGTCTTGCCATTCCAATGCACTATTGCAGCCTGCACAGCCTGGCTGGGAGATGGGTTGTGTTTGTGATGTCAGCAGCTGTTGCGCGCAGTGATCACCATCTATGCGTTTGGCATGCCGAGTTGGCTTATTTCAATATATCAAAATTTCATTTAAAATTAAAATTTTGAGAAATGTTACCAGATAATATTTCAAAGACATCTTACCTCATACTTGGTCGAAAGTTAGACCCCGCCTATCAATAGGACCTTCATGCTTCAGTCACCACTGCGCAAAGACTGAGAGGTCGGCATTTGAGTGAGTGGGAGTGGCAAACTTTGAAACCTGCTTTAATGGAAACACTTGCATTGCGTCCACAAGTTTTTCAAAAGTTGCATATCAATTTTCTGAAACCTTAACTAGGATTTGGTCATAACCCCCCCCCCCCCCCCAATAGAATCAACATACTGGGCACTCTGAGAAGACGAGAAACTATTATTTTCGATAAACTGGATTTTTGTCTTCATTTGCTTTGAGTATGGGCCAGTCATCCAGTCATTCCAGTGACATTTTTTTATTTATGGAAACAATCTTTGAACTCCATTTACAATGAGCAGTGTAAACATTGGGTAAAAATCAACAAGGGTCTTGGGTGTATTATTCTTGGTTTTCAAGATAGTAGTCTCATGCTCTTTGATAGCAATTTTTTGAGTAAAGATAAATGGGCAATTTCTTCATCAAACTCTACTGTTTATTTTTTTCAATTTGCAGGATTCTTGAAAAGTTTGCAGGAACCTTCTTTGGTCCTTTAATCATAACTTTGCCTGTTTTGAGTAGCCTATTGACTTTGTCATTTGACATCAGTAGGTGGCAAAGGTGGTAACCTCCGGTGCATTTCGACCCTGTCAGGGCTAACAATGCATGGTCTTGGAGAGGTTTTGTGTTAAAAAAGCTTTGCACCGCAGCGCTGAAACATCAGCCCTTCATTCATATTTCACTAAGGGCTAAATCATTACATTATAACAATTTATTTATTCTGATAAGTATATAGTTATCTGGGACTATATTCAACAAGGGATTTTCCACATCCCTGATACAACACTGCATTGCAACAAAACATCTGCCTCCATACACTCACTGTGAGCACTTAAGTATAAGATGCAACAGGTTTAGGTGGCTGTCGTGTATTTACATAGATTTTTTTTCTGTTAATTAATCACATTAGACTCATACAAAAACTATGAACAATAGCAACATGGAATATCAACTGCATCGTTCAACTTTTTTGTAACTATGATACATCGTCATATGTTTACAAATACGTTAACATCTGACACAGGTACATGTTGAACGGTGCCTGGGATCATTCATCACAGAAGAGATTCGAGTGTTGGTGGTCTTAAGTTCTGTGAAAGACTTCCAAAACCCGAATTCACAAACAAATCAACAGAATATGGCACAAAAAAAATCGGTTGTGGCTCGGTAAATTAAGGAAGGGACCTAGGACCTACAAATGTTGTGCATACAAAAAAAAACAGCAGAGAAATACCCCCCCCCCAAAAAAAAATCGTTATTTTCTGACATCTAGTTGTAGTTAGTAGCCTATACAGATAATCAATTATATCACATCGTTCAGTTCTGCTGATATTTGCTTGTAAGCTGCCGGCCCGATTTGCGAATTTCACTTACTTTTCTGTGGGCCGTTATGGCCAAATCATCAATTGGGTATCTGGTTAAAATTTTGTAATTCAAGCAATGCATTTGAACGAAAGCTTTATCATTTTGTAATAATTCATCAAGACCACCTATACCAAATCAAATTGTCTCAAAATATATCGAGATTAAAATACATGATAACTTAGTGCACGTGTCATACATCTTAATGCAAATTAATGTAAACTAGGATACACCAATTATTCAGGCGGGAAATTAATATGACGATTTAGCATCATCATTATCAACATCATCTTTTCGGTCTTGAATGACAAGATCACAGGCACTTGTAAAAAGCTGTGGGTATTTCATCAAGAGGTCGGGAGATTGGCTCCTTTTGCTCAGTGTTTTCTGATGTTGGCTTTTTATCGGTTCTAGCGTGCATAAACACGGACAGCAATGAGCGGATAACAAAAATATTATGCACTGAAGGATTGTAGATTCAGTAGGTAGTGATTGTCATTCTGTGTATAACATTTGTGTTATCTACGAGAAAATTTCTTCAAAAAATGTGATTTGAGATCATCATGACATTCATCTTATGTTGGTAATCGTAAATTTCTTTACACGTTTGCAAGTAGTTTATTCCTTTCCCGATGTACTATAGGGTGATCCAGTTGAAATAAATATGTTGAAACTACATAAAATTCCTAGTATTTTGATGGTATATCGGACTAGCTAATTCTAACTGAGTATTCGTGAACTTTACATTAAAGGCCAAAATTCTTATGTCCGCTCACGAAAAAAATATATTATTGACTGTGTGATCCATTTCATGCAGAATTGTTTTAAACAACGCGAACAATAAATGTTACAACCTGCCTGTCTAAGTTGACAGAACATGGATACTGATTTCTAATAACCTTCATTGCAAGTGGACAGTAAACCCACTTAGAGGGCCTAAAACAGTAAAACATTTGCGCCGCGGCACCAGTCCGTACCTATTTTTGGCCACAGGTACGATGAAACAATGAGCTGGTGATATCCAATGATTCCCAAGATGAGAATATATCCATGGCTAAAAATTACCAAGGACATGATATTTTTAACAGGTGATATACATATCCAGTAAAAGTCTGCTGTCAGAGCTGTCAACACTGGGAAGTCTGCATCCTTGACAAGGTCGGCGTAAGCGTCTTTTTTTTTGGGGGGGGGGGGGGGGGCAGGTCCGAATGCCTGCTTCCCCGCTAATATTTTTTTAAATAAACTTGCACAATGGTGGGTCAAGTAGGAAATAGAGAAACAAAAAACAAACACACACACACACACACACACACACACACACACAAACAAAAGCAAAAATGTTTGCACTGCATCTAGCATTATGTAATAAAAAAGGAGCCTATCAAAATAGAGTACTGTTGTGGTAAAAAAGGTACGTTTTGACTTGGGTAGGACTACGTTTTGACCTGGGTACGTTTTGACTTTGGAACAAAATGATCGGGGTACATTTTGATGAGTCAAAACGTACCTAGGTACGTTTTGACTTGGGTACGTTTTGACCTGGTTGCGTTTTGACTTGGGTACTTTTTGACCAGGAGTCAAAAGAGACAGGTTGCAAACCATTTGCCTTAAGACGTGGTATCTGCACCAATTTTGTCTGCTTTAAGAGAAAATTAAGAAGACTGAAATCCCTGTCGTAGGGGTTGCAGGGATAATTTTAACCAATCAACCAATCAACCCTTGGCACGTGTGCTTTTGCAATAATAAATGACCTTACACGAACGACCACAATGCTACACATGTGCTTTTCCAATGCTAAATGCACAGCATTTACCCAACTTCTTCATACGAGGAACACTTATTTTGGTTAAATTGTATAGCATTTTTCAGGAATTATAAAGCAAAATGTTGCTACAATACACCGGTTTTGTCGGACAGCCTTTGGCCACCTGCAATTTGCAACACTGGACCAACGACCAACAAAATCACCCCACAGACGACCACCCATAAAAATGTGGTCGTTCCGATCAACCACAACCACGTTGTAAGTTAATAGAAAAGCTGGGCAACGTGTGCCGTTATTTTAGAGTTATGCCAACTCAAACACAGCAGTTTGTTTCAAATTGTCTGGGCAGCTAAAATGGGCCGGGGGAAAAGCATAGCCACATTCGTGCGGTGATCGGTATCTAATGTTTCGCCAGTTTCCAGGTCTCCGTTCTCCGGGTTACAAGGGAAAAAACGGTCATCAATGCCTTCTTAAAGGAATATCTTAATTCTAATCTGCCTGCTTTGTTGTGTCTGAGGCAATTCTCATTGTTATTTATACATCCAAATGCAACAAGATACCATGACACGCATACACGCACGGTGAGCGTTATCTTAAACATGGCACAAAGCATTGTGGGGAAGGAAATTTTGATTTGGATGTCACAGTGAATCGCAGTCCCGTGTTTTCAGCAGTGTTTCCAATGTGCTATGATAAAAACAAAATACTCAGAACGTGGCCATCGTGTGCAGTAAAGTCAACTCCAACACAGCATTTAATTTCACCTTGTCTGGAGGGTTAACTCTGGCTGGGGAAACGGCATGGCAACACAGAGTTCAACAAGGTACAATATTTTGCAAGGTTCCAGGTTTCCGTTCTCCGAGTTACCAGGGCAAACAGTCGTGTAAGACCTTTTAAAGCATGACTTACTATCTTAACTTTCATCTGCCCACTCGGTTGTGTCTGAAGCAGTTATCATCGTTAGTGACCAATCTAAATGCGACACCACACTCAGGCGCCACGTGGTGAGCGCCATTTTGAACATTGCAAAATTAATGCATTGATGGCGGAACAATCTAACATTTGATTTGGATATCAAAGTGAATCGCGGTCACAGCATATTTCATTATTGACGCTCTAAAACATTTGCAAAATATAAACTGTTGGTTTTATATGGTATAACCCTCTTCCCAACCCCTACCCCCAAGATTGTTCCACTGGCTATTTGCAAACCATTGGGTGCGTAATTCACTATTTTCAAAATGGCAGCCAAGCCGATTGGATATTTTGAAGAGGTAGTGTCTAAAATATATGTGTGATCAGTGTTAAGGACAGGTAGGACACCAAAAACCTTTGCATGGCCGATTTTGAGATTTTAACGGTTTTTACAAGATGAATGTCCTTTCAAAAGTTGTCATAATTTCAAGCTTTTGGCTAAAGTAGAAATATGAGAAAAATGAAGAAAAAAAACCCACACACACAGGCATGTGGACCTCCGAAAGTCCATGTGTCATTCTTTTGGTTACCAGCCACAAAGCGGAACAATGCCACCCGTCAATCATACTTAATAGTCTGTCACGTGGCTACAGGTAGCAACGTCCCATGGCAAAACGAGAGTGGTTTCACGGCGGCACATTGAAATCAGCCGCATGCCGAAAGTATGTTTGTGTGGCAGGGAAAAGATGCAAACATGCTAACATACCATAGCCTTACCGGTTTACTTGATAGTTATCTTGCTTGTTTTGCGTTTGATCCTGCACACCAAAGACAGGCGTGGAAAAAAACTGGCACTTTAGTGAACAATAACCACGTACATAATAATATTTTATCGAAACCCAGGGATGAGGAAATGAAAGTACAAATAAACAGATTGAAATAAGCATAAACGTGAACAGAAGAGATAACACAAAATAGCGATACAAACTCAGGTTGGAAATAGAACTCATTGAGAAAATAACTACAAAATAATGACAAGCTAACTAAGTAAAGTGTACAGACACGTCTAACAAGCTAACTACATATAGTATACAGATAGGAGTAAATACAATAAAATACTATCTCTAAAAACGGAATGAAGAGGTAAGACCAAACCCGCCATCCGTGCACTGACCACGAGCGGCCGTAGGTGCTGCGTGACCGGGACCTCGCCTGTGAAAGCGAGCTAGCTTTCACGCATCTACCGCTTCAAGACACCTCAAAGGCTTGATGCGCTGTGAAAGCTAGCTCGCTTTCACGTCATCTCCCAAGCCTTGATCCATACCTCGCTCTTCTGTCTTGAGCGCGAGATACTTTTCACGCATGAAAAGTACCTCGCTTCCTGAGCATGCGCAGTTGAGAGCTTATATTCCCTGGTTCCCACTGCTGTTTTTGCCCAACTAAAACGCTGTTGCCCTGAGTGTCTGCGCAACATTTTACATGATATATAAAATATAATAACACACACACACACACACACACACACACACACACACACACACATACACACACACACACACACGCACACACACATTCATATATATATATATATTGGACTAATGTTTTGCACGCTTAACACTTGCTTGTCTTTATTAACTATCATTATATATTTGATATTTTTTATCATTTTTGAACCCTGCCATGGGTCTAATGATCGTCATGCCTTCAGGCATACACTTACGTATTCTGTTGGGGTACCAGTATTGAATACTATCTTGCGGGTCTGATTCCGCGAGGTAAGTTTCACGGTTAGGTATGTCTCGAAGGGAGCTGAGTGCTTCAGCGCGAGACAAGTTTCACGCGTGAAGCAGACTTCGCCGACGAAGAAGCTTTAAAACCGTCTTGAAAGCGAGGTCGCTATAATGCTGCATAGGCCGCCCAACCGAAGCAAGTCAACGCAACTTTCGTTGCCAGGCTTGAGGTCACGGGGCCCGAAGGCGCGGCCTCCATGACGTCACACTTTGAAACCAGATTGTCACTATCGCCGTTTGACAGATCGCTGAATAATGTTTTCCGTACTTCAAAGGCTCTTTCATTCATGTGATTGGTCAAGAATTGATTGACAACCTCAACAAATGTTACAGGATGATGTTTACTACGTTTTGTGCAAATGTCAGCTCAACTTGAGCGAACGGTATTGTTTCAGAGGCAAATGATCAGCATCAAAGGCCTCTGAAGCTTGTTTTCTCCGGAAGAATAATAGGACAAGAACCCCACCTAAAATGGTTATTTCAAGAAAACGGCTGGGTGACATTTAATCCGGTTAACGGCTTTTGATTCTGTAATGTCTGAACTGCGAAAATGATTCAGCGGTTTTCAAAACTTTGCTTCCTTCTTTTTCTATGAAGCGGAAGAAAATGAACATCCTGGAAATCAAAAGGGAAATTCAGACGTTAAACTTTGAGGATGGATAACAGAAAAACTAAACAAAACATAAAAAAATTCGCAGGATCGCTTTTTGCTGCCAATATGTTAGGATTGAGATGCAAGTGTAATTATGATTTTATTACATATAATTAGTGACTTATATCGACATTTATGGGGTGGATGCTTTGCGGTCAACACTCAATTGTTTATTCAACAATTAACATGCATCAGGTTCAGCAATTGTGAAACAAAGAAACGGTGGCCATGATTTATGAGAAAGAGAATGGTGACCGATGGGTCCGGTTGTGTGCTTTATAGTCATAGATTTTAAGAAAGATGTGTTAAAGCCTACCTTAGCTAAGCTTCAAAGTTAAAAAATATATTTTACAGTCTGAAGGTCAAGGGTAACATCCTATGTAGAGAATAACAGCTTCAAACTTCAGGTCAACCAGGATTTTTAGGTGTCAACTTTCTAGTGCCACTTTCCGTCCAATTTGAAACGGCGAATATCAATTATTCTTGGTTTGTCGGCTGGTCATTACAAGGCAAGCAATTACTTGCAGATTTCCTAAATAAGGGGGCATTCTAGAGTGTTAAAAGAAACGAGGAGCATAATGACCGTCCCAATGCTCCGCAGCGACACAAAGTGCTTGTCAAAATAGCATGGATGGTCACTGGCGTTGCATCAACAGTCAAATGTGCTGCAACAATACTGCACTGGCGAATGAGTAAGGAGACGATATCCTTTCCCTGGTAATGATCCACTCCGATATTCCCCAGATCTCAGAAGATTGCATTGTTATTTGACACATATATCCCCCTACATGGCTGCCGCATAACGGGTTCCTGCACGTATAGCCTTGTGCTAGGACCTATCAATTTCCACAGCTAAACAAAACCATGGCATTGCGCTGTTGTAAGATACATACAATCCCCAGTGAAACTACAACCACTACTGTACATTGTGCTGCAGGACAGGTACTGATGTATAGTTTGCACGCATAGCAAGAAAACCACGACCAGCCAAATCTAAGACTGGAATTCTCAATTGACAATTATGGGGCACGACCGCCAAGTGGGTTTTACTGCAAATCTTGGCAGATCTATTGACCTTATGTGACAATAAAAACTATTTGGGTTGTTTTTCTTAAATCCATTCACCAATAGCACTCCTGTGTTAAGGGGTGTCCGATGTAGGATGAACTAATTAATTTTAATGTGTTATCATATTCAGTGCCTGATACAGCATCTGTGCATATTGCTAATTTCTCTTCTTCTTCTTCTTCTTCTTCTTCTTCTTCTTCTTCTTCTTCTTCTTCTTCTTCTTCTTCTTCTTCTTCTTCTTCTTCTTCTTCTCCTTCTTCTTCTTCTTCTTCTTCCTCTTCTTCCTCTTCTTCTTCTTCTTCTTCTTCTTCTTCTTCTTCTTCTTCTTCTTCTTCCTCTTCTTCTTCTTCTTCCGCACTTAGTGACACTTCTGATTTTTTGACAATCGGGGCATCGGGATTTATTGTGAAATTTCCGGGCCATGAATGATTTATTGGACATCCAATTCGGGGTCTCTTTATTTAACAAGCAAGATTTTGGATGAATTATATTTTGCATGATCACGTGTGTTATGCTTCTATTGATAATTTCATGTTCCGCCATTTGTACCGGAGAAATTGTATTGGCTTTTTACAATGTCTACGCTATATTATGTCAATCAGCATAGCTTTCAGGGCATGTGGTAGGTTCGTCACACAGCAAACCGCCCTACACGCAGCAGAAGGTTAAGATCTCATGGAGTAGTCTGTGTCTCTTCGCACTGTGTATCACAACCAAAAGCGCCGCCCAGACTTACCACGCGTGTTAAGCAATTGGCATTATGGTTTGGTGTGCGACATTTGCGGCACAAATTAACATGGAGACACGAAAGGCTTGATTTCATAATACTTTTTGCGGATATACCTTGGTCACAACAAGAGTAGATTATTGGAACGGTAGGTAAGCGCATTTCTTATCATACGAACTTTGATAATGCTTGTAGAGATAAATAAGCCTCTGATCTCACGTTACTAAGTGTTTTGTCGTACGGGCAACGGTTGCTGATCTTGATGGTATCTTAAATTTTCACTTACAGTTTCTAGATACTATTCTAGAAAATGGAAGCCGTTAATATTGTATTGTGAAGTTTTATCTCCTTTATGTTATAATGATATCGGCCTCTTGCATGAGTTATTTATTGGTGGTAAAATTGCATGAACTCAAATAGTATTGTAGATGCGGAATATTTTGCTAAGTGTTGATGCACCAAAAGTACTTTTAAACAAGGAAGGTTAAATGTTTTTTTAAAACTTGTTCTTTGGCAGCTTTTAACATTTTATATGCGAATGCAATTCTCGCACGGTCGACCCTATATCGCCTGTCTGTGAGGCGGAGGACCAGCTTTCGGCCAAGCGAAGCGCAGGCGATACAGGGTCCGAGGGTTCATATACGGGTCAATATATGAAAAGTCATGTGGTAAATTTAGCTTTAGCCAATTCAAATACATGTAAGGAACACAACTGAAACGCAGTGAAGCATGTAACTTTTATGATAAGAGAGGACGATATGAAAAAAAGTATGTGAATACGTTTTGTATATACAACGTAAGCCCATATGAAAGCTCGGCGTCAGTGGTAGAAATATCACGTCACCTACGACGTCAATATGGTAGAAGGCCCGCTACAGTAGTTCATTACGTTGTTCATGTATCCGCCTGCTAAAATCAGGTTCATTACCACGTATCGTCTATATGCCCTCAAAACATCGGTCGTTCCTAAGCTGCAGCCCTTATTAGCATTGGCCTTGTATCAACCAGGCAGTTTTCATTTTTGTTGTACATTTACACTCATATGACCACAGGTCATTTATATATATATCAAATGACACACACACACACACACACACACACATATATATATATATATATATATATATATATATATATATATATACATATATATATATATGTGTGTGTGTGTGTGTGTATATGCATGGGGTGGGGGTGGTCCATTTCCTCTATCAAGTGTTTCACACTCTCTTTTTCTCTCTTTCTCTGTCTCTCTCTCTCTCTCTCTCAACACACACACACACACACACACACACACACACACACACACATATATATATATATATATATATATATATATATATATATATATATATATATATATATATATATATATATATACAACCTCCAACATTATTCGGCTACAGAATTTTCGGAAATTTTCCCTTCGCCCTTTTGTGACTGGAAATACTTCGGGCAAGAAAAATGTGTTGCAGGAGTAGACATCTTAATCTACAGAACATATTTTGCCATACGAAAATGACCCAAAACGTGTCCGCCCACTTTTGATCGATGCACATACAGACGTGCTGAAATAGCATAAACGAGAAGAGTTGGCTGAGATATTTGTATACAAGATTGAGCAGGTGGCAATTTTTCAATTTACATACTTGCTTTTTTGTTAGGGCGACACCCAGGAATCTTACACAGCTGTACCAGCTATTATTTTGTTTAATTTATTGCAATACTACAAAATAATAAATGTAGTCTGGTAGACTTTGTGGATTGAGAAAGTAAAAGCTTAATGTAATTATGTGCCTTTTTTCGCGCGTTCGGTCTTATGTTTCAACTATTTACATTAAAAAAGAGTTACCCCCCACCCCCACCCACCCCCCACACACACAAAGCACGCAATATTATGTATAATGGCAAAAGCACGGCTTGAAAGGATGCATAATGTGTTGTGACCGGGTTTCGAACCAGCAAACTTCGGCACCAATCAGCTTAGCGAAATTGGGGAAGGCACATATCAACTGCACCAAATCCCCATTCTTAAAAGGATAGCTAGATGGAGGCCGGTATGCGTGTAGGCCATTATCGACACGATCCAGTTTATTCAATTAATCCAGTACAAGTTTTGCATTAGTAGTTGTGCGAGATTGGGGACTGTACATACGTAGGTCCACCGGCATCAACGGAGCATCGAAAATATATTATGTTTTGTGATAAAGAAACGGCCGAATCAACGACCGTCGACACCAATCACCTATCCATGTGTAATGATTATGCCCTGTTTGGAATGGGATTTATAAAGTAAGCGTTCTTTTCTTATCACTATAATTGCACGTGCTCAAACTACACGTGGTGACCTGATACACATCGAAACATATGATCTGCTGGAATTCACGAGCCATGCTCCTATCATGTTGGTAACGCGCAGGGAGATACGTACAGGACAAATGCAAAATCGGGTACCATGACTGCTGCTTTTGGTTTGTGATTATAAATTGAAAGAGCACGAGGAATTAAAAAATAATACATTGCAGTAAAGTCCTCGAAATGCTGGGAGCTCGTACCCAAACTGTCACCTTTCACAAACGTGTGTATACACAAATACACACACACATACATACATACATATGTATATATATATATATATATATATATATATATATATATATATATATATATATATATATATATATATATATATATATATATATATGTATATATACATATAACATCACATCACATCTGTTATCATAGGGAAATGTCTTGTGACTCTAGGTAGCTTTCACTCCACTCCAAAAGATTGATTCCTTCTCGTAGCAGAAAGGGGTGAGGAACAGAACTACTACATTTAGTAAAAATTTAAAATTCAATACACATATCCGTATTAGAATAAAGGAGAGTTTCAAGCACGGAAAGTAAGGGATGTGTAAGTGTTACGCTTTTCTCTTATAGTATGGTAATTTGTACTCTTGCATCGTTTTTTTTTTTTAATAAATCTTAACCGGACAAAAGAGAGGTAGAAGTGTTCGAAGGTTTAAACTTATGTTGTACACACACACAGACACACACACAGACATACATATATACAAACATACATAGATATGCAAATATATGTACATGTATATATATGTATATATATATATATATATATATATATATATATATACCTGCATCGAAGTAACGTGTTCATTTTGTGTCTATATGCGTATTGTGATCTGCCGAAAACCAAGAAAACCAGCACATGAAAGGTACATTAATCATTGACTGCTCGCTCACCATTCATCTCACCATTCCAGTTACACAGAAAAAATAAAACAGCGTTTGGAATGCCAGCACCTATTTTATGACAAAATTGATAACGTCGTGGCCTCCTGCAGTTCAGCGATATCCTTAGGCTCTAATGAGGCTCGTTGCATAATCACTTTAGGCTAGTGCAGGCTTATTACAAGCTGTTGTGTTGTCAATGCGACCAAAAATACGGGATTTTGTTAAAGTTAATAATTTGAAACCCTTGTGAATTGGATCACCGAAGAACTTAATTGGAGCTGTGATGTCGTATGTGATCCGCAATGTACTCTGGTTAACATCCACCTCCATGTCAGATACAAGATATTATGATCGCCGAACAACTAATGGAAGCAATGGGCGCACCAGCAGATAGCCTGGGATAATCATCTTGATAAGAGCATAAAGATGGATAACCCACATGGATGCTGCAGAAAATTCATGTCATGTTTGATTATTCCTAGCTGAATCATTCGGGGCACAACCTGTCTTTCTTCCTGATAAAATTCCTCCATTAAATGGATTTCAATTAAAACTATGTACGTGTGAAACACCATTGTTGCACAGAATTTCACTTGGGATTTGTATACATCAGTAACTCCTATGCACATTACACCGCCTTGATCACATCGAAATTTCTCGCAATTTAGAATTGCATTGTAAGATGAGTATATATTGCATTTGAATCTGCCCCATACTGACACAAGTGGAGCCTCCGGGGTCTTCTTATCCACACGACTACAAACGAACGCTCCAAAAATACCTTATTGAAACCGTCCACGCACAGTCATGCTTTAAACTCGTTCCAATCCAGTAACAAATATAAAATGATTGGCTTTCGGAACGTCGACTCTAGTCAGCTTGTGGTAATTACTTGTCTGGCAAATAACAAAGACGAAATGGTGGTGAAAGTTCAAATGACAGAGTCAATGTTTTAACTGGTGAAGAACGGTCTTTATCAGGTTAGTCAAAATGTTTACTCAATATCAAGCTTGTTAAGAGAATTAACCTTTTTCCGACCGAAAACAAAAAACAACAACAGCTTCCTATGTCGCTACGTTTGAGCCTTTTTATCCAATTATTACTATATCGCCATACTTCGTCTATTCCGTAAATTGTGTTGAAACACTTAATGGAATTACAAATATGACGAAGCAGCAAATAAAAGAAGAAACCTAAAGAAATCTCAATCATGTTTATGTAAAAAAAAAAATGGGGAATTAGTTTACAGTCATACACTCATTTCCGTCCTCAAGTTAATAGGCCTATAAATTGGTTTGTTCGACGCAGATGTTATAGAGATTATATGTCGTAGCCTGTTTAACCAGTGTACCTTGCAAGTAATAAGACAACCTTATCACAATTTGACAAACAGTTCAGCTTTTTTAACTTCCTGATATGAGAAGCAGGTAGCACAGTCCTTCCACGATAGCATGGGGCGGTCTATTGGGTCATCGCTACAAGTTTTCGGGTGCAGCTGATGCCTTTATAAGTGCAAGGAGTGGTCAGGCCAAGACAGACTAATTGAATCATTACTGAATCATAAAATAGCATGCAATCTATGGGTGACCCTAAGGCGAAATTGTGAAAATCCAGCTCATTTGTCAGTCAGCCGAGCTTACATCCGCCATATGTCGTCCGTTCACGTTTTCATTTTCGCCTTTTCCGAAACCGTTTGTATTGAAACTTGGTTGGGATCAACATTGTGCGAAGTCGTAACATCTTTAAGACCACACTGGCGATTTTTTTTTTGGGGGGGGGGCTGCATTTTTTTTTTTTTTTTTTTTTTTTGAATTTTTTTCTAGGAAACCGCTTGTCTAATCGTTTTGAAATTACATGCAGACACTTGTGGCGACCCATAGATTTATTTTTAGTCGGTGACGCTGCGCTGTTTTCTATTTTTATTATTTTCATTTTATTTTATTTCTTTTTTTTTTTTTTTACTTTTTTTGTTTCTTCTCCAAAAGCGCTGCTCAAATTATGCTGAAACGGCAGGAATATACGTTACTAAATATGAAGTTGGTCACCAGGAGCTGACGCTCTAGGTCCCCAATTTTGACGAAATTTGTCATGATCTCCTGATTTTTTTATTTTTTTCAAAAAAAAAAAATAATAATAAAATCAGAAGAGCATGACAATTTGAACAAACTCAGCAGACTCCGCTAGGACAGATACCCGTCAGGTTGGAAGTGAATCAAACTGATGGTATGGAGAAGAAGTTAAAAATGTTAATTACCATTGAAATCCCCATAGACTTGCTTATTAAGCAATAGAAATGTGTGCATTATTCATAATACCAAAAAGAAATTCCAAAACTAAAGAACCCTACCCTCAATACATTATTAACCCGTGTATACGGTACCATAACACTACAGGGTCTACAAAGACACATGTACAACAACAACAAAAAAGAAAAACCACGGAGATATATATATAAAAAATCACACGAAAAATACAAAACACGAGCTAGTGGTTGACGCTTTTAAGTAGTCCTTAACATTAATTTGTTGCTGTGATTTTCAATTTAGCTGGCTTGCCAGTCGGATGAGGTTGAAGGATGGAGATCCTATGTCGTCCTCCCACAATTATTCTTTCGACCAACTTCGTCAAAACCATTTGCCAGATCCACTTCGAACTTGGTAGAAATGTACCTTGGTTGGCTATCTAACAAGTTTGTTCCAATGCGTACACTCTATTCATTTTTGGAATTCTTACGAGAATCCTGTTCCCTTTTTCATCAATTTTGTGTGGCAAAGTAATTTTCAATCTGTTCCCCAAAAGAGCCAATCATGTTGTGTTATGACTTCGTAATTTTTTTTCCTGTGGAAGGGTCAAACAAGGTTGTTCTCAAGCAGACGGTGTAGTTATGGACCCTTGTTTTTTTCAACATTTTTTTTTATTGGGGTACGTAACAATTTATGCCTTGGACTACATTTATATTCATACTATGTAAGTTCATGAGGATTGCCATGGTTATCAACGTTTTCTTATTTTTGTCTAAACTGTTTGCCAGATTCTGTTCAAGCTTTATGGGGATAAACATATAATAGGTCTGTTCTACATCTGCTGAAAAATTTCTGCTCTGTTACATTTTAAAATTAAGTTTAGCATGTATATATTTCATCTTCAGCCTTTCACTTCCATTAAGCTGCTGTTCAGACATGGTGGGTGTCACACATCCTGCCAGCCCCTTTGCACTCCACCGCCCCAGCGTTGTTTGTGATCATGTAACCGCATCAGTAAACAATGCCATTTTTGGGGGAGGTATACAGAATAGAAAGGCCGGACTCTGTTTTGCATAGTAAATTATTGGTCCTGCAAATCTGAAAATGAGTCTGTATGGGCCCCGAGAATCTGGATATGGAATTTATTTATTTATTTATTTTTTTTTTATTTATTTTTTTTTTTTCGATCGATCGATCCATCGATCGATTGATTGATTTATTTATTGAGTTTGTTTGTTTGTTTGTTTGTTGCTTACTTGCTTGTCTGTCTATCCGTCTGTCTGTCTGTCTGTCCGTCTGTCTGTCAGTCTATCTATTCCTTTATTCACCTATCTATCCTAGGTTTGCTGAATCAGCCAAGGAATATTCCAACTTGAGGCCCAGGCACATAAAAACACAATAAAACATTACATAAAAAGTACATACATGTAACATTAAGCACAATACACAAAAATAATTTTTAAAAAAGAAAGAAAATCGACGTTTCAGTTTCAAATATTCTAAAGATCAAAACTACAAACGACATGTTGTGATTAAAATATAGCATGCTACAGTTAAGGTAAAATAAAATCATGCCTTTACACATCTGCATCTGGTAGATGTGGTTCTTATATTTAGCTTCGAGGGCCTGTGAAGACCCTCCTGTCCCAACATAAACACATTTGTTATTGTTTTGTTTGATCTTAAGGTGTCTTTTTGATACAATCTGAAACGACAGTGAGTTCTTCGTGATATAATGTGATCCTTTCAGGTGTTACTTTCACGAACTCTAAATAAACACTTTAAAATGTTCATAAATATCAAAATGATCCAAGGAAGTTGGTTTTTACTGGTTTCTGGTCCGTCAGACTGTATATCTCTGACACAAATGATACTATTGGTGTCATTGCTTCAAAAATAGCTTGTAGAGATAACCCCCGATCAGGACGGTAAATGAATATGTAAATATAAAGTTGAGACATGTTTTATATAATATTGGAGAAGATGGAAACAGACACTTGGTACAGTGTATCTCCGTTGAAATAACGGGGACTCTGTGGCCAATATTTCGTCAAGTAACGTCCTTTAATTGGACATATAAACGGACGGAAGGACAGAAGATGCAAGGGAAATATTATGCAGCAATAATGTGACTAGGACAAACATTAATTGGTGTACACACACACACATACACACACACACACACACATATATATATATATATATATATATATATATATATATATATATATATATATATATATATATATATATATATATATATATATATATATTCCTTGACGTGGGTTTCTAAAAGCACTGTACAGTCTTCACTGAAATGCATTATAGCACTACTTCATGGCGTTTGTACTTTGTAGTTAAGAATAACGTCATTTGAAGGTGATATGCGGCATTTTCAAACTGCTGCAATGAATTGCGGCCCTACTGCAGATGTCATATTTTGGAACTGCGAACGCCGTCGATCGAAAAAGCAAGTTGGTGCTGAAAAGGTGCCAAACATTCCGAAACGGTGTTATAGGGCATGGCTTACTCTTCTGCCATCGAGCAATGGACCCATTGACTTCATTGCAGTTACCAGTGCATATCAGCATGAAGCGTTCATTAAGTTGACGATAATAATATCATCAATATCACTTTCATCACTGAGTAAATGGAGGTTAACATATACATGGGGATAATATCTTTAATAATGGACCTTTGAAAGCTGCCAACATGGCGCTTCCAGTCACGGTCACGAAGATGTTTTGCACAATGATTCAGAAAGCATATTAAAGTTTATGCATATAAGTATCCTAAAGTGCACCAGAGTATTTGATGGTTAACTTAGCAGTGTTTTCGTGCCATGGAGTGTTCACTTTATCCACATTGGGACATTATATTACATGTGGCACGCACACGTTTCTGTGTAGGAGCCTTGCTTTTTCTAAATACCAGTCATGCATCCAAAGACATTCATATGTACAGCGGCATTATAATGGCTTCTGTGACAGCATAATGGCTCGATTTGTTACATTTCTTTCTAACTGAAAATACCCAATGCCATATTAAGTTTCACAGGCAACTTAAGAATTACCAGAAAGCAAGCTATACGCATGGGTATGAAAGAAGACAATGTAAACTGGCAAAGTACCTCTAAAACACAGCACGCTTTTATCACATGGTACATTGCTTAATCAGGACGATCAGCCTATCCTCATTTAAAAGCTGTCTATGAATAAATAAATGATGATGTCCATTCTAATGAATGTTTCGTTTTGAGTGAAATGTTTAGGGTGGGGGTGGAGAGCGGGAACAAAAATACGTCTGTGGGTTTTACTGTTGTATATTTCAGTGGTTCAGATTTGAAAGGGTATTCCGTGGGTTTCGGCGGCTTTTGATATGTTTAAGTGAATTGAGACGCTGGTGGAATTTAAATGAACAGAATAGAAAAACCCGAATTTTTAAATTGTGGAAATATGTAAAACTTTTAAATATATTTAGAATAAGCTTGATTCATAAAAAAGCAACTTACATTGGTATAGATGTGTGTCTAGGAAGATTCAGGGCATTTTTTTTATACCAGGAGTAATGAAGTTTTAGTAAAAAGTCCTCATATGATCGTAATTCTTGGTCTACAGAAATATGCAAGTTTATACAGCAAAAACCTGCATTGTTATCATTTAATGCTACATATAATTGCTACTTGTACACATTACAGTCTAACTGTATGGCTTTCCCGCATTTTTTTATTTTTTTATTTTTTGTAAATAAAAGTCCAAGTAGCTGTAAACTGATATGAGGACTTAGTTGGTTTAAACATATTTTATTCCACGCAAAAAAAAAAAAAACAACAACAACAACAACAACAATTGGCCGCCAAGCTCACAAGCCTATATTAGGGCCTCTTGTACATATATGACAATACAAACGGTGAAATTTCGCAACACCGTTACACAGATAGATTGGTAACACAGGACCACAAATGATGGATAAAGGTGAAAGGAGTTGGTATGTGAGCTTCCTACGCGAACACCATAGTGCATATCCAGTGGTTCACTAGCCGTGTTACAAATAACACTCATAATTTAAATCTTCCAGTATCCTTAATATACTTATGAACTGCTTCAAAAATTGCAATGTTTTGAATCTTTGCATTTCTTTCCATACAAAGTAATAAAATACAAAGATTGAAATTCTCCAAAAGTATTATCTTCTAATGTAGTTCGTTTCTCAACACAATGTAAATGCTACATTGAAAAAAAAGGTAGCTATTTGCAGTGCTGGCTCCACACGAGCAAGCTGGCGATTCGATAACGCCAATTTTGAAGAGATCACTGTTCAGCTGGCTGCAACTCATTCTCATCCTAGCATGAATGCCAGCATTTTTCTTGCACCAGTATAATACAATTCATTACCTTTGGGTCTAGTTCTATTAGGTCTCTTTTGAAGTCATATAAATGATCGAGGTTCCTGAAAGATTGGGGTAACAGATTCCATTCTCGGAAAGGTGATGGATAAACGATTTGTAAAAAGTATATCTCTCAACTTGAAAGGTACGTAGGTGATTGTTACGTGATAAAACCGGACTAGGTAACAAATTGGTTAGGTATGCAGGAGAGAGTCCTTTCACTATGTTAAACACTTGTGTTTCCTCCTGTGTTCTACTAAAGTCTCCCAACCTGTTTCAGCATATATGTTTTTAATGTTACTGCAAGCAAGTGCTCCTGTTACAATTCGAGCTGCAGCCAGTTGAACAGATTCCAACTTATTTTACTCTGTGTCAGTGCATCCATCCCAGACCACACAACCATACTCTAAACAAGGAAGTATAAATGAAACGTACAAGGATTCTAAAATTCGTCTGCTTAACTTGTACTGTAAACGTTTCAGGATATCTAGTAATGTTCGCGATTTTGCTTCAATATGATTAATATGTCTTGGCCAGGAGAGATCTGAAGAGAACTTAGTTAAACTATTTTTTATTGTTACATAAACTAACATCCCCCGTCACATGTATGGACGTGAATACAATTTGTTAAATCTAGATTTAAATGTAAATTCAAACATTTCAATTTATTCTACTCAATATATTCCTTTTCGATAAATGTGTGTCTAATGTTTCATTTTGTGTTATTGCCATACAACATTCCATTCTTTCAGTATCATTATTGCAGAAACTGCAATTTATAAGTCCCTTATTATCCACCTGAATAGTTTCGGTTAGTTCCTAGGATTACATGCAAAAAAAAACAAAAACAAAAACAAAAAAGAAAGAAAAAGAAAGACTAAGTGGTTTAATGGATCTATACCCGTTTAAATCAGTTAAAATATGCTATTCTTTTTATTCTATGCTTTAGAGTTAAGTGTGGTTTGGGGGTGTTAAAACCGAAAACCACATTTCGTTTTAGTCACCCGCCCCAAAAAAATGTTACAATTTAATTATGACGTATCACCAACAACCACCTGGTGCATTTACACGAACACGGATTCAAATATGGGAGGCGATGTTCGATTGTCCATCAGTTATGAGGCAGTGTGATTATGGTCAGAGTAAATAAAGAGAGCTCATTTGAGCGGGCGTTGAACGCAGGCACATATGGCGTAACTTATCTAGTAAATACATAGTTAATCATAGAATGACTAGCATTTTACAGGATTACAAGTTAAAATTGGGAGTTCTCTGTCACCAGAGCGCGCATTTGTGGCTAACATTCGCAAGTGACCGCTGTGCAATGTAGTGCCAGGAAATACCACATTTTACTGCACCCATAAGTTATGTATTTCTCCATCAATATCGACCTTGATAATTTTTTTTTTCAATTCTGATATGACTGGTAGTCTTGTTTCAATGACTCACTCCACTTAAAGTAGGTAAAATTATCTTGAAACCTTACCAATACAGGCCATTATGTTTACTTTAAAATCTTTGTAGTATATAGTATATGGCCTTTTTAAAAAGTAAATTTCAATGCAAATGTAATTGTAATCAATACTTCACGACATGTGATGTAATCAACAGATAGAAGTACAAAGCTCTGCTTTGTCAAAAATATTCAACACCTCGCAAGTAAACATTAAAAACTATTGGCAAATTTTTGGTACCTGTCCAAAGATCAAGTCTCATATGTTGGGATTTCATAGCACAGGTAAAGGTGATGTAAAAATATTTGAATACTTAAGAAGTGATTTTCCCTCCGATGCGTGGCCTTATTGATTCATTATTATACGCTAGTTTCCTGTTGAATCACATGATGAGCATACTTGTCTCTCGCCCATGAAAAGGCTCCCTCGTTAATCATGATTTGATTTGCTACGAGTGTGCCCATTCTCTCACAAAGAAAGTAAATAGCAATTCCTGAGAAAGGCATCTCTGACTGTAGTAATGATTATACAAGATTGTAATAAAGCATGTAATCTGCCCAAGACATCTTATTCTATAAGGTCTTATCTCCGGGAGTTATTCCTTGGTCAAAAGAAAGCTTCTAAACTGTGATCCTAACAGTTTCACGGTTTCGCTACATTGAATGTGTTTGTCCTGAGCACTAATTTAAACATCTGGAACATCTGCATTTCCAAATTGCATCAACTGAAATTTGCCTGGATTTGTTTCGACAAATTTTGTTAAAATAAACAATGTCACAGCTTGTACAATCTTTCTTGACAAGACATCTGTTACTTCTTCAAGAGAGTCTGCTGTGGCAGTCAAAGTGTTGTAATCCGCAAAATTCGATAAAACAGCATCAGTACTAAAACCCCAAAACAATTATTCACAACGAAAGTGAATAATCAGGGACCTATGACCGATCCCACAGGTACCCCTTTTTCAGCGATGTCCACTCACTATAAACAGACTGTATTTTCATAAATGCAATTCTTGTATGGCTTTAGTTGATTTTCCATGAGAGAGAGTATGTATATATTTACTATCTGAATTACAAAAATGATAATTCAAAAATGCTAGGGGATGATTCGCAGTTGATGATATATATGTTCATTCGCAAATATGAGCGTTTTTTTTTATCTCTAACTGTCTCTACTGCAAACTTTCTATTCAATCAAAAAATATTTTCTATGAAACTTGAACGACCTTTTTGATATTTTGTGGAAATTGAATATAATGGGTTTTCAAATAAGTGCCGTAATTGGTTATTCACCACTATGGAATAAAAGATGTTTTGCTGACTTGAACTTTTTTTTTCTAAAAATCTCTCTTCACCTTTTCTTTTGGCACATTCAGCCAGAAATAGACCCTTTTATGACAGAAAAAGACGCCTCTCACATTCCCCAATGTAAAATCCTATATTCTTTCTGCGTTGGTAGGTGAATTATAACTAATAGAAATTGCATAGCGCAGTCGGTCACGTGACGTTTTAGTTCATTTTGAAAATTGCCTGATTTGTATTATAAGTATAACTACATCATTAATGGTACAATCAATTCACGTTCACGGAAATAGTTTTCAAGCATTTTGTTTACCCTTTAAAAGCACAATTTGGCCGATCATGTATAAATATATAAGTTTCTGTGGAATTCCTAAATAGAATCCCGCATGCCAAACGGATTCAAGTGCTTGGATTTGAATCAAGGTTTTGAGTTTTTCTTTCTTGGTAGGTTAGACCATCCAAACGAAAACAAGAAGGAAAAAAAAAAACACTTGAGAGACTGTCACAGACACACCGCCATATGCAAAGACATGCTGACCAATTATTTGGCCTATTCCTCGGATTATTTTAATTACTACTATATTGTGACCACCACCTTGGTACCTGCTGTTTTGACGTGATGGTAACAAATAAATTCAGCTGCACTGCGACTGGGAAATATGACAGACCAACTTGCATAAAACTGTTGAATTGTTCCAAAAGCAACTTCCGTCCAATACGAAATTTACATGAGGGGAATAACATTGTAATCGCTCCTAGCACGATAAATTTGTTATGTCACTTTATGTAATCAAACCTATATGAGAATAAGATATTCAGCGTAAGCCTGTAGGAAAAAGGCATCAAAATTACACATGCTTGTTTCACATGGCTGCTGTCATGCTAATGGGATATTTCCATATAAATGGACACATGTACTTTACTAGCAGTTTGTATGACGTTGACTCATCTTCTGTCACTCTGGACATACATTCACAGGCATAAATGAAGCGTACAGTAAAGGCTTATATTCGAAGCCTATCAGAGGCTCAGACAAACTTTTATTTTTGGAGACAAACTTATAAAAGATTACATGGCCCCGGGTACATGGCACAGGGCTATGCAATTGGCCTATCATATTCAAGCTTCACAAAATCAAGAAATCAATTGATATTAAGTCCATAATTATGTTATGTTTAAGGGTGAGTTATCATTGTCTGGAGTGAATTGAAAATTAGTGATTCACTGTTGATCACACCACCTAAATATCGTTACAACCTTATAAAGCCCCTGCGTTAGCTACGTAGGGGACAGCATTACATGTGCGCGAGGGATATTTGATTATACGTCACATGTTACGTGGGATAACTACAACGAATGGAAACAACACGGGCCACCAATATGTGAAAGTAAAGTTAGGCCTATGGCGTTTTTGGGGGGCACTCAATAGAACATAGAATAAACAAAACCCTTCCATGGCTGGAGAGTGAGTTACTACTTTTCGGTCACCAGGGATTAAAACAAAATAGTAACTTACTCTCAGCTATGTAAGATTCTCTATAAATACTACTTGAAGATGCATTAAAGATGACAACGTTTTATTCAAACTAAGTAATTTTATTACTCATAACTACTCGCATAGAGTAGAAGCACGATAAATAAATACCTCGGGCAAAAGTGTGCGTCTACAGATGTCTATCACCTGTTTCACTCTTTCTCGCGTATTTCGGGAATGATTTTATGATGTTTACTATTGAAACACCCTTTGTGCAAGATTGTAAAGAAAAAAGAAACAACGCTCCTTACAATTTCAATTTTAATATAAACATTTATGCAGCAAAAGTAAAAAAATAGACAGACAGACAGACAGACAGGTAGATAGATAGACAGACAGACAGACAGACAGACAGACAGACAGACAGATAGATAGATAGATAGATAGATAGATAGATAGATAGATAGATAGATAGATAGATAGATAAATAGATGTGGCCTAGCGGTAAAACCGGCAGTGGCTTTGTTATAGCCTGGACAAAGCATCGGACAGTTCTGTATATTATGATTTTGGCAACAGCTTGACGTAACCGCATGTACCGACCCAGCTACCCGCGAGCCGTGAAATGTCACAGTAAGCGAACTAAACTATATCACTTGAGTATTTTGACACTTGCAAAATGACACTGATTTTTTTATGAGCCCATTGCAGTAGTCTTGAAATAAAATTGATAATTCATAGTGGATAGACCAATATAACCATTGTGTTTGTGAGAGTGTCCCTCCTGCCGTTCTTACGGCTGCCTGCCACCTCAAGTTAGCATTGCCCGCAACGTGCGTTTATATTCACGTATAATGTGGTACCTATGGTGCCCAAGTTATTTTTTCTAGCTCTGTAGTGCCATTGCATTTTCAACCCAGCATCCGTGCACGTCTTAGGGGAGAATTTTTTTGTTCAAGAGTATGGCCATCTATATTTCGCGTATAATTGTCTTTTCTGTCACTCACCGTTTGTTGTTGTTGTTGTTGTTGTTGTTGTTGTTGTTGTTGTTGTTGTTGTTGTTGTTTGTTTGTTTGTTTGTTTGTTTGTTTTTGTTTTTTTTGTTTTTTGTTTTTTTTTGTTTTGTTTTTTGTTTTTTGGTTTTTTTTTTTTTTTTTGTTGTTTTATGGTTTTTTTTTGTTTTTTTGTGCAAAGCGGCCTGGTTTTACATGTATGTGATCAATGTCATTGTCAACCATGAGCATACCAGAAGTACCTTCAGCTCCTATGAACTCGTTGCACACTCTCTACTGGCTTTCTTTTTATTTATTTCTGTTTCTGTGTTTGTTTTTGATTTGATTTTTTGTCACTTGCATTTTCCTTTTTGAGAAATGTCTATTATAAGACTTCACACGACGCAACCTGCACTAGTTTAACGATTCTCCAGCAGCTGTGCATTCTCAGCACAACTGATTAATTGTTTCTGCTGGATAGTGCTTGCTTAACCGTGGACTGTATCTCCCTTCGCTGTGCATTTATTCAAACTACTTCGCATAGTGTAGACCCCGGGAGGCCAGACCGGTGCATGTAGATTCTATGCAGCGGGAACATCCAATAGAAAAAAACGTTCTTTTCAGTGTAATTAATTCTTTAGCACATTTCTCTCCAAGACACAGCACAGTTAATTAGCTTGCACAGTACCCTTGATCGGTTGTAATATTCCCCCCGAAAAATGAATGCGTGAAGTATGAGCAACACTACAAATAATTGAACGGTCTCATTTTCTGGCGGTCTAAAATATGCAGGAAACGGTGACAAAACATCTATTCAGAACTAATAGATATGTTTCTTGTATCTATAGGGATGTACTTTAACCATAGCTTGTTTGAGTCAGCAACAACATTATTTTAGGATGTACTTCGTAGAAAGGCTCTGATAATGATTTAAAACATTTTTCTAACATAATGAATCATTTTTGTTAATTTACAAGCTACGTTTTCATAATATTGTTGAACATGGACGCTGTTGCTTTTTCACTACACCGGTGCTCATTTTAGTTTGAAATGTGAGTTGAATCGCACGAATGGTAGAAATTGACGAAAGCTATTAGCAACTGGATATAGGAGTGTGTATGTAATCCTTCCTTTTATTTTAATGCAGCCTTTAGTGTATACCTCAGCTAAGCGTTCATGTTGTCGCTTTATTTCAGTCGTATTTTTGTTGCCGCTCTTTCTGCAGTTTTTTTTTTCTTTTTTTCTTTTGTTTAATATTTTTTTTTCGCGAAAAACTGATTAAAAAGCTGGAGTGGCTTCTACAGACCACATGCATTCATGCATTCATACGAACAGCCTCTCGGCTCTGAGCCACCAGGGGTTAAGTCATTTAAAGTAATTTCTATCTCTCATATTTGGCTTGTTTTGTGTCCGGCAACCCAAGTCCTGCAATGTATCTCCCAGTTTACCAAATTACGTTATGAACCTCCATCTGAGCATTCCTTTACTCACAGCTATAAACTGGTTGTGTAACGAAAGACCAGTTTTCATGATGTAAACATTCCCCTTGAGGATATCTCATCCTCTGCCACTGATTGCTGTTAGAACCTAAACAGTTATGTACATGCACATCATTCAGTAGTTGAATTATTAGCTTTCATACAGAACCCCGCTTAACAACTGTTACTGAAAGAAAAAAAAATGCCAATAATTAATACCATATGTGCTCCGTCACAAGGCCTGTCTTTCCAGAATTTCATTGTATAAACACTGGATGGATATATATATACATATATATATATATATATATATATATATATATATATATATATATATATATATATATATATATATATATATATATATATATATATATATGTATAATCATGTGGGGTTTGTTGTTGTTTGTCTGTTTTTTCCCCTAGAGTTTTTTGTTAAATTGTAAGGAAAAGTAGTTGTGGCTTCATCAGGAACTGTCGACATGGGGGTCTGGACTATGCCATTTTGGGCATGGCGTTACTGCTATGTAGTGCATCACAATGTACACAAAGTGGAATTACTACATATGTACTATTGTTGCTATTTGCAGTAGTTAGAAAAACCGAAATGATCAATCTTTGAGGAAATGCTGCGATAGTGTGTTGACATCCCATGCAAGCCTTTAACTTTATGTCTACCGGACGAGTGTTTTTTTTTTTTTTTACTGAATTCCTCACCTTAAAAGGTACCGTTGCCATAAATGTTCCCTAGTAATCTTCGATACGTCTACCGTTTTATTTTGTATAATAACTTTGAAAAACAAAGTATTCAACCAAACTCCACAATGTAAACTGCATATCCAAATTGTTGCCCACGAGCCAATGTAGTCTACACAACCGCAACAGCAGATCAGTGGCGCATGCGCGAGGTCTCTGCCTACCTATATTAGATGATGATGATGATGATGATGATGATGATGATGATGATGATGATGATGATGATGATGATGATGATGATGATGATGATGATGATGATGATGATGATGATGATGATGATGATGATGATGTATTTCTTGAGTAACCCCTTTACAACGGGGGCACCGTAGGCAGGGCAGGACCTACGATGCTTCAGTACATGAAAGAATACATAAAAGCTACGTACATTGTCAACTATACACATGACTAATACACACACATAATATACAGTCATTGAAAGGCCGGTTTACTTCAGGCTGGTTAATTCTGGCCTGAATTGCCATGCTTCTAATAAAAACTGTTCACAAATGGTGTCAAACAATTCCGCAGTTTCTCTTCCGCAAGATTTAGTTTGTGTGCCCAGAAACATACACAATTTGGTTAAAAGTGAATAACTTATAAATTTCAACCAAACAGATTCCTTTTGAATTTCCTTGAGTGTTTTGTTTTTCTAATTTGACATAATATTCGACTTTGATAAAGTTACATTTTGATCATGTAAATAGGAAATGAAGAAGCGTCTCATTATGGAGGCCACAAAGGTCACACTTTCTGTCTGAATTTCCACATCTACATAAGTTTGCATTAATTCCTAAACACTCCACTCTTAACAAAAATTTAAGTCTGGCACCGTAAAAATTGCCTGTGTCGAACAAATATATTTGTTCACCAAATGTAAAGTGTTTAAATGCACGGTACCATTGGAAAAAAGAATTTTCGTAGATATATTGGAAAAAATCAATTTTAAAAATCCAGTTGACGCTTCAAAAAAGGCTGGATCCATACTGAATTAGTACTGAACATGGCCCTTCCAATTCCAGCATTCTATCAGGATTTTATTCACTTGTGGGGATTATGGCCAGGGATTTGTGGAATACTTTACACGAAATTTGTCCTGTGATAATTCAAGAGGCAACCATCCCAACTTTCCCAGAACGACCGTTACGGCTTGAAAAGGTTAACTTACATAATAGCTTCAGCCACCGAGTGTTGGATTGTTTTTAGAATTGATTTACTTTTCATACTATCATTAAAGCAAACTGAACATCCATGGGTAATAAAAGAGAGAATAACATTTTTCCAAATACTATCGCCAAAAATGACACGATTAACATTTTCGTTAGCCGAAAATATACTGTTAAGATGACCTCGCAACAGTGTTGCTTTAGGTTATAAATATATTTTGACATGGACTGAGTCTGAGAGCGATTGGGAGAACATAATCCCTAGGTATTTGTACACTGTACATTCTGCTATTGAAAAGTTTCCCAACATCCGTTTTTGCAGCTGTTCCAGTGTTTACCAATGACCATCACTTTGACTTATTTCCATTAAATTTGATTCCTTTTTTTAAACAAAAAGCTATTCAACGTTAAGCATTCTAGTTAGATTATATTCACTGTTACTGAGCAGGGCTATGTCGTCAGCATAAAGTAAACACGGAATTCTTATGTCTCTATGAGGAATACCAAGTCCTTGGCTCTCGACCATGTCCTCGATATCCGACATAACCAAAGAAAAGAGAGTGGGGGACATGATACATCCTTGCTTAACTCCATGTGAAACTTCAAACCAGGTACTTTCAAACGGACCGAAAATGACTCTGTTGTCCACTTTGCTATGATTAGGTGCTATGCCCTGCCTTGGATACCCTTTTCCCATTTTTTTTTTTTTTTTTTTTTTTTTTTTTTTTTTTGTAAAAAGCCTATTCCTGTCAACCGTGTCAAAGACCTTTAAAATATATAAAAAATGATAACCATGTTTTCGATTTCTTACTTTTCCGCAAACAACAAGTGCCTTTTAATGTGAAATATGGGTTCTCTAATCTGCGTCCCTTACGATAAGCCCCCCTGTATTTCACGAAGGACTTCATATTCCTCAAGACCCATCAGCTGCACTTCTGTTGCTGATATGAAGACCTTATACACATCGGAACTCACTGTTGTTCTCCGACAGTTATTGAGTGATTCTTTAGGGCCATCTTAGTTTAATGGTTTCACCACACCTTGGTACCATTGCTCAGGAAAGCATTCTGTCAATTTCCAAAATTTGAATAATTTCGTCAGTGATAAGATCAATGCATGGTTTCCGTTCTTTAAAGAAATCATCAGGGATGTTATCGACTCTGCATGCCTTTCCATTCTTAAGTTTTTTTTAATTGCAGAGGATATTGTAGTATAATCTGTTGTAATATTTTTATGCCATTCAAATCACCTGTATAATTCTGTAACCCATGTATCGTATTAACATTAGTCCCCAATTGTGCTTTATTACGGCTGTTTGTTCTTAAGTTGCGCCAGTAGTCGCACAAAACACGGTATACTTCTTTTGGATTATCAATAATGCGTGTATTGTCATTGGGGTCAGCGATTTTGAGAGGGTAATCGTTACTGGTATGAAGGCACTTGGGCATACGCCAATATGCTCGGATATTTTTTGTTTCTATACTACAGTTTGAAGTTATTACTTTTATTTTATTATTGACAAATTTTTCCTTGAATATCATGCTTTCTTTTCAAATATTCTTCCCATAAACGTTGAACTAAATCAGGATTGAATGTACCTTTTCTAGCCCAGTGTCGATAGAATTTATTAGCTACTTTGCTCTTTATCAAATTACCAATTTCTAAATCCCACAAGCGTCTTGAGTGGCCTTCAAAAGTTTTCTTTCCAACCACTCACAAACCGATTTCAATCACAATAGCCTTCCACGATAACCGTGCGCCATTGACTGTATTGAAGTTGTCACATGACCATGAGGCTAGACTTTCGCTGATTTCTTTTTCAAAAAGAGTTCAGTCAATCACTTCATTCCATTTCCAGTTGGTATATGTCTCGAGCGTGTGCTTTCTTTACTGTGCAGTATCTGGCTCTTGCGACATAGACCCCTAACACATATAGTATTATGATCACTCCCGGTGTCAAATACACCAACCTCAACTATTGATACGCTAATAATATGGTCAGACAATTTCTCTGTCACCATTACATGATCAATTATCGACCTGAGTGAACCCTTTGCCATGTAAATTTCCCGGCACAATTAAGGGAACAATTTAGCATATTACGTCCAGTAGTTTCTACCAGATAATTTAACAGGTTACCATTATGACTGTTTGTCCTGTGCTCTTAAGCAGGGCAGTGTGAGGTTAAAATCCCCCATTAACATACATTCAAAACCTTTCGATTTCAATGCACTTATATTTTCTATAAGTTCACCGATCAGATTTTCACTTTTTTTTCCTTCTCAATATTATCATTCGGAAAATGTGTCACTCCAAGCATTATCGCTTTGTTAGTACCATGAAATTTGACACTTATCCGCAGTCTCTCATAACTATTATTTTTTTATTAAAGTACGTTACCATCACATATGCTGGCTGACGTTTTGTTGAAATATTGTGGAACGTAGCTGTTGATCTCAATGAGGATTAACCTGCTGTATCTGTATATTACGCGGCTTGTACAGATGGTCACGTTGCTCTACTACTGGCTCCTTAAATCTGACCTTATGATACCGTATTCTTTTCGTTTGTTTTGTATATTTGTTCATCAAAAAAATTCATATCACAAACGATTTTGGCATACTCCCACTGAGCAATCACGTATATTATTGAGTACCAATCAACACAGATACCTCACATTGTTTAAATAATCATAAGTCATAGAAGTTCCCTTTCAAAGCCAATGCTCAGGAAATCTTCCACAGGATTCTACACATTGTTTGCAATATGATGTAATTATCAGATGGGAATATACAGCGCTTCGATAATTTGTTTGATCGTTTGCTTGTATAATGCAAAGAACGCATATCGAAAATTAGTGATGGAATATCATCAGCTTTTTAAAAGGTTTTTGCTGTTTGTGACAACACTGGTGTTGTTTTTTTAATTTGGTCCGGAAAAAAAGACTGGATATATCGATCCAAGTGACTGCGTCTACATGTGTTCTTAGAAGTAGTGCAATGTTTTATATAGATATAACATGTGACATATCATCCTCACATTTACTTGATGGGTAATGCTTGTCTACGGTACCTCAGGCTGTTCCTTCTTACAACAGCTGTTCTAGCATACCTGGAAGGTAACAACAAATCTTAGTTTTGAACATTCAGCATAAGTGGCAGAATATTGCTGTTCCATTGAGTTACATCAGTGAAACAATATAAGATCATGCATGAATTGAATATGGCAAGTGGCCAGACAATTGCAATCGAAATAAAATTTACTTTGACGTTCTTTCTTCCCTCTGAACATGAGTTCTAATGTTTTATCTGCGTAAGTGCGCCATTTCCCCAAATATTTTATAATTGGTATCTTAAAGTATCTGCCGTATGGGGTTTGTGTATGAATGCAAAGACATTAGCCCACGCGACCGGCAACCGTATTGAAAAAACAAAAGTTGTACATTTGCAGTTGTAGTTTTGATCCACAGTGCCTTTAACCAGTTATAACATATAAGGAACTTATGCTTATTTTAATGTAAAACAGTATATTAACACACAACGAGGACCTTACCGCATTTATTAATGATAAATGCAATTACAAAATATATATGGAATCTACACAATGTGTGTTCCTTATCATGTACATTATGTGTATATTTGTTTTCCACATGATGGATGTGTATGCAAGATAGTGGATAGGTGGTTGTGTTGGGTGTGGGATCCGATGTTTAGTTTGCAACTATCGCCATTATCACTCAAAAGTTACATATTCATCAATTTGAAATCGGCCAGGGTATAAAGATGACGGCCAAAATGCAAAGGCATTTTCATGAGTAGGAGACACACACACGCACGCATATATATATATATATATATATATATATATATATATATATATATATATATATATATATATATATATATATATATATATATATATATATATATATATATATATATATATGTATATATGGGGGGGGGGGGTACAAAAAGCTGCCAATCGTTATTTTGGACTTGGGTTCACGGAATTATCATTTTGTCTCGATTCTTGCAAAACATTGAAATATGATTAACGTTATTTCAAAGCTGTCTCAATTTAAATTTGCTGTTTTCTCAACAATGTTATCAACTCAGTAAAATTCAAATAACCAATATTTAATTTCATATTGATATTATCGACAGTTTGTCACACATTTTTCATTAAACAATACTCGACTTAGTGCCGCGCAGTGGAGCAGCAAGACCAGTATAATGTAGTGCAATTGCATTCCGTTTCAGTCTGATATAAGAGGCTGAAAACTGATGTGCACGGAAGCACCAATCTTCTCATTGTACATATAAGCGTATATCTGAAATGTGTTTTAAGTACCGCAAGAAAAAATGTGGTCAATGATATTAAAGCTTCACAGGTTCTATCAAAATACTCCTTAAGCTTCATTATTATTATTATTATTATTATTATTATTATTATTATTATTATTATTATTATTATTATTATTATTATTATTATTATTATTATTATTATTATTATTAATATTGTTGTTGTTGTTGTTGTTGTTATTATTATAGATTTATTCGGGAAAAAGAAGATAAATTCAATGCTGGGAGGATTGAATCAACCCCTGTATTGTCGTAAATATGTTATTTATCAAGTGAAGATCAAAGATTGATTGATTGATTGACTGACTGAATGATTGATGGATTGATTGATTGAAATGAAAATATAGAAATTGATATTTCCACTTCCTTACAGCGAAGTTACCAGGATACTGAGCAGCAAAATCGAAATAAGAATAATGTTTCTGGTATTCTTTTCTTTCGCTGAAATAAGAAAACCCGCGGTGGAAATGGAATAACTCGCCGCCCAACTGCACCACCCCCTCACCCCAGCTCCGGCCTCGCGGATGTCCATTGTCCTTGCAAGGTCACCCTGGGGCTCACGAGCAGCAAAAATGTATTAAATTATTCTGAACATGCATATTGTTTCATTTCTCTTAAAATCTAGGCCTTCTTGCACCGGTCCTGCTTGTTTTAAGAGCGCACCCAGTGAACCTGCATGCGAATTTCGTTGAGTGATAAATGCTTTAACTTTGCCCACATAACCGCGGGTCAAACCGCTTCTAATATTTTAATCCTTGCTGTATCTTATAATTCGGTATCAATTGTATTCATTTGTTCTTGTGTGTTTTTTATGGGGGTGTTGGGTTTTATTTTTTACCCCCTTCATATATATATGGCCTGACCGTTCATAATGTACCCATGTGGGCCTGACCGTTCATAATATAACCATGTAGGCCTATGGAAACAAGTTAGCGTATTTGGTAGGGAATGTCCAAAGATAAAGTAAAGGTAATATTGATATTCTTTTCTGCAAACCGTCACTGTTTTCAACTGGTGTGTTTCCGTCTCAAATGCTTCAAATTTCAGAGAAAGTGAGCACATATTTATGTTCACATAGATGGACATTGTCGATGGGGCACTGCTATTATTGCACAGATGTATCATGAAAAGTAAAGAGTTCGGACTGCGGAATAGGGTAATGATTACCAGGAAGTGGTTCTAGACAAAAAAAGGACAAATGCAACAGCTGCATTAATGGATCATACACCGAACTGTGATATCACTTGGCCAAATGCCCGCTCCGATCCAAATTATAAGCAGGCATTTTGCGTAAACGGTGACAACAGGGATCTGGTGTTTATTTTGGCCCGAGAGACTGCTTGTTACTTGTGTGTGTGTGTGTGTCTGTGTGTGTGTGTGTGTGTGTGTTTAAAGTAAAATATATCATCTTCAAAAACATTAAACACGTTCAGTGTGATTTTTCTGGTAAAAAATATCGGGAAAAAGGACATAGCTCTATATATATCCTTTTCGCAAATGAAGAAGTAAGAGAGAAATGAAGATTACATGCAACAACCTAATTCACTGATAATGCTTTGTGACCTTGGGATTTTGGTCAAGGTCACCCTTCTTTGAAACAAATCTAGCCCTGATAAAAGACTATAGATATTTACAAAATAAGTACACTGACTTAGAAAAACTGCAGTTATTAACCAAAATCAAATTCACTAATATCGCTCTGCGACCTTGCGAATTGACTCAAGGTCACCCATTTCAGAACTTGACGTATCGCCATACTCCGGTGCAATATTAAAGCCCTTAATTTAGTAATATCTTTAGTTATCATCCGGAAATTAAGTTCACTAATAGACTGTACATGTAGGTGGTGAACATTGGGTTTTGGTCAGGATTATCCATCTTCTAAGCTGACCAAGCTCTAATTGAGGACTATTACCATGTGCAATACTGAAGTCATAACTTACATTCTGAGTTACAATGCTCACTGAAGAACATGTTTTATCCCCAAATAATTGTCAAAGACACTCGTTGTCAAAGACGTCCTTACCTAAAGCAAAGCTTTTTAATGTAAGAATACGAAATATTGATCTGTTACCCCAAACATACTGTGTCTTACAGGAAGACACTCACTGCAGATGTCTACCTCAAGTTAATGAAGGAATAAAGTAAATTCATAAATAAATAAATATGAATATATATATAAGGTTGGTGACATTAATCGGAGCATACAGGTTTTCAGAAACCAGCTTCTTCTGTGTCGTAGAATGCAAGAATTTGATCGTTGACTGTGCTCAATGCATTCATTACTTAATCTACAACAGAGTACTAGATACCATATTTTCAATTTTGATAACTGTGTAACACAAAGTAAAGTTCAACTCGACATTGCCTGGTAACCTATTAGTGTGCGGCTGAAACAATTTTGCCGCTTCCTGAAGTGGAATATAATTTATTTATTTATTTATTTATTTATTTATTTATTTATTTATTTATTTATTTATTTATTTATTTATTTATTTATTTATTTATTTATTTATTTATTTATTCATTCATTCATTCATTCATTCATTCATTCATTCATTCATTCATTCATTCATTCATTCATTCATTTATTTATTTATTTATTTATTTATTTATTCATTCATTGATTCATTTCTTTATTTATTTATTTATTTTGTCAGTCAGTCATTTCCTGCAGGCTCAACAAGCACAGGCCTAAGAAGAGACCAAGTGCAACTCCATATACAAATATATATGCATGACATACGACATAAAAAAAAACATTAAATTAAGTTGTCTATAAGCAGAAATCCCGCCAAACTTGCTTGGATGTGTGAGACTCCAGCCCTACCTCCATCACAATAGTGAAATAATCCTTTGATTTAAAGTGTTTCACATATTACAGGCAACAAGGATGCAAGTTTGATTGGTTTATTTATAGCTGTTTCAACAGTTAATATGGCATATCAAAGCAGACACTAAATGGATTGTCAATATTTGATACACACACCTGTATCAGCAAAGTACCTAAAAAACGACAGTCCATTATTGAGTAGCTGCCATGATTTGCAAATTGATAGCATAGTATATGAATGACGCGATTACTGTAATGTAGAGTGCTGAAACAAACGGAATTAGACGAGCATGTAATAAACATTCAGCTGAACAATTTCATCAGAATGAATAGTTTGTAGTCCTTCAATGTGTAACCCACAAATATTTGCCTTGTCAACCAGATAATGATCAATTTTTATAGGGCGATCAACTCCGTAATTTTCAGCCTGAAAGTGCAATATGTATTCGAGAAGGAAGAAATAATTTTTTCATCAACCGAGCCTGAAATTGCAATATTTTGTTAGGTATACTGTACCAAAGTGGAATTTCCATTTTTTTATTGTATGGCCATCCATATCAATTTATCGTTTGGTAACTATCTCTCAAAAGTTTCTTTTATGGCCGACACTGTTTGTTTTTCATGATTCAGACTTAACCTTGATGTAACAGCTGATCCACGAGTAGTATACGTGAATCGTGCCGAAAGAAATTCATTTGAAAATTAGATATATGAAATAGATCATGAGCTGAGGGGTACAGCATGAAAGTAGAAAAATTACCTACCACGTAGATGTATTATATATATGCGTTGCTGCAAAAATTGAACAAAGATATGGAAATAAGAATTTTATCGACAAGATTTGAAATATTCCGTGAAACCTTATCTTATATGAGGAAACGACCTTTTTACATCAACTAGTTGACTTCACTGTTGTGTTTTGTAGGGTGAAGAAAATTACGTACTAATTCAGAATTTCAGCTACAAAGATTCCAAGTCATTATCAAGTGCCGACTATTTTAGATGACCTGGCACGAGAACAGTACCAGAATTCCTGATCACTGCCTCCACATTGTAACGTTTGTTTTAGCAGATCCAGTAAATTTCTGCGTAAAAATTCTCTCAAGATGCGTCCTAGTGTTTTTGTTGCAGATCGAACTAGCCAGCTAAATCACCCCTGTATTGCAATGCTCACATGCGTTTATTACCGCTTTCCCTGATAATTGGATACATCTAAATTTTGTCTTTCGCAGTATTATCTTGATAGCTACAACTTGCCAAAATGCAAGAAAGACATATCATGCTTTGTTGCTACGGACTCTTGCATATTTTCAGAGGCGAACGCATTTCGCAGGACTTCCTTGCATAATCTGTTTCTAACTTTAAAGCCAAATTTGAAGAGGACAGCCGCCAATATTATCTAAAAATCCTCGACAAATTTTGTAGTATTATGTTAGCGGCATCTCGAAAAGCTGGATAAAAATACAAGCTTTTTTCTTAATCAAGGAAGTCACTTATTTGTTTGTTTGTTCGTTCGTTCGTTCGTTTATTTATTAATTAATTAGTTTTCATCTATTTATTTATTATTTATTTTATTTTATTATATTTTTATTTTATTTTCGCTTTTAGCAAACAGCATTGTTATTGTTTAATTTGTGGTTTATAAATACCTTTTACCGCATCCTCCGTTAATTGTTATGGCTCCCTCGGAAGTACAAGTTAGAGTCTTCCGCCGACTAAAATTCCTTTCATATTGCTTCTGATCATATTGTTGCAGGGACGTCTACCCATAGTATACGATGTGCCTACCTGACCAATGATGACTTGGCTTTATGTGTCTTTCTATGTTAGTATTTTCGTGATGTCATTATATTCATGAGTCGTTGCACCCTGATCAAACTATGTCATCCAGCAGCCGATGTATGATAGACTCGCCAAAACATCGGATGGCAACCTTACTAAGGAATGTATTTTAATTTGTTCTGTTTTTATTTTACGTTGGTAAGCCAAGTCTCACCTATTTTTGTCTGTTTTATAACAGGTGTGTATAGCATCTTGGATGCAGGTTCCGGCTTTTATCTAAATCAATATTCACTGTAAATCAGTGACAGTGATCTGCCTTTCGCCTTCCTCATGCAATATCACAGTAACTATGTCTTATACTCGGACGAAGCCAAACCTCGTAATATTTTCTCCATCGACATCATAATCTAAGCTCGGCTGTAGTCAAGTTGTCTCACAATATTTTTGCACAAAATGACAGCTTCTGAGATTTGGTATTTAGTAAACAGATACAGGAGATAGGCATTGCATGTGTACACTGATGCCTATGAGAACCATGTATGACCTTTTCTATGTAGCCATTTGGGAGGTTTCCTAACATCCATCCTCAGCATATTCTCCACACGGGCCTGCTTTGGTATTTAATGCTACAGAAAATCAACTGAATATAGTGGTTTACGCCAGCTTGTAAACGTAAATCTTACCGAAAACGTGCCTTTTCCCACGTAACAGATACGGATTATTCTACATTGTTATATGATGTACAGTGTTTCCGTAAATATTGTATAGATTTGACCAAAAAAATGATATGATTATCAGGTTTCACTTTATAAATATGTCATATTCAACATGACTATGTGGAGGAGCGCCCGCTTTACATCAGAGGCAGGTAGTATACATGCTTCTGAGCACCTCCAGGCTCAGGTAAATAGACGCCAGATTCGATTTGCCACGCAAAGATAATGCACGGCCATGTTTATGAGTCTCATATGGAACTTCATATCATTGGGGAAAAAAGTTTAAATGGCAAGAGAGTTGGCAGTAATTTTCACATGGCCCTTGTAAGTTGCACGACGGAGAACAAAAACCACCAACAGTCATGGTAGCGTGATGTATACATATACACGTAGCCAGGAGGCCAGTTCGTGGTGGTTCCTTTTATTTTGAAATTTCGTATATCATCACATAATACGTACCAGAGCGGTTCTTGTATCTTGGCAACCCTTAGTTGCAAGGTGCTAAGGTGAGTACATCTGGCAGTTTGACTGGACAAAAAAAGGAAAAAAAGAAAAAGAAACAAAAACAAAAATGCAACACAAAAAAAAAAAAAATAAAAAAAAAAAAATAAAAGAAAAAAACAAACAAACAAACAAACAAACAAACAAAAAACAATACCTGCGGGGTTCCTGAACCAGATCGAAGCTATAAATCTGAATGTACATCTGAATGACGTACCTGATGGTTTGCGGGGTTTATATTTTTTGTATATTTTATTTTATTTTATTTTATTTTTATTTTTTACTCTTTTGTGTGTGTTTTTTTTTTTTTTTTCAGTTACAGCTAATTTAATTTGCATAACCTTTAGCAGGTTGTCTTGTACGGCGGTTTGTACCTGATTGTACCTATATGGCTACAATAATGCCAACAGTTTAGTTTTTGTATCAGAATTGGAGTCAGCTGTGTGATATCGTATGCAGGCATATTGCGTGAGTTTAATGGAGCTGAAGGTTACACAACTAGACGACGATACATATTGTAAACCAATTTTTAGATCAATCCTGATAGACACCGTTACCTTAAAACAGCACGCATGGACTCAAATAGCAGCCAAACACTTTAATCTCATCCAATACAATAAAATGCGTTAACCTGTGTATACGCGAATTCCATAAGAGATGGATCAAGCCATTGAATATAAGCGTAAGAAATGGACTAAGCTGTCGTTGACACGTAAATGGTAAAATGAGTGGATTTTGTACACACTTCGCAGGATAAATAGCTTGTACACCAAGTCAATCCGGTCTCTCAATGTTCACTTTGACATATCACAAGAAACTTGGCATTTAGAAAAAAAAAAACTTCCCCATCGACGGAATCTCTGTTCTTTTGTCATCCGATTTGCCAATTGTAATGAGGTTGTTAGCCTATTAACTTAATTTATCTTGTACATGCTGAGAAGCGCATGCCTGATTGACTTGTAAATTCACTGATCTTGACACAGTTTACCAATAAGTTAGCATATAATGCGAGCCGATTTAATTAGCCAACTGGCAGCACTGCCAGTGTTGTGGCAAATGTAGGAATTATAACTAATTTTCTTACAATATGAGCCCTGTTTCCATAACTATTGTTGATATCATAAAAAATACATTAAATGGCAATACCAATTAAGTATCGTTTTAGATTGAGGGTTCACCATGAGGTGCAATATATTCATGACAGAACAATATAAATCATGATACCCGAGAGAAAGATATGGACGACACGAACAGTCAACCTGAGTGCTCTAAACCAAGGAAATCACTGAGACGATATTCTAACGTTCCAGACACAGCACTGTGCCGTTATTCTGGTCTGATGTATATATATATATATATGATATATATATATGATATATATATATGATATAATATAATAAACTAAATATCTCGAGGTTTGAGAGTATAATCCCGGTATGAAGTACAGAAGGGGCACACACATTTTGAATAGCGTCCCTTCCTAAAAGTCGCTTTTATAACCACATTGGAGTTGTTATGATATTACCTTTTGCATGCGAAATATACAAACGAGTGAAACAATTTCTAAGTGCTTCATGGAAGAGTAAACACACAGAGTTTTTGTGCATCTAATTTTGAAACTAGAAATAAAGCCATCTTTTATCACCCAATGAAAATGTAAAGCCGAGAATGTAGACGATAGCGCTTAGGTCATTGACTTTGGTCTCCCTAATCCTTTGTTAAATCTGAGACTGCCAAGCTTTCTACACTGTAATAGAAAATACAGGATTCACTGCCGTGGTGCAGGAGGCACTGCTGTGTGTGGGTTTGAAAATGCCCTGCCATATTATGCATGTATTCAACTCTACGTGATGAAGCAAGGCGCAATAAAGCATACAAGATTCAGAGATATACATTTATCACTGGTTTATAACATTTCAGACGTATATTTTTCACACACACCGATAATTAAACCATGGTCCTTGATCCTGAAGTCCAGTCTGGTAACCGTCCAGGCAAAATAAATATTTTTTTCACAACTTACTGACAAAAACTTTGTACAGTGTATGGTTACTTCATGTCTAGTTGGGATATCGTGTCTGGCTTCGTAGTGTTTAAGGGAAAAGCTAGATGATGCTGTACTTCGATGGCTTTATGCCAAATTAGGATACCCCAAAATTTCACATTCGAGTAAAATATGTTTCTGTTCCAAAATGTACATGCCCCTCCCACCCCCACGCCTCACCCACCCAAAAAAATCCAAAGAGAAAGACAAAAACGAACAATCAACAGGACAAAGAAAAACAATCCTGATCAAACTTGTTATGGCACCTGTATTTGAAGGTATATAATTTTGTTTTGTGCCTGTGTGTGTGTGTGTGTGTGTGTGTGTGTGTGTTTTCCTCCAAAGTAATTTAGGTTTTCCCCAAAAGTAGATAAAACAATAAATAAAATGTTTGTATGGCTCATTTTGCCTCATCCAGTTGCTAATGCCAAACAGGCCTATAATCTGTAACATTGGCAATGAAAGTGTTCTCCTTTAAAGTACCAGTACACTTCGTCATAAGCATGTAACGCACTATGCAGCAAAGCTCAGTGAAGAGCATTCACCTTCAACAAAATTTCAACACGAATTTATTTTAGTACTAAACGAAGGTACCCGTCATTCAAAGCTCTTGGACCATATTATGCATCTCTTTAGCAATAGGCTGATAATTCTGAGAAGGTGTATTTATCATGACATGGGCCATGTAGCGCATGATATAGCATCACCCCATCAAGTTGCCATTAAGCACCAGAACCTATTGAGGATGTCTGCTATCTATCGGGTTTAAACAAACCATGGCCTATCAAATATTGATGACATCAATAAAAAGGCTAAACTATGTCTGGAATCCTTCTGTACAGACCAGGCCTAATCATGTCATGCTCCTCAAAACAAAGTCATTGCGTACAATGCATGGTGTGTTTAATCTAAATTACCTATCCTTGAAGCTGGTATGTCGGATAGATAATGGAAAACCGAGGACAATTTAGTGCATATGAAAAAAATACCAATTGAAGTGACTAGAGTAATGTCGCATTGCGTTGCCATTGGTAGAGCACTTCTACACTCAATATTGAATTAAAAGATGGCCTTACTTGCCATGGGTGGCCAACACTAATTCCTTCAAAAAGGTCACTTGGAAGCATAAAAAAGGAAAATTTCACTTCTGTCGTATTTGATCAATAAAAGACATCTCGAGAGGCAGGTTTCAATAGTGCTCTTAGAGCACGGCATATATCCTATAATAAAACCTCTTACGCAATCCGTATTGAGACATGGATCTATAGGAACGTTGGCTGATGGCTTACGACTATTGCAGGCTTTCTTATTATCCATTTGACCATTATAGCCGAATTAGATGTTCACCTATACCAAATACATACACTTAGATATGCATTATGCTCCCAAAAGGTTCCCTTGTGCCGCCTTTGTACTCCGCGTCCAAATGCATCAATTTCTAACGTACTCAGGTTTGACTAGTTTCTGTTCTTCGATGTCATAGGGTAAGTTACGTTCTTTATGTGCGTTCGAGTGAGCACTGACGGGGAGTCTTAAATAACATACGATGTTCGATAGTCTAGTCACGCGACATGACTCCCTTCTGTTTAACTGTCAATATGTATTTTGAAGTATCTCAAGTGTAAAGGTACCCAGTTACTTCAATCCGATGTGGCGTTGTAGGTGTGTCAGGTTATAATATGCATATTTCAGTTGACGTGAACGGTGAAATCAGACGCATTATGGTTGCATGAAGTACATATACGCCCCCACTCGGGAAGCTGATAATTATCTAGTTATTTCAAAGCACTTTAATTTTAGTCTCACCAATATAATTTATGTAAATCGTTAAATTAGGAAACACGCATTTCTTAATTACACACCTTCATAGAATCACATAATTTGATACTTCAATCTCAGATATGAGATCTGTATTTTGCATTTTCCACCCACAAGTGCATATCCAAGCAAGGGTTTTACTTACCTGGATCGTGATAAAGATATCATATTCCAATCTCTTGCTAAAATAATTTCCATTTTAATGCCACATACCTGAAGTTCTGGGAAGACAAGACTGACCTTGGTCAGCACGTTTTGTTGGCGTGCTTTGGAAAGAAAGTAATTGTTGACCATCTCTACCCTGGTATTGAAAGTGTTAATGGCACTATTTTTCCTTAAATGTTTCTTTCAAGATCATTTAGGAAAACAATGGAAGATATATACCCATGGGACATCTAGGGGGTCTGGAAAGAACACCGATTACCATTTGGGGATCATAAGGTAAATCTGAACTGTATAATTCCGATGCATGATTATTTAAAAAGGCATACAAATTCATCCATAAGACAAAGAAAGAACAACGCTTGTGGCACCACGTATATTGTGAATGCAATGTGGTGCTCTTCGCATAGGCACGACTGGACATCACATGCAAGTTGACATGTCCAACCTTTTGGCACTGTACATATTAATAAAACGATATATTCACTATGTTCTAATAGACACTTTCGTGATGTGGTATCGATATTTGATTTTTAGCATAAAATCTGTGACTATTGGTTCTTTCAGATATCGTTTACCATTTCTGGGTCAAAACACGGACATTAATATTGCTGGGGTAGTAAAAGTTTAGTTTTCCTTCAACAGAAGCTGCTGCCACGGTGTTTGGTAGTGGTTGCAAAGGGTTTCTAGGAGAGGCGTGGCGTGTACGCAGATAATTTAGGGTTCATGTGTTAGCACTAGATACAACATGATTTCAAGTCCTACTAATTTATTGATATTTGGTTCCTGTCTTGACTTTTTTAAAATTGTGAATGTATTTTAGTCACGGATAAAATAAAAAATGTATCATATTAAATATATCTTCCTGTTGCTCGGTATGAAGGGCTATATTTTAAATAAGAATTGAACGGGCTAAAACAAAGCAAGGCTCAGTCCATTTTTTACCATTTTGAGAAAAAGGCAAAAACTATTTTTTTTTCAAAGTACACAAACATCTGAATTAAAACTGATAAATGGTAAGATATATTTGTAGTTATGTTATATCAGTGAATTGTGTGATGTATTTGTACATAGAAGATTAGAAAAGTTCGACTTAATGAATTTGTGGGAGTATGGTAGTGCGAACCAAAGGATAAGCCTCCCTTTTACTCTTCAGTAAATTTAAATGGCTTCTTACACTCCATTTTTTTTAATTAGTACAAACTGGTATTATAAAAAGGTAGAGGGGTATTTTTCGCATCATGTGGTGCCTTACAAGTAAAATACCCCGAAATGTGACTGATCTATGTCCTGCTTGAAACTGATTGTAGAGGCCTTTACGACCATTTTAATCATCATATATAATATCGGCTTTATGCATAATTTCCTCAGGGTCAAGGTCAAGGTCATTGAGGAACATGAATTCTAAACTTTCTTTGACTTTGGATACCGAAACAAATATTTGCAATGTTACTCAATAAGCTTATTTCTTAATCTATCTATCTATCTATCTATCTATCTATCTATCTATCTATCTATCTATCTATCTGTCTGTCTGTCTGTCTGTCTGTCTGTCTGTCTGTCTGTCTGTCTGTCTGTCTGTCTGTCTGTCTGTCTGTCTGTCTGTCTGTCTGTCTGTCTGTCTGTCTGTCTGTCTGTCTGTCTGTCTGTCTGTCTGTCTGTCTGTCTGTCTGTCAGTCAGTCTGTCTGTCTGTCTGTCTGTCTGTCTCTCTCTCTCTCTCTCTCTCTCTCTCTCTCTCTCTCTCTCTCTCTCTCTCTCTCTCTCTCTCTCTCTCTCTCTCTCTCTCTCTCTATCTACCTATCTCCACCCTAATTTTACATGGTGTCTGTTTCCGTGCGTGGGCCAGAGAGCAAATGTACATGTTTTTCACTCATATTCTTAAAATATATTATGAATGCCACCATGATATCCTTGACAACCTCGCCCTGGCACAATAGAGGTTATGATCTATCATCCAAATCGACACTTCAGACGCAAATATATTTCTTTTGGATCGTTTGCCCCCTCTTGATTTTTTTTCCTCATGTTTTTTGTGCGTTAATTTTCTCAGCAAAAGTGTTCTTGGTTTGTACCTAAATTGCTGACACATTTATCGAAAAAAAATATGTTCAGTCATGAAAACGTCCTTTACATGGATATTTTCCATTTGTGCAATACAAATTGCTAAAGGGCCTTTAAACATTTTACCTGACCAATCTTTAGTAAATTTGGCGACCTGATATCAGAAATTGCACGTACAAAGAATATTTGTACCTATAAATTCATATTTTGGAACAGATTTCCAGCAAGAAATTTCCTTGCGCAACTTCATATAGTCCTACAGTGCCAAAATTAATGTCCTTTTCGATAGCTAAGCCCAAAACCACATTTTACCTCAAAGTTTATTTGCTCAATATTTAGCACCATTTTTGTTTGTTTTTTTTTTCGACAAAAAATCTCATTTGTAAATTTTCATTGGTGCCTGCTGGGTCAAGACCTTTCGGTCTGGCTGTTAGAGGACTTTTACTACCAATTCCTATTCGTGCATCACATGTAGATAAGATATATAATTTGTGCCTTTTAAAAATGGCACCTTTGCACCTTTAATTTATCAATGTACGAGACATACATTTACAACGGTAATATATTACATAGCAGGGACATCTTTCGGATAACATAGTCTTTTCCCTTGAATTTTCAGCATTTATAGGAAGTTTTGTGCAATATATTCATGGAACTTCTAGGAATTTTTGCTCATGATCCCCACGGGGCCAATGTTATTTCGCTTCTCATATTCATAGTATTGACTTATGCTTTAATGTATTCTGACAACGTAGAGGAGTAAAGGCCAAGTTAATTTGCACGTTTCTCAAGTTACCCAATAGGGCGCACTGGCTCACTTTACCAAAGAGTTGTACCTACAATCAATAACAGCCACTTCACTTGAATCACTAAAGTAAAAACAGCAATATTCCACGTACGTATTTTCAAATAAGTATGCATAAGATAAAGCTTCTGTGGATGTGCAATAGCCATATAAGTTGTACTGTTTGTATTAAAATGTTATTACTGTTGTAATACATATACACTATATTTCTAAACCTAAAACATGTTTACGCAAATAAAAATTCAACAGCAAGACGCCTATCTTATCACGAAAAGATGAAGTGTCTTTCCGTCTAGGACATATGATAACAATACAAATGAGGCGTGTGATTGGCTTGATTTACTTCACTTATTTTTTCTGGAAGATATTTACGAGCGTTTTGTTCAAACTTTTCAATTGGGGAGCCTCAATAGCACAAGTTCAAGGCAGTCATTCTTTTTTGGGGGGCTCTTTGATAGTCAGTTATACCTGGTGTGTTCCTGTGTGAAGCTTTATGAATGTATATGAAATCCTTTTCTCGTGGTAAGCCGCATTTTGTTACTTTTTTGGATGGGGATTGCGAGTGAAGAACGGCACACATACAGCACGCGGCATTGTTTGACTTGTTGATTAAACAGAAGGAAAATACTGATTTTGAATTACAAATCGGAAAAGTTATTTATCGAGTACTGAATGCCATAATTGAGGAATCGGTCCTCCTTTCATTATTGACAAAACAAAATGTATGAACAATACAATCCTAGTCTAACAAAAAAAAAGGTATGGTAAATGCAGTTACATGTTATGCATCTGGTTAAGCTTTTATTGAGTCGAAATGTGACCATATGTCTATTCATGTCATGGCAGTTGGTTTTTGCAAGTGGCCATTGCTTTCGGATGACTGGAGGGCTAGCCACATAAAAGCATACTTCCGTACATCACAATCCCTTCATTAAGTGACAATACTTAGTGTAGATAGAACACAATCCATTGTGTCACATGATATTTTTCCAGCTTCCTGGTATGTTTTTCCATAAATATACCTCTGCCGTGTGTTTTGAACTGTTGGTACTTAGCATGTAAATAACTGCACGGTTAGTAGAAGCACATTGCCGCATGTGGCCTGGTCCCATGTTACCCACCTTCCCGCCCGCTCCCCATCCCTCAAGTTACAACTGATTTCGGGCTAAGGGTTTTATGTCCTTAAAGAAAGCAAGGTTAATGTGATTAATCTTGCGTCTACTACAAGTTTATACTTCATTACTAACTTGCTAATGATATTATTTGACGCTCCATGTCCATTTGCAATTTCCTGGTCTCATTTTGAAATTGATGCCTCTACAAAGTGATGACAAAATTAAGATAACTAAAACAATTTGGAATTTAGCAGTGGACAGATATAAAGCTACGAAGTACGACTGCAAGGTCTTTCACTTGTTCTTGAATAGCCATCTGTCCTTGACTTTAAATAATAAAGGGTAATAACTAAACAAAGAGACACCCCGTGACTTGTTATAACATACTCAATAGCATCAATTTTTTTAATGATTTATTATCAAAAGAAAAATAGCACCATGGTTGCTAGTATAAGATAAAGAAAGTAAAAGATCAAGGAAGGTCTGTTAGCGGACAGCCGGCACTGTCCCTTTTCCCGCTTAGTGTTTCAAAACTGTAATTGGAAAAAAATTGTCCGCTCTGAAATTAATGACCTTCCAAGTAGACCGGAGTGGGAAAGAAATCTTAAGTATCTATATGTTAACTTTTAACTCCCCTCCCCCCCCCCACCCCCGCCCCTATCCAAAAAAAAGGGTAATAATTGGGGCATACTGGCTGAATCACAGCATTCCAATTTCACATAAATTAGGAGGTGGGCCTAAGGAGGAATAAAAAGGACAACTACTTATAAGAATAAAGAGTACAAGTGAGTTTCCTCATTTGATCCGACGAAGAATCCGGAGACAAGCACCAAATTATACAAATAGTACAAGTGACTCCCTTCACTGAATGTGCGGAAAATGCATGTGACTACTTCTTGTACAAACAAAGAGAAGATTGGCTTCCATTAGTCTATGTATGGAAGAAAGCCGGGGTCAACTACTGGTACAAAGAAAGAGTACAGGGGCTCTGCCCAACCACTAACTGTTACAAGCAGCCGTTAGTTAGAATTTCAATACTACTAAATGGATATATATATATATATATATATATATATATATATATATATATATATATATATATATATATATATATATATATATATATATATATATATATATATGCGTGTGTGTGTGTATTTATTCTTGCCCACCTTCTGAATATTAGCAGAACTCAACACAGAATGACAACAACGATATAACTTTAACGATTACAATATATTAACAATCAAAATCAGTACAAATTAGGTAATTTTATCTCTGCTGATAATTCAATAGTTAAGCAGTCTTATGTAAATCCTAATCCTCGGTGAGATTACGCACAGGTACTGTCCCACAGTTGCAAGTCCTATGACAGGTGCCAAATGAGCTGGTACAAACGCCGCAGAGATACGGTTGGTTCCAATGTGGAACAATTAACACCAAAATATATATCAGTCCACTCAAAGATACTGTCCGCACTCCACAGGTAATTACAATAGCTCACAATCTCACTGGCTTGTAGTCACACAGTTTCTGTCAGATCTTTCCGAATTCTCTCTCCAGTCAGGAAAATAGCTGCTTTATACATACATAGACAGATACATCTCGCCATTGTTCCAGAGTTTTCCAATTAGTCACACATCCCAGTGCATTGAGTGAGACCTGTCTCTGATCTTTCCAGATCACCTCCGAAATATGTACAGACAGTATACAAAGAAAAGAGTCACATGAATGTAGGTCAACACTTTGTTTACAAGCTGCCCGAGAATCAACCCAACATAGAAGGCTAACTCTGTGACCTGGTACACACTAAAGGAGTACAGTGACCTCTAAAATCAAAACAAACAGGCATACTCACATTCATAACAATATATATATATATATATATGGCTCCCTCTGGTTGATGTGAGGAAGAAAGCCTGGGATGACCTACTAATACAAACAAAGGTACCAGTGACTTCATTGAGTGGACGTGATGAAGAAAGTCAGGGACAAATACTTGCTAATACAAACAAACAGTTCAAATAGCTCCCTTTAGCGGATGGGAGGAACAAATTTGGGGGCAGCTACTGATACGAAGGGCACTTGGCCAAGTGGCTCACTTCAAGCGCATGTGGGGAAGAAACCAGGAGACAACTACTTATACACATGAAGTATACAGGCGGCTCCCTTCCTTGCGTGTGAGGAAGAAAGCCGGGAACAACTGTTGATGCAAACAAAGGATAAAAGTGGCTTAATTCCCCGTACTTGAGTTATGTAAGGGTAGCGCAAATACATTTTCTCACCATGTATTCCATGCACAGTTACAAATAAAAACCGATTTAGTTGAATAATTTGCCAAATTTGGATGTACTAGTATACCTACTTTTGTAAGGCAAATCCCATAAGAATAAGCCGTATATTGTGTTCAGTTTTCGGTTGATGGATGCACATTTGGGTTGTTGTTTCTATTAATTATGGGTAACATTGCAAAGGTTTGAGTTTGAAGTTTGGAGCTAAGATACAAGGTAAGTGTGACTTGCAAACAAAAGGATGTTCATTTAACGGCATGGTACTCTCTTATGGCACTTTCCGCTGCAAATACGACTTTGCTCCAAACATGTCCTTAAGTTAATATGACTTATTTGAGATTAAATAAATTATATATAATTTTGTGAAGTATACATTTAAACTAAGCCATTCACACTGATAACATGTTAATTGTGCAATTGAATTCAATTTCTTAATTCAAAACGTTAACTTTACCTGTTTTTTTGCGGAAAACAATAGCACAAACACCAAAAAAAGGGAAACAGCATTTTCTTATGGGAAATAAAACAGTACACCTCTAGCAGCAAACATACTTCAAAACATATTTTTTGCATAAGGGTTTTTATTAAAAGTTTGCGAGATGTTAAAATTAAAGTTAAAATTGACGATTTTTTTTATTTATATAGCAATAAAATTAGACCAAGACCTTTGCTTTAGTTTAAAAAGAGCTTTTTGAGACGTTATGTGTTCTCTCGTTTCACACTATAAATTAATCAGATATTAATTTTTAAATGTTTTAAATTTTATGAAAATTTCAGAATTTTAGTTTAAATTGAATTACATCAACAGCGATACAAAAAGTATATGCTCAGTACCAGAATCAAATTTGATGTTATGTTTTCGATAAAAAATATACCCTTTTTAAATTTAACTAGCAATAAACTTAGAACGTATTAAATGGTAAACATAGATGGAAATTAAACATTTCTAAGTGATAGTCATAAAGAATACCAACCTTTTCGGTCAGACTGTGCAAAATTAAATGTCCGCAAGAGGAGGTAACTGACCCACCAAGTCTAAGGCTCATGTCACTTTGTACTTTTGGCTTGACACCAGAATGATCAAAATTGGAATCAGTAACCTTTTTCACCTATTACAGACTCAAAATGGCAAGTATCCATTACCCTACATCCCATTCAAGAGGAACATTCCAGAAAAATTACAGAAAAATGATGTAAAGAATTACATGAAAAATAACAGGAAAGTTCCGTATATTAGTATCTGAGAATGCCATGATCAACATGGTTGACTGGATGAGGCCCAGTGGAAAGTTCAAGAACCTGTACCTGAATTTGGGCCAACGGCGTGAAGACATACTCAAAATACCGACGCACGTATCCGAAACAGAGAAACTCACATACACATTGGACCAAATACCCATTTTCAAAAGCACAAATCATTGCTTGCTATCCCCTGCGTATACTTTAAAAGTATCAAAATATAATAACATGTGTGTATTCCAACAAGGTTAACTGAGTCGTGTTCTTTGATGACAGGTCGATCCAGGGCACCGTGAAAGCGAGACACGATCACGTATAGGCTGTAAAAAGGGGATATTTTCCAGATCGCGTCAAGGAAAAAGGCACTCTATTCTAATGATTTCGTGCTGTTGTTCCCATGTGCGTGCTCTCCTGTGCAATTGGTTGTATTTTGTGTATTGGTACGATTGTCAATTTAGCAGCCATAATTGCTGTGATCGAGCTTAGAGAGGAAAGACAGATATCCCGATACAACATGTGTTGTGATCTGGTGGTTTATATTCTGCATATGGAACCATACAATATCAAGTCTCCCTTAAGTAAATAGGCAATATTGGAAATTAAACATGAACATTGGTTAAAGCTTTTACAAGCCAATATATAGGCAATTAAAGTGTTTTAAGAGCCATTAAAATGTTCACATAGCGTAGAGAACTTAACGATTTATCATTCCCTAATCTATCGACTTCATCAGTGTGACCAACAAAGTGCTCTAACTTATGCCAAATATCAACGCTGCTGCTTTCATTTTGTTCCACAAACCTATTTTGTCGATTCTGCTAAGCACTGTCGTCTTCGTATTCAGACTAAAAGCACGATCTAATTCGAGCATAGGACTTCCGCATTCAAAATCAGTTACCACAACTCTTATGGTCCAGCAGTAAGAGTGAGTGACTCTAACTTTGAACGCCGAGCAGTCAAAGTAAGTGACTGCAACTCTGCATGGTTGCCTAAGAATCAAATCCAGTGCCCGCAGTTGTGACGTCCAGACGATAAAAGCAGGTGACGCGGGCTGTCACGTCCCAACAATATGCCAGTGATTGTGGCTGTTACGTGCTCTTTCCAACAATAAAAGTTAGTGACTGTGGCTGTGGTACCCCCCCCCCCCCTAAAAAAGCCCACTGACTACAGCTGTCACGTCCCAACAACAAAACACCAGTGACTGGAGTTGTGGTGGGCCAACAGTCAAAATCAATTCATGTAGTTGGAATTACTGAGCGGCCATAGCTGCTGACTTAAACTGTAAAGGGTGTCAGTCTAACTCAATGACGATGACTGCATCTCTGATAACCCACCAGTCAAAGCCAGCATAGTCGGCGACAGTAGTGATGCTGCCACAGCGGCAGGGAAGCCTTATCGTGCTTCAAAAATGCACATGCTGATGAAATTTTGGCAAATGACACTTAGCTTTGTTATTGGAATACTTCAGGGAACAGGACCGCATAACGACTATTTAAAGGGCTTGTATCGATCCGCATTCGAATAGGTGAAGCATGACCGTATCGTGCAGATGTGTCGGTCGTACAGTTACTGCCAGATGGGAGATGCTGAATGCTGTAGTAAGCTCTCCGTAACTACCTAGCTGCTCTAAACCATTATTAATTGGCTTCAGTAAGTCATTATAGATCCCGTTTTCAAGCAATGTATAGATTAGCTCCAAGCTGCACAAATGGGATTATAGGTTCAGACGCCACTTATTGACGACTGAGCTCACTCATATCTATGCTGTCTGCTGGCTACGATTTAGGCGGTCCATGCACACAGGGCGGTGCCAGAGATGACCGGCGTGCGACAACTGTACAGCCCTTGATCTTGATAAACCGTGTGACAGTCGACCGCGTGACACTTGTGTTGGCGACTGGATATATTTCACCCGTGGTGAGTTCAACTCAAGCTGTTTGTTTAAATGTAATTAAGAGTGCCGTTGTAATTTAAAACAGCAAACATATCGCTATTGAGCTTAGTGGCATGCGGATCAGCTTTACCCACGATTAGTTTCTCCTTCTTCATGCTTTGGGTGGATTTGCAATTACCTTTTTATGTATATGACGGATTTCCATATTGTACCTCTCGAACAAAAAGATGTCACACTCTGCACTCTTACATTAGAAACGCATGTTTGTAACTGTTGTGTGAAATATCCCCAAGTTCCACTGCCCCTACTAATGCCTGTATACACATCATGCACATTCTGTACAGATATCATAAAACTCTACGTCTTTTCACTGAATCCAATATACTAGGGAAACTTTTACAATAAATATTCTAGATTAAGTTTATCATGTTGTCTATGCAGATCACATTGCGCCACAATTGCTGTCCCAATTGGTTTTTCGATGTTTCTTTCTCTTCCTCAACCTTTTGTAGTTTCACTTTCAGATACACATCCCCTGTTTATCTAAGAAAATACAACGCAGCTAAATTTGAATTACATTTAATATATTTTCAAGGAGGAAAAATCCTTTAAATTCCATGCCTTGCAGAGAGGGACTCAGATTCGACACAGCACCACCACCACTACCATCGTAATTGTACTTATCATCATCATCATCATCATCATCATCATCATCATCATCATCATCATCATCATCATCATCATCATCATCATCATCATCATCATCATCATCATCTATGTACTGGCATGCAGCAAAAAACAAAAACAAAAAAAACACCGAGCTCGCCGGCAAAAAAAGACATGAAATTTGTATTTTTGGATGAGTACTACATCCGAGATAGATAAAGTGATGTGAGAGGAAAGGTGCAGATTTAAAATATAGTCACCACAGTATACTTTGTTTCACCAACTGAGTGACAGGGGCTTTAAAAAAAACGAAAAGAAAAGAAAGATTGAGCTGAGCCGGCAATTTCTACGGATTCTTTGCTCAATTATTACTTGAAGGTATGTTCTGTTAACCAAAGCGGGGACACTAAAGGTATAATCTGACCTACCAGATGTGTTTTACAGCCGTGTCATTACTCTAAAGATGACGTTATACAAGCATGTCATGATGCGTTAAATATATTTCAAATACAATTGCGTGGTTCCCTCTTGTTCTTTTTGGCTGAAGGGCAGCTAATTGTAAGAAAAGCATCCAAAGATATTCCAGGTTTGTACATAAAACTTATTGGTTTCATTTTGGTTCTGCCGTATCATACTGCAAGGATGCGATGTAGAAAATCTCTATTATGGTTTCACGTCAGAAAAAAAAATAATAATAATAATTTCTATTTGATGAAAGCATCAAATGTCTATGATAATGAATGTGTGATAAAAAGCTCCGATTTGTTCACACTTTTATTTAGAGATTGGTGAAAAGGTATATCACTATCCCATTTGCGAAACCAAATTTTCAAGTCGAAATAGTGGCATCTCACTTCTCTAGAAAATACCAAGGAGGGTTACTTTAATCAACATACCGTAAATTCTCTATTAGAAGACGTATCTCTAATAGAAGACTTTGGGCCATCTACAATGTTTAAATCTTTGTCACTTTGTTAAGCAGAAAAATGGTAATAGAAGCCGCACCCCGACTTCAGACTGCCTGTTTACAGTAATTAAAATGAAAAGTCCCCGCCTGAGTTGCATGTGTGCGACTCGCCGATCAATTTTACGTCCTTTTATCAATATTATAAAAGCATTTTGTTACGTCTATGACACTTCAATCAATAACAAGTAGGTATATTTAAAGTGCAACCCTTCTATTGCAACTTGACCTTATGATGTTATGTGTTTTCGGTATGCCTACTCCTGAAACTACCACAATAGCTCATCAGGTCATGGTACGAGGACAAACTCTCTATTGGAAGACACACCCTGGTTTCATCATTTTCAATTTGGAAAAACATATATTCTATTACAAGCTTGAATTAGATACATCAATATGTTAGTTTCCCTTTTATTTAAACGCAAAACCAAAATCAGCAAGGGTGTGAGTGTGTTTTTTCATCGCGGTTGTTATATAAACGGAATTTCACAAAACGTCATGCGCTTATTACATGAGTGATAAGAGAAAAATCGCATACTGCACCAACTGCTGGAACTTTACAAATCAGTTAGTCAAAGACGTACATTGATGAAAGTAACGTTATGCTTCTAATGCTTGATAGCTTATTTATAACACATTTGCAAAGTATGCTGAATGCCCCCCCCCCCCCTTGTTTAAATTGTTGCACCGCACCATATGAGTGTGAGTTATAAAGGCCAACAATATTTATTATATATAAAAACACTCTGGTGTATTTGAGACCTGGTGCTTTAAGAGGACCGAGCTTATTATTTCCTTTTGATAAGAAAATAACACTTCCCAATATTTCCCTGATTGCTGCCCGTTGTCCTGATAAAAGGAAAATTGTGTGTCCCTTACTTAGCAAAGGGATGTCCGTACTTTATGATGTGAAAATATGAAAGGATGATATATGATACATTTACCCAACTTCACCGAAAATTAAAAAGCAAAAAAGGCAGAAACGTGAACAAAAGTGTGTAAATCGTCCAGCCCCTCCCCCTTCCGCAGGCCGTCATAATCTTTTTCTTTTTCGCGTTTTATAAACCCTTTACACACCTAAATTCATTCGCAAAAGAGAGGGCATAAATTATGTAAGCACAGAAAAAAAGTGGCGCTGCTTTATTGTGACAGCATGGAAGAAAACCTATATCCATTGTTTTAGGATCAGCGTCACAAGCCAGAAGGGAGACGTGTACATCCAAAATTTGGCCCAAAGTGGCCCGATAGCTGTCTTCCATGCCAAGGCCGTGGAGAACGCAGCAGCCTGCTGACTGCACTCCTCGTAGGCCTAATATCTACCCATGGTCTCACGTCATATGATCGGACCTCTTGGCTCAATGCAGATCAAATGGGAATTATAAAATGGCCCGCCATAAAATTGGAACAATACATTGCAGTATGTCATCAGGAACTCCCTAGACCATGAATGTATAAATAAATCCCAATTAGACACACACACACACACACACACACACACACACACACACACATACATATATATATATATATATATATATATATATATATATATATATATATATATATATATATATATAATGTTGAGTAGTTACCCGCTGAAGACCCTTTAATTTATTTGGGCTGATACAGCCTATGTCAAAATTTTATAGATGAACGTGTGCCATATAGACAATGGTAATTTCGTATGTATACAGGTTAGACAGGGACAAGTTAGCTTATGGAGAGTAAAGAGTTCGAACTGCGGAATAGAATATTGACTACTAGGAAGTGGTTCTGGGCAAAAAGACACAAATACAAATACATATATATATATATATATATATATATATATATATATATATATATATATATATAATAGTAATAATAATAATAATAATTAATGATAATAATATTTGCAGTCAAATGTACAGATTAAGCTTCAGGAATTTAACCGTTGAACATCTGCTAATATGCTACCTAGGCCTTTCCATCAACTTGAAACAGTTACAGGCAGTATATTGGGATTACATGTGACCAACATTTTATCCATTTATTCCTGAAAGTTTTATGTTGTGCGAATCAGTATTTCATTAAGTTTCACTAAATGCCGGGGCCAAAAAGTCAATATTGTAACGACAATGGATAGCCAGGAGTTCCGTTTTGATTAAATAATGACAAGAGTATTTTGTAACGTTGCCCCTGTTCTCATTTTACGTCTTTAGACCAAAGAGACCGTTGCTATTGGCCATAAGGTACGCTAACTTCTCTCAATAAATGAGCTACAGGTGTACGACATGCCAGAATAGCCTGTAAGTTTTTATTATCAACACTTCCCACCGCTATCAGGTCGGCCGCGACCGGTCATAATTGATATTTTCTTTTTTGTATCGTCTTTTAAACTTCGCCCTTTCACACATTGTTTTGGCGGAATGGTATGGATATGATGTATATGTATTAACTTAATGGCATCTGTGGCACAGCCGAGACACCCAGCGCCCAGAATGCGCTATGTAATTTCGCCGTTTACACAATTTTAATTAATTTCATTTAATTTTTTGGTGAAGGGGAGTTAGGAATTAACCGATTTCTGTTGCAAGTATATTGGCGTAACGTTGCTGTAAATTACATGATGCGTCAGTCGTGACCAATATAAGGACCTTAAAACATATTTGTGATTTTACTGATATACTTTCTGACTTAGTGATGCTTTTCTGCCTTGTGTTTAACGTGTTTGGATGAAGAACGCAACTGCACTTGACCAAACGAAACACCTGACTGTCTGATCACAATCTGGCCTTTTGATGAATTGGTCTAAATTTCAATTTGGCTTAAAAAATGTTTACGTGAACCGCAAGGGTACCAATTCTGTTGATATATTTGACTACAGAAGAATCTTAGATTGTTTTCCTGAATTGACTTGATAAAAAAAAATGGATGCTAGTTATCCTACTAATAAGCCTTCAAGAAAAAAAAACTTTCTGTGTTCTGTTTGAAAGACAATTGTTAGACTTATGGAAAAAAGTGCTTATCTTGGATTGGTCATTTGTTGCATGGCACATTTGTTTTGCTTTTTAACACTACTTGTACGTCATCTGAAGTTACGTGTTGCAGTCGCTGATCGTCATGGAAGCTGTTCACACATAATCAAGGAAAAATTATTCTGCATGCCACCCATTTTACAAGTGATGTAAGTGTCTTATCAATGACCACCATTCCTTTAGTGACGTACTGCTGGTGGCAGAGACTCCATATCCACCGACTTGATGAATGACGTAGGTGCACAATACATGACGTAACCGACAACATATGTGTATCAGTGATTTTGTAATCTGTGGAACACTTATTGAGTCTAGAGCAAGTTACATCAAACAGACACATAATATCGACTGAACATGACCTACCTTGAACCCTAGGCATTTATCACACACACACAGAGAGAGAGAGAGAGAGAGAGAGAGAGAGAGAGAGAGAGAGAGAGAGAGAGAGAGAGAGAGAGAGAGAGAGTTTTGTGGATTTATTCGTGAGAAAACAATTGGGATTCCCATGGCAGATGGGATGGCAGCATTTGTGTCAGTAATATAAATATACATTCAAAAAGAAAATAAATCATGGAAACTGAATCACATGAACAGAGTAATGATTATGAACATGATTGTAAGTGCTGTATCGGTTTCATACCTCAGTGGGACTGATGTATTGTTTTGCTGTCTCTGGGTACCTTTTATTTATCTTGACTTCCATAGGTGACATCAAGTTTCCAAACTAAAGCCAATTCCATGAAAAGGGGGATTTTTGCACAAGGCCAATCAATTCCAGGCATATCTTTAACATTTTGCGAGTACTCTGACTGTTACTTCTCAATGCATACCAGTGAAGGCTTGCTCTTACATTTACCCGACAGTGATTCAGAACACCGAAGCGTTTTAAATGGTCATATATCATCAAGCCGACAAGCGCCAAGCCCTGTGCATAAGCTTTTAACAAATCGCTATTTTCCAATAGCATAGGAACAGTTTCTTACATCGTTGAAAATATGAGGACAATATATATTTTGTTTATTCATAACGTAAGTACGGCGAGTTTCCTTGATCGTAGTGGCTCAACTGCCAGATGATTGGTCAGCAAAAGTAAACTACGCATATCCCAGGATAAGGCCATTTGTTTAAGAATATTACAGGAATACCTTCAAGAATCATCCACAAGGCTTCTGAAAAGCTTTACTCATAGTAACATACATGATAATCTCCTTTGGCAGCTGGTGTTCCGCATATGAAGCGTACCTACCAGCTACGTTTTTATAAGCTCGTTTCTCCAACGAGGTCAATATGGTCATGCGCTATGAATCCAGGAAACTATGTAAACAGCCCATGCCGGATAACTCAATCTGTTTCTTACTTCCAGTCAGTTAGTCTACTATTCAAATTGTTACGACGCTTTGTTCCAAATTTGCATTTCGACTATGATTGTATACTTCAACCAGAAAGATAGGAAAGGTCTGATGCAGAAGCAAACAGCTCGATATACACACAGATGCTAGAAGATTAATCTGTCACATGTCAAAGTGAGGGACCTGTCGTCTGCTGCTAAAGTGCAATGCTAATGGGTGACTCCAGTGACGCTTGGGGTATCTCACCTTGGTGTTCTATCCAACTATCCGTCTGAGACTCCACAAGCAGTGAAGGGTTGTACCATATGCGTCAGAGAGTGCAGAGCTACATAAGTGTATTTTCTATCATGAACTTGGAGAGAAGCTTGGTTATATGGGAATAAGGAACGAGACTAATTTTTCTGTAATAGTTTCTGCATGTGGTTGGCATATCTCATATGAAAAGAATAAAAAAATTCCAGGAAACAAGAGCTCTTTTAGGTATTGGACTGTCCTTGTTAAGGAAAGTCCTGAAGTTCCCGGGAGATCAACCAATCCTGTTGTCATGAAATTGCCTGCCAGATAGAAATAGAAGAGCACGTTCATTTCCATGGTTTCCAATTGCTGTCATCACAGCAGATACTGCTGATTTGAAACAAGATAATGCCACACATCAAAACACGCCAGTGACATTTTGTAATAGAGTACTCTACTTTCCCGCCATTACCTTGTGCCGAATGTTTATGCTCACCGTATTCACGCATTCGAACATGCAAATGACAAAAAAAAATATGAAGAGGCTCAAGTTTATCCTTTGTATATGCAGCATTCCATGACAACACCATGTCACTCTCTTTCGCATTCACTGTTTGAGTTAACTATTTTACCTCCGGAATTGTATTTTATGCATTTTTTGTCAACAATAACATCATAACGCCTGCATGATATCAAAATCTCAACAAGTAACTCTTACTTAAGGTTTTTGTTCTAAACAATAACCTCATAACGTCTGTATGGTGTCAAAATTAGAACATGTGAATCTGACTGAATTTTTTTAACCAATTAAAAACTTGACAAGAATATGTTCTACAGTAGCTTATTGCACACTGAACTATGCCATACTCTGTCAGATTGTCAACATAGCTCAGGTGAAATCTTGAATTGCAAATGCGGTACTAAAAACCATGTGCTGGTGAAATAAAGACGAACAGGATTGCCATGTGTCAAGTTGTTCAATAAACTAAATTGTCATCCATGCGTCTGCAACAGGCCATAAGGTTTTCAATTATTCTATCATGAGCAGTCGGCAATAGTCCATCAACTGGCTGCATTTTGATCTTTAAAGAGAATAAGTATCAGTACTATCTATGCCCCTAACAAGCAATTAATAATGAACTCTTTTTTCTCTTCTTTTCTTTTCTTTTTTTCTTTTTTTTTTTTTTTTGCTTGTTTTAATAAGGTTATTAACGTTAATCTATCCTAAAGAAAGTATAATTGTGTGTTTCTATGCTTCAAATTTGAAGTGAAATAAAAACTTTAAAGAAAGTAGTTCTGAAAAACCTCTCGTAAACAATCGTCTGCCTCCCGTCACTCTCCCAAAACATGCTTGTAATGATAAAAGTTACAAAAGTTGTAATGATAAAACTAATCATTTTACGTGTATATAACAAATTATGTCTCAATCTCTCTCTTTATACACCGACACACACAGACACACACATACACACGCATATATAAATATATATATGTGTGTGTGTCTGTGTGTGTGTGTGTGTGTGTGTGTGTGTGACGCTGTAAGGCTGATAAAATAAATGGAACTCTTTGCTTGCGTTAACTTACAAACACTTGCATTTAGAGTGGTAATTCGGCACTGCATGTAGTGATTGCACTAAAGTGCCTCTTTACTCGGAGTTCAGCAAGTTCGCTAGTAGAACTGTGTATTACACAAAGAGTGCTGCATAGGGGGTAATTATTAGAGTTAATTTAGTCTAGCCATAATAGCATAGAATTGAATATTCACTTTATACTGATTGTGAATTCTGTGACTTCCGTCAGATCTCTCTCTCTCTGTCTCTCTCTCTCTGTCTCTCTCTCTCTCTCTCTCTCTCCTTCTCTCTCTGTGTTTGAATATATATATATATATATATATATATATATATATATATCCTATTGCAGGGTCATTCTAGGTTTCGGCCTTGTCTTCCTTTGTCCGTCAATTTTAATGGGAATACTGTTAAAGACAACAGCCTCATGATAACTCATGATGGTTACTGTGTGCTCAAAGATTGCACAAGCTTTAACAGGACCATTTCAAAAGTTAACTCGGGTGGGGATGACACCTTTGTTCTATTACCTTTTGTTTACTTATGCTAATTAGTCTCCTTAGGACAGTCATTGTCCTGCTGGGGCCACTTACGTACTGTAACACATCTACAAAACATCCAAAATGCCCTGAATGGTCAGATTCTGCTCATTCTGTGTTTCATTAGTGTTACTGTTTATTAGTAATATAAGCGTTCCAGATCGTATGGAACATGTTTTTGTTTTTTAATCAAAGTTCCTTTTTTTGTTCCATCCTCTAAGGGGGTGGCACATGCACACTGAAGCTCTACTGAACCCAAGCTAAAACGCCAACAATCAAAATAAAATAAAATAAAATAAAACTGCTCCACCCATTGCCTTATTTCACATGGGTACCTTGATTATAATAAACTGAGTAATTAGCTCCAAATATCTAGATAGGAGCCTGATTTGCAGCATTTGAGTCCCCATGGCCAAAAATAGCAAGGCTGATTCATATAAGAGAAGGTTGACTGGTGTAATAAATAAATCACAGTTCAGAACAAGGGTAGTTGTTGTTATTTTTGTAGATGCCAAGCTCTCAGAAATTCTGGACATCGTCAGAGGATTGTGAGATGTTTCCTGCTCAAAGCCCTACTATTTTGAAGCTGCGCGACAGGTATTACGGGTACCATGCAAAATCCATGAACATCAACGCCCCTCGAGCAGATAACAGACATAAACAGTTATTGTCAACCGGACTGACACTGCATTTAACTTCAGATAACCCCGTTTATTGATGTCTTAATCTAAAGGCTGGCGCTATAGCATATCTTCACAGAATAGTAATCTGTAATAGTTGAATATTTTTAGTTTGAAGGGAAGCCTACCTCATATGAATGCTTAGGCAAGCTAGTCAAGAAAGCAATTGATTCAACAGGAGTGGTGACTGTTTGAGAATGGACAAGATGCTAATGCAAAATGAAATTTTGGTCTACAACACGTTTAACAGTTCCATGTCGTCATCGGGAGCAGGGAATGGAGAATATAGAGGTTTAGTTGTAGATTAAATCTCTTTATATTACCGGTCATCACTCCATGTACCCTCTTGCCTCACAGACCCTTGAGAGGCACAGTTTTTTACTATTGAAAACTGCGCTTCTCAGATGATTAACACCCACATGACAAATTCGTCATGCAGTAACTCAGAGAAAAACATGGGGTCTCATGTGACAAGCTCGAAATTCACTTTCCACACATATAAGAGACAAGATCCTGTCTGCTGGGTTTGTCACTTATAGATAGCGTTGACTATAGCATTCATCCCATAATGTTAAGACACAATGGCACAAAAATTATGCTTTAATATTCTACAACCTAATGTTGAGCAATGTTTAGTTAATGTTTGACAACATATGTAGAGTACTATGCTGTTTCAATAATTATTTTATATATTAAGCATTCTCGGTAAAGCTTCTGCAGAAATTTTATTTTTGTAGATCAGTTATTGCATGTTAAATGGTAAAATCTAATGTCATATGGATGTCTGGTCAGTATGGACCATAGTTTTTTTTTTTTAACCTGGCACGAGTAACACTTGCCGTTTGATCAGCATTTCTTAATACTGATGTTTCTTATTGTGTTTCCAGACCTGCCTGAATAGAAGTATAGAATGTTGGTCTGGATTAGATTTAGGTGCATTTACTTTACTTTCATTGGGCTTCAATTCTGAATAGCATTTTCGTGGCAATCATTTGGTTTTTACGCATAGAGATGCGTATTGGGACGTAATATCAAAGGCCAAGAACCACTTTTCTAAGGATATTTGACTCTTTCTATCCCTACCGCTACATTTAATCTTAGGTGAATAAAACACGTACGTACATCTTGCTCTAAGGCAACCGAATTTAAGTTTATAAATGTCTCAAAATGTATGTGTATTGGAGTAATATTTCAACGAATTAAATATTTTGCAATTTAACCTTAATTTCACATTGTGGGTTTGCCGAATAGAATGTACTTTTAAAATCGCGTTATTATATGTGATATGTGGTAACAATGGAAAGGGTAAATGGAAGGTAGTACTATGAACAACGCTGTATGCTGATGACGTGCCCTGGTGAGGTCAGAGTTTATGTGGTTGACTACGATACTTTACTTTATAAACAGCAGTATGAGACAAACCCCTGCCAATCTGTTGTATCACCGTTTGAAAGTTTACAAGTCTTTTGTTTACAATGGGTTGCGAGGTGGCAAGGTCTCCAAGTTTGGTTGATTCTTTGCATTACATATTACAAGTGAGCTTACCATGGAGTTTTGACCTGTCGTTTTCATATACTCTTTGGCACTTTTTGCTACGGCACAAAGTTTACATATGTGGTCTTTTTGAGTTTTTCTACCCCGACATTTAATTCTATTTGTCTCGATGTCTGACAACAGGGGCAAGTCACAAATATCACTCCCCTGTATGATGGTAGGCGAATGAACACCCGTCCTTTAATGGATAACTCAGCATAAATTGAGTCGTGTGAAAAGAAATATTAAAACCATGAAAAGGGGATATCGTGTTCATTTCTAATATCCTTGAGTAAATGGTATGGTGCACTCATAGAATTCTATCTGAAAGTTGTCATATTGTGGTTTTTTTTCACAAAGGGGCAAGCCATTTCCTTCCCTTTCCTGGCTGAGACGATGTTCGGTCTATATGGATAAACAATCAATCTTACAAATACCAAGTAGCGCGTCACAGACACTATAATTGGCCACCTTTCTTTGATCTGGTCTCATCAATATCGACTAGAAAATGTAACTTGATCAAGCCAAATGCGGCAAGGTTTCAATTGTTGAGCACAATAAGCGAGTTTAATGAAATGCTCAACCAAGGCCACACGAGAATAAGCTTCAATTTTTTGTTTGGATATTCTATAGGATGAACTTCTTCATTAGTGGAGGATAATGAATTAATATAGCAAAAACCCATACAAAGGATCTTCGGTCACGCACATATAATGTGCTAAGTTTCCTTAAGTTCATTCATCATGGTTGAAGGTTGGGAACATCGTCTGCTCTCAAACTTGGCACATTAGATAGATGAAGCACCTGCTATGCCACAGAAAAGCTATTAGCAGTTATGGAGGAAGCAGTAAAATATGAAATAAAATGGATCTCATACATTTTAAAATGGGATAAGTTATTCCACAGAAATGGCTTAAATGGGAATGGAATGGGAAGTCACTTATATTACAGAAGAATTTGTTCGTACGTATGGATGTGGAAATGAAGTTATTTTCAGTCTAGAAGTGGTAGTACAAATGTAAGGATGTCGTAGTCAGTTACAGCATACATGGGTTTGTTAATAAGATGACAAATCTGTTCAACTATATACGGACTATGTATTCATAAATAAACCAGTTAAGCCAAAGAAAGGCCTTTGGTAAGCGACTAGTCAATGTGGGATGTTAAATATGTTATCTTATTGTTTTTGTGCGCATTAATATTGTAAATGATGTTTTTTATCTTGTACTGTATTAATGAATTTTTTATTTACGTACTGTGCTCATTGTATTAGATTCAAATATGAATACATATCAAATCAAGCTTAGGCCCCAATACATCCATACGGATATACATAATCATATTGATTGTATAAATTATGACAAAATTGAAAACAATGCATAGTTCAAATTACGATTTTATATTTGTGTCAATGGGCTCTGGGGTCGTTGTACGTGCATCGCTTCACATGTGAACTAAATTAAATTCCCCTTGCTTTTGAATAACGGTAAAGTGGCATGAGTAGCCTACGCATTCCGTGTCAAATTGTATCTTTTCTTACTTAGGATATCCACATCCTCCTGAAAGACTTGTCTTCAATTCCCATGCTAACAGTCAAAGGCATCAAAAAGAGAAGTCGAGATCTATTAGAATATATCATGACCTTAGTCAACGGTCTTCTCCTACAGACCTCGACATATGCTGAGTGATACTGCTTTCTCGATCGCAGTCTGAGAGGGAAAAGGTTGAACCAGGCACAGCCATTTAAAATCCAGTCGAGTGATTTTATACATTTGGTATATATTCGTTGCGTGTACATGTATTAAATACGATTACATGACATTTTGCAGACACGTGGTTGCTATAATTCTAATACCAGCAGATGTAAAATATATTTCAGTCTTCATGAAAGAAAAATTTTGTGTGGTGCTACTTCAGCCAATAACAGCACCCTTCACCTGTCGCATCTGGTCCCAGTTACTTTTGGTAGCTCGAATAACTTGAAGGATGCATCGATGAACACCAGAAAATGGGGAATAATAGTAAGTTTTTTTTGCTTCTAATAAATGATAGTGATTATATCTTTGGGTATGTGTCATATTTTTAACTTCAGAATTATGTGTCCGAACGCGGTGCAGTATGTCACGAAACAAATCAGGTCAATCGTGTCTGGACAAATCAAATCATGACTGGACCATATAGGCATAGACTTTTAACATGGCAAGATCATTGAAATGATGCCTCTGAGTACTTGAAATTAGAAATGCTACCCAAAATAAAATTTAAACGCGATATTTGTGTCACTTTGTGGGGTAAATAGCAGCTACAACATTAAACATTGTCATTATTCATTGATTTATACCAAATTACAATACCAGAGCTTTGAATTGTTACAGATATAATGCCCAGGTTGCGCACGTATATTCTTCAGTGAGGAGCAGATCAAAAGGTTCAGACGCCCCCCCCCCCACACACACACACACATTTTCAGCAAAATAAAAGGAAAAAAGAAAGAAGAAAAGAAAGAAAGAAAGAAAAAAAGAAAGAAAGAAAGAAAATAAGAAAGAAAGAAAGACAAAATACTTCCAAAAACCGTGATTGGTGTGGTTGAAGCGAATACACCAAAAGGATCTTTGAATGTGATCATTATAAAATGGTCCAAAACTTTCTCGGTCGCTAGACCTTATGTTATTGTTTAATAGAATTAGCCTCAGTGCATGAGGTAGACTCCCAGTGTGGTTGATCAGCAAAATATTATAACAGAATAGTAGCCTTCATAGGCTACTTCATGAAGTCCCAGGTGCTGTATCTGAAGCTTCATAGAGCTTTAGCATCTCGGTATCCAGTAAAGAGGGTCCACCTTTGGAAAATTGCTTTAGGTCGCCATCCAACAGAAGAGTGTGGAAGTTCAGTGTGCGAATAGATTCTCTTCGCCCTCAAGTTTTCACTCATAGAATTAAGCTGCTACATCCACAGTTCACAACACGAGAAAGCCATATTCAAATCCAAATTTATTTTGAAAAAGTCAATTATTTACAATTAACAAATAAGGATATAAATATAGCACTGTTTTGTGTTTAACAATTCAAAACTGCAATTTAAATTCCTAATAACCAATGAAATACAAAGACCTGAAATATTTGTAATTCAAATCCGAAAATGTTTAGGATTCTACTTAGAAAAAATATTAATTTCAAAAAAAAAACAAAAAAAACAAAACAAAAAAAAAAAAACAAAAAGGAAAAAACAAACTTTCTACGACAGGATTACCTTATAATGTACATTAAAAAGGCCTAATATTAGGTTGTCCTCATCAATGGTCTCACTTCTTCCATTCAAAAACAAAGCTGACATTAGGAAAAAAAATAAATATCTAGGAGAAGATGATCATGCAGTCAGGTTTTCATTGTTTGTTGTTATCATTTGTTTTTTCAGCACAGATCCAAGAGTGCAAGACAATAATGACTTGTACCATGAAAATTGCTTGAATTCCACTGTGCTGTCATTTTCTCTGCCCCACACATCAAGAATTGTCGCAGAAAATAATTTTGATGAGCTTTGCGTCTCCAGAACGAAATGTCATCTTTTTGTTGTCAATATATGCCCACTATATATTTAACAATAATGTACTTAAGCTTAGTTTTACAGTCATGTAAGATGCTGCTTATCGGGCAAGTTTCTGTACGTAGTGTACTGTTTCATACAAGGAATGTGCTGAATGAATAATGACATGAACTGCTAAGGACAAACGTGTTTTAGTACCTTCCGAAAATATGAACATTTTTGTTCAATTATTTTCTTGCTATAGTGCAGAGAAATATGCCGAAAAAGAAGGTGAATGTTTGCATATCCAATGTCTTAAAATCAGTTTGATTTTATAATTTGACGAAGGGAAATCGAAAAAAAAATTGTGCTGATGTTACTGCACAGCGTATAACATGGCAAAAGTTCAAAACAGACTTTGCTCTTTCATCTTCAATCTAGTAATAAAGCAGGGAAGAAAGGGACCAGACACCACAAATTAAAAGTGTTGCAACCAATAATCTTTTCGTTTTCAACATCTGATAATTAGATTAAGGGGTCATATCTAATACTTCGGAACTTCAATCATTAAAATGATACAGGTATGTGTGGTTAACAGTAATGAAACTCAACAGTTCCATTCATGTGCTCTAGAGTTTCCATTTTCCTTGTCAACAAAGGCTTTTCCTGAATTCTGGTGGATCAATTAAACACCTAGACACTTATTTTAGCCACTAAATGCAACGTTTTGGACTATCAGAGTCTCAAAATTTTCCAACCCCCCCCCCCCCCCCAGCAAGGCTTTGCTGCCGAAATGCTTGCAGGTTCATTCCTCATATCATTAGAAACCCCGAATTAGAAATCCTGCCTACCGCCCTGCTCCAGCACACAACATAGACTGGAAGTGTAAACACTAACATACACACATAAATATATATATATATATATATATATATATATATATATATATATATATATATATATATACTAATGTGTGTCTGTGTGTGTCTGTGTCTGTGTTTGTGTCTGTGTATGTGTATCTAGAACAGCTAAACACTTTAGATATTGACACCTGTTGCACACCTGTTTGCTTGCGAATGCCACGTCATTTAACTTTAACGATGACAGGTCAACGGCTGTGCCCTGGTATCTAACACAAAGGCGAAGGTTTATCCGGGATTGTCATTCTACAGCTGGTGTCACAATCTCGCAAATGAGAATTTGCTATATTAGGATATGATCCTTAGGAACGAGTTTAAAAGGCTTGGATCACATTCTTTTTGCTGTCAATTATCCGCAACAGATTAGAAGGTATTGTGCAGTGATGTCAGAACTTGGTCTAACTCATACTCTGCAAGACACAAATCTTGTTGCCATTAGTTCAAATTTAGCGCTTTTGTGACTAAAATGGATTGAAGTTTTCCGGTAAATCAAGGCTGCTAAAATTACATAAAGGAAAGAAAGTAAAGAAGGAAAGATATATAGACCTCCTGTAGTTTGCTTTTTGTCATTGTGTGGTGAAATTTATCTGCGAAAGATTACATATTCAATGATCATAAGATAAAATTTGTAGTTGGAGAGTAATTTCATGTAACCAATGCAGCAGAAAATGAAAATGTAATCTTGTTAAACTTTTTTTTAGGTTTAATAAAAATAAAATTCAATGAGAATGATTCGGTTTTTGTAGCAAACATGAATTTGCATCGATTCGACCTGGAAACTTGAGGTATTGACTGCAAGAATTACTTACCCCATGGCCTTGTAAATACACGCACAAGCACAAAGTTACATTGCTCATAGTTTATTTCATACAACATATTAATTGTAAATATTTATACATATTTTTTATTTTTATTTTTTGCATCAGGTATTGTGCATTTCATCCCGTAGCTTTCTGCAAATAATAATTGATTAATGAAACTCCTTGAAAATGTCGTGAAAATGGTGATTCTGTGAACGTGACCAGAATGTGATTTATAGAAAATTTCTCATTTCTTCCTTGTTCTTGGTCAGGAAGTGTCCGTGATCATATATAATGATAAGTCGTAATAGATTCAATCTGTGTTCTTTACGATGCGGTTTTTGCGTTTAGCATAGAGGCTGAACTTGTACTTTGTATACTCCATCCCTTTCACCGCCAATGGTGTGAAGCCTTGAATTGCTATAATAATTCCAAATTCAAATTTTATGTGAAAAATCCTGAAACACAAACACCACATTGCCAAGAAAAAAAGGAAAGTCGAGGTAAACAGCTTCCGTTGGTGGTTTTTTTGTAGCTCTCTCTCTCTCTCTCTCTCTCTCTCTCTCTCTCTCTCTCTCTCTCTCTCTCTCTCTCTCTCTCTCTCTCTCTCTCTCTCTCTCTCTCTCTCTCTCTCTCTCTCTCTCTCTCTCTCTCTCTCTCTCTCTCCCCCTCTCTCTCTCTCCCTCTCTCTCTCTTTATTTATTTATTTATTATTTATCATTTATTTATATATTTATTTGTTTATTTGTTTATTTATTTATTTATTTATTTATTTATTTATTTATTTATTTATTTATTTATTTATTTATTTATTTATTTATTTATATGTGTGTGTGTGTCAGCAACTGTCGTTACTATAAATCGGCGTTGCATTCCTGTACATTAGACCAGTATTCGTAAGCGTTAATCTGTTCCCATACACCATATTAACATTGCCAACAATAAAATGGGCCCTGTTATTCATCGCACACTTTAAACATAATGACCACACGTGTGTTTATTGATGGCACGTGTTACAGATATCGTATCTATGTGACCGTTCCCCGACAACACCGCAGCGACGCATAGTGCACTGGCTCACCAGGCACTGGCATGCACCGAATCGCTGTGTATCAGTCAAGCATGCGACATGCCAGCATGTGGCGTTTTATGTGGTGACACACAGGCTAATTTACTTGTGTGGTGACACACAAGCACATCAAGTGCGGGCATGAGGCTATTTATACGGTGACACACAGGCATACTGAGTCCTTAACTTAGGCCGTGATACAAATGCACACCTAGTCTATTGCAGCCATGTGACAACTTAAAAAGTGCGATGTAAGTCTGGACACGTGACGACAACCACCTTGACGCTCAGTCACACTAATTGCAAACAAGGGACCACTTTACTGATACAAAGTCGCATTAAATGGACCTGTGCGGCTTTGCTGTTGGCGATTCTCAGTAAAGTATTCTGATATGAATAATCTGTTAAGTGACCTGACTGTCTACGGCTATTAAAGGTTCGATGAGGGCTCATGGCAAAGGTTAGTGATCATGGGTCAAGGTAAAATTATTTTGTCATTTGTAATAACAGGTAGTAACTTTAGGCAATCTGCATTCTCTTATCACAGCCATTCTTCGTCCATTGTATATAACTAATAACAGAGGAAATATATTTTTTTTTTCAGTGTGAACCAAGGCTGCTTCTGACACGCCAGTATTCCTTTTATACTGAGAGAGCCCTAAGTCGGATGCCAGCCTCCCCGGGCGTCCCATTTACTATTAGACCTTACCTTTCTCGTTGTACTGGGGGTCAGCAGTGCATTACATGCTGTACTGCGGATCTGACAAGATTGTTTGCTTATCTGTCACTCATTGTAAAGGACCACTTGAGGCCATTTCTGTTGGCCCAACGGATGCGTGTTGGGCATAAGGATGCATGGCAATTTGCGTTATATTTGCCTGAGCGGTGGACATAGACTGTTCGTTGGAGTGTGTTGGACCTTGGCTGTCAATGGGGAACATTGATGCCTGCTGTTTGCAGCAAACTACCGGATATTGTACTCAGGCAGCCGTTCTTGGTGACACCATGGCGCGCTGATCCAATAACAAAAATCACTCCAAAATCTCTTCACTCTCCAACTCTCTCCTTGTCCATTTCAGGCACCAGTGTATGAAAGAAGCAAGCGAACATGGCAATGTGTCTGTGCAGGGCGATTTTGTGATGGTGAAATAGCACCAAAGAAGATATAAGTCCTGCACATTATATAAAATATGACATGGCAGTAAAGCCAACGGCCAGCATATTTGATGTGTGTTATTGCCTGTCAAGACCCAGCAGTGGTGGCAGTTAAAAGCTTTATTCTGAAGAAGGCAGCCGCCTACAGGCGAATCATATCGTCCATCTACTTTGCAACCAATGGTTTTAGATTTGCCACCGTTTATGCTTGACACCCCTAACTCTCATGGGGAAAGAACGGCAAGCTTCTCTTGGGAGCTTTTAGTAGCATATCCGTACTTTTATCTCCCTTTGGTAATTCCCCTGCCATGGAAATAAATATGTAGCAACTGAAATTATGACCATGGTCTCTAAGTGCATGTAATTCGATTTCTGTTCTGTGTTACAACTATTGTTACCTAAGCAAATGAAATGCATTTGGGGACCACAGCATTGAGTCACTTACGACACGCCTCCTCAAAGGAATTCGTCAAGTCATTAAGATCTAGTCATTGCAATCTCCAATATTACACAGGTCCTTTAAAATCTCTAAAAGATTAACATGAGCTTAAAAGTGTAAGCCAGACATAGGGTTTTAGATAATGAAGATTGAATAACATTGGTTTCAAGGGTATCCCATAATAATAAGGTACCATTGTAGAGACGCCTGGCCTTTAGCTGTTCAGATACAATTATTGGACAGTTAACAATAAGAACATTGTTGGTTGTTGATATTTTATACCTTAGTATTCGCATTCCATGTATATTAAAACTCGTGTACCTTTCGTGTACTGACCGTTTTGTTCAAAGCTAACATATAACCTGCAGCCTAGGCACAAATGATTAAACTGTTTTTAAATCAATGGGTAATGTGCAGTTGTAATTCAAGAAGCCGTTCATTCAATCAAACAGATGATGAGTACTGTAAATTGTCTGGAAATACAAATATTTCCAGACATCTTTAACATGGCGATTGTCACACTTTTGTACTAAAAAGCTTAAGATACTATTTCAAATCATTTCCGGCCCGTCTTTATGTTTAATTCATTCATTTATAAATATATTTCTTTCTTTCTTTCTTTCTTTCTTTCTTTCTTTATTTATTTATTTATTTATCTATTTATTTATTTTTATTCATTTTTTTGTTTTGTATGCATATGTGCGATGAATACATCAAAATCATTAATTTACATCTGTCAACTTGGCTTCATAAGTACGTTGTCAATTTCGCCTATACCTTTCGAGAAAAACTGACAAAATTGTTGCGGTTCTTTACGCCGGTGAGTGACACACATATCTGTGACAAATAGGAAAAGACTAACAACTACTGTACCACTATTATCAGTGCTTGTTGTACCTAAACTGTCAGGGCACGTTGATGCGTCAAACAACCAAGTATTTTCTTCCTATCGGAATAAAGTCGAACAAGTTTCGAGCTACTGAAAGTTGTAAATGATTTGAAACTAAATCCAAGCACTGGCATGGTTATCTATCGATACATATATAAAAATGATAATTTTTTGTTGAAAATTTCACTGTCAATATACCCCACACACTAAAATCTTCTTTTAACTGAAAAGACGATACAGTAATTCCTTTTTGCAAGAAACCTAATAGTTATATCTTTGAAATTATACACCAATAGCATTATCCCCCCCTCGTGTAATTCCTTAAATTGTTTATATTTTGCAATGCGATTATTACCAAAAAACTACTTAAATTATGCAGTCCATATGATTTCCAAAGATACGTTTGACTAAACCAGTTACTTAACTTGAGTCTTAAAGCAGAACCATAGATATTCTTTACCGTGGTAATTTGGCCGTTGAGTATGTTTTGGGATTTGTGTGAAGCATTTGATCGTGTAGATTATCAAATGCTTGGTACTCTATGAAACATGGTAATTTTGCACTTTCTCATTTTTGTTCCAAAATCATGATTGTATAATTGTATTTGTGTCTTTTTGCCCAGAACCACTTCCTGGTAGTCATTACCCTATTCCGCAGTCCGAACTATTTACTCTCCATAAGCTAACCTGTCCCTGACTACCACATGTACATATATAATTATTATTGTCCATATTGCACACGTTCTTCTGTAAAATTTTGACATTGGCTAATGAGCACAAATAAATTGAAGGGTCTTCAGCGGGTAACTAATCAACATGTTTCAGAGCCAACTACCACAATTTATCTTATATGCCAACGTCTATTCCAAACCACTGCCTGTTAAAACTGATTCCACATGGTTCCAAGCTCACACCTGCTGTTTTCATTATTTATACGAACGACATGTACAATGCACAGTCAAAGTTCAAAGCAATTAAATATACCGATGATACAACTTCAATTGACCCCCTGTGTTGTGTTTCATTTTGTTTTGACAGAATGCGAAATGAATGACACGTATCACAATATAGCACATATTTAGACTTGAATAAGGAAACAGATTGATTTGCTGCACATAAACTATCATTCAACATACTGAAATTTACATAAAATTTTACACTCCTATCAAAGAGGAATAATGTCAAATTAAAGGTAAAATAAGATGTAAATTAAGTACAGGTGCATTAACTATAAGTGTCTATTTAGACGTATAAAATGCATTGATGAATTTGATCATCATATTCCTTTCGGCTTGAAAGCATTAAGACATTGCTGGGTCGCCCTTGAACTGGTTCCTAAATATCTTACTAACGGGACTCAAGTCGTCGAATTTGATAATGCCCGCTTTTTAATTATGATGTGTTTCTGTGGTAATAACTTGTGGAAAACGAGGGGTAATGAGATATTCATGGACCTTATTTTGACTGATTTGGTAAACAAGTCGATTTGTCATTGTGTTTGATACCATTTTGAGGTACTTTAAAGTTATTAAGAACATGTGTGACGTGAATCTCTTTTTTCAACAACCTGGTTAGATTGAACAATGACGTGCTATAGTAGTGTGCAGAAATAAGTTAAAATTGGATCAAGTGAAATGGAAACCTACAGATATTCAGTTGTAAAAATGATAGATTATCTAAACTTTTGCCCATTTTGCTTTTCAGTAAAAAAAAATTCCTCCGTAACATATGGACTATCACGGAAAGCGGTTATCCTATTCTGCACAAGAAGGTAATTTATATCAAGATCACATTAATAGACAGATGAATGTGTTTCTTTATATTTATTTTAGACAGGAATAGAGTTATTTTGGATTCATTCAATTAAATAAGGTCATCTTTCCTACATTACGAAAGGTTTCAAACATTCCAAATTTGGTATGCCTAAAAAGTGTTCACTTGTTCTTGAAATCAACCAGCAAGTGTTATATCACACCATTACTTTACAATCTCATGAATCAAGCATAAAATATTTGCACTCCTTTTTTTAATAAACGAACTGCAGGTGGTTAACAAACATTCTAGTGCATGCATCGTGCTAAACTGTTGCAGTTACGTTTAATAATGGTTAAAGCTTGCGCCACTCAGGTTCGAATTCCTTCACTAAAGTCAGACTTTGTAAATAAAGCACTTGGTACGCCATTTAAAAAGGTGCAACATCTTTTCTTCAATTTGTCCCAGCGACAACGTGTGGTCGGCCCTTCGTTGACATCATCATACCTGCAAACGTAAGACTTATTTTGCAATTACTGCGTTATACAACTTTTGCATTAACTTTACATCTTGAAGTACAAGTATCTTCTGAGTCTGAGTCTGAGTCTCAGTGTGAAACGGCAAAACGCTGTGGCGGCACATGCGCAAGCAAAACTGCAAACGGTGTTTTCTTCTGGCAGTGTGGGCACATTTCATATTGAATGTTACTATAAAGGTACTCACCAACCACGTGTATATCAGTTTATTAGGACTGGGTACCAGTCGTTCCTGGTGATACATGACAGATGGACTGAACCAAAAAGTACGTGTAGCCGACCTGCAATAATTTTGAATAAAAGATGCTCTCTAAAGATTGATGAAAGAGACTGCGTTTGGAAAAGCAGTCTTGTGACGGAACAAGGGAACATACTTTATTATGTTCGAATCAGATAACACTTTGCAAAACAAATTAAAAACAGTTATTGTCAGTAAATTGTTCGAGAATTCCTTTTACACAGGCACCCATTGGTGACAGCACCAACCGGGCCACCATGCATATAGGCGGCAAACTAAAGCGCTATCGTTTTGAAATTGTTCGGCTCTGGTACCACCTGGCAAGAACACCAAACTCATTGTCCTGAATTTGAGCCACTTCCACAGGGACGTAACTGGAAAAACGAAGCAAATTATGTTATGGTGTATCTTTCCAAAAAGGAAGCTAAAAAAAGGTTATGTTTTGGCACTCTGAATTTCGCACGTACTTTATTGAAGCCATGTTGGACAATCCTTCTCTTCATATATATAAATACAAGTGATTCGACTATTTTGTACCTGAATATAAATTTAATTTCAGTCGAATTATCTGTTGCCGCTTTGTTTAGGTTGTTTTCCGCTTCATTGCATTGACAAAAAGTAAGAATTCTTTATGAATGAAAAGTGCTTTAATTTATATAAATACCACTCAACTAAAAATATTTATGTTGCATTGTATACCACCATTTAAAATGTTTTTTCTTATACAAACATTCAAAGATGATAAAGTGTGGCAACAGATTGCACAACCACCACGACAAATAGTTTACTAGAATGTTATCAGAGAGACCGTGTCGTTGAAATACCAATGAAATTGCCTTCTTAAAGAATCCCACCACGGAACGAAACAGATAAATTGGAAACATTTATAAACTTTCCCGTGGACCTCAATGGGACTGGACAATAAGTGAAAATACGGCACAAAATACAGCTTTGCGGATCTGTTTAAGCCTTTCACCTTGAATTGTTGCTATTATTGAGTTCCGAATTCCCCTTGGCATTTGTTGGGCCTTAAGCATCCTACGCACATCGAGGCAAGCTGGTGGCCTGGGCTAGGCTGTTTTGAGATGTCACATCTACAATTTGCATCAGATTGGGGTTTTTTTTCATCACTATTTAAATTAGTCAAAACCGTTCAAGTAGAACAAATTTGATCAACAGCCGATGGTGGTCGATTCAAATGCACAGCTAAAGCCATAAGCTCATTTACACGGGTTTGTTCCTCCTCTAATCACTTCATTTGTCTTTGAATAATAACAACTACTTTGTCTTTCAACAAAAAAGATTGCACGATTGTTGTTTTGCTTCCTATGATAAGTAATTTATTTCTATGAAAAAAGCAGCGTGCAATGTGACACACCACGCACACACATGCACATACACATACTCTCTCTCTCTCTCTCTCTCTCTCTCTCTCTCTCTCTCTCTCTCTCTCTCTCTCTCTCTCTTTCTCGCGCGCGCGCGCGCACACACACAAAACCTTGAGGGGGGGGGGGGGGGTCAATATAAGTTCAAACACACAATACACGGCTTTCGATACATATCTTTGACACCCCGAAAACGCCACATATCATTGTGCGATTTGTACTCATCCTTAATTGTTCAGAGCTTACACTGTTCCAGCTTTTCATTCCTTAAGATTGTCTGTTTATTCAGCCGAAAGACAACGATTTATATAGATATAAATGGCATTATTAAAAGCTGCTACTATCAATGAATATGACTCTCAACCGTCAGGTATGTATCAAATTATCTTAGAATTAACCATTTTCCTTGAATTACCAAAGAGCTTGTTGTGGGTTTGATATTCCTGGGCTAGTCAGCGTTAAGCAAAGCCTTTGACTTTAGTATTACTCCTGAAATTCATCATGAACATTGAAGCAGATGGCATTTGATCACTAGCCTGTTTTGTCCTGTTCCATGGGTACCGTTAAGCTGTATTATTTTATTAAGTACAAGCATTTTGAGTATAAATTATGATCATTTAAAGTGGTAGGCATATACATTTATTATGCTCGTATTAGGTAGGCCACACTTTTGAAATGATATTGTGAAATGTTGGCTGCCTGCATCCAGCGGACAAAGGGTGGAACCGCCCAGATGTTGTATATTTAGTAACCGCATGTAGCGTTATGGCCTGCACGTTTGTGGAGGATGAGAGTGAAGGCGAATTCAGGTATCAAATCGGACTGTGCCGTAGTAGAATGGATATGACATTAAACCAGCCCAGAAATCATCAAGAGATCAGCTCGCCCTTCTTTCCATTTCCATTATTTAGATTAATTTTGCCTGATGCACTATCTGTCCCGAAACGACTTTGATATGTAGGAAGGCTGGAAGTCGCTAAGTGGACTGAGACTTAGGCTATCCGCTAACTTCAGCCAATTGACCGTTCTCAACAGTTTTCTATTCATTAGGCGCGCAGCTTTCTCATCCCCAGTAACTCAATCATGCAAATAAACAAACAGTTTCGAACATGTCAATTGCCAATACGCATCCCCTATGGATAACCGTATATATACTGTCGGCTATCCGCGCATATTTCGAGACTAGAGGCAAAGGTGCTGGTGCATTTTATATTTTGAAACTGAAACTTTGACATGAATGCATTGCACAAAACTGTACGCCAAAAGTGGTGTTGATGACAACGTGTAAAGTGTGCATATGAACACTTTTCCCCAGTAATTCACCTGAGTAGCTTAATATATGACTCAGACAACATTTAATGTTATCAAAATTTCAACTTAAATAAACAAAGGCGTGGCGCCAATCAGTGTTTACTTTGCGCCACATGAGGACTAGGAAGCTGAAGGGAATTACAATGAACTCAGGGATCACGAGAATTATTTCACTTTCATTAAATGCACATTGACTAGTTTTTTTTTCTGCACCTCTGATCCAAAAACACAGAACAATCAGAAAACTCAAGTCACATCCAGTACTTCGCTCAACTGGTAACTGGAAATTTGGCCTACATTTAAAATATCGAGGCATTTAAACAATCTCTAAAGGGCAATTTTTTGCTACATTTCACTAACATAAGGACATATGGAATTGCAGAAAAGGAAATCAACCAAGAACAATTCATGATATAAAGCCTTGCTGTTGTAATTTCTTCTTGCCATGTGAAATAGTCCCGTTTATATTTCAGAGTATACTCAAACGTGAATCACTTGAAATAAATGTGCGGGGTATCACATTGAGATATAAATGACGGATTACCGCGCTACATGGTATCATGGCAAAGATGTCGGTATTATTATTATTATTATTATTTTTATCATCATCATCATCATCATCATCATCATCATCATCATCATCATCATCATCATCATCATCATCATCATCATCATCATCATCATCATTCCTGCTGCTATTACTGATGCTACTACTAGGTCTTAGAGGTTGCTTCTACCATCATCATCATCATCATCATCATCATCATCATCATCATCATCATCAATCTTACTGGTATTAATTGTGCTACTGCTAAGCCTAAGAAGTTGTTTCTACCAGTGACGTGTTATAAACACGTCCCTGTTTCTACCATGTACAATGAATATGGTAAGTTGGTTAGGCTTTAAACGCTGTCATTCCTTTTCTCTTCTTGGACAGAAGACCATGATCCCAGCGCTCATACAAATACTTATAGAAAACAACACAAGATTAAATTTTGACTTTATTCATTCATTCATTCTATCTTTCTTTCTTTCTTTATTAAATCATTTATTTGTACTCGCATTGTGGCTATTGGATTAGGTATCAGCGAACAAAGCGAAACCAAGAAACAAGACGATTACGACGGGGGGGGGGGGGCAGATAACTTAAATGCTCTATTGCGGTAATATAGACTTCGATACTGATTATATTTTGTGAAGTCGAGTGCCGCTGGTTTTTATGCAATTTAGATGACTAACTCAAGTAAGTTTGAGACAATGTAGGTCTGGTTACGCATAACAAGAAGTAAAATTGTCCTAAATTAAAGGTACAGATAGCAACGCAAGGTCGAATTACACAACAGCACAACTGAGTAACACAAAACTTTGCTGGTGTTCTGGGATAATGTAAACGGTTCTGTCTTATTAATACATATATAACCGTTAAAATATATATTTGTTGGTTTGATACTATTAGAATTGACACATTGTCCTTATCAAAAGCAAAGATGCAAAACTATGAGGTAACTTCGAGTTCAGAAACTTCCATCGCCGTTGGGTTGATTCGCAAAACTTGACCACGACGAAGATATATGACCAAATGTCCAAGATTCTCCCTCTAATGATACACATATGGGCCATGATCTCTTTTACAGGTGAAACAGAATGTCATATGTCAGTCATGAACCACATTATATGGAAAGCATGACCCAACTTAAATGTGAGCCATGTTCTATCACATTTAATTTTGCCAAGAAGGCCGAATTAATATTGCCATTTTGTGTTGCTAGAATACAGCAGGCAATTTATATTTCTGAGCTACAGTAAAGCTTTATAGGTTGAGATTCTGTTCATACTTGTGGATGATCAATATAAAAACAACTCGCCTGTCAGTACCTAGTTTTGCAGATCTCTGAAAGGATGTTGTCTTCAGTACGTAGTCCTTCCTGGTACCATCCAATAATTGGTCACATAAAGAAGGTGGTCTACCAGAGGATGTTTGATTCGTGTACCGCCTGCAAAACAGCTAAGCGCTACTTCGAATTCCCGCCCATAATTCAGATTCAAACATGATTTACCTGTCAGCCACGTGTTGTTGCGTTCCATTGGTATAATAAACATATATATGGATTTGTAAACCTGGTTTGAAAAAATATTTCACTAATCTTATACAAAAAGGGAGTATATTCGTCCGAAATGTGGGCATTTCTGGATAGATGATAGGCTTTTTGTTGGTTATTTGAGATGGGCACTGGTCAGGTTCCGCAGGCGATCTCCCAAAAAGGGCTAAATTATATATATATATATATATATATATATATATATATATATATATATATATATATATATATATATATATATATATATATATATATATATAATTGTCCTAGGTAGCACAAAGTACACACCCAAATGAATGACTGGTTCTAAAAAATGAATTCAACTGATTGTGTTTTGTAATAAGATGATATAAAACATGTTGCCATGAACGCTTATTTCATATTAACAGACGACATCACAGTAACTTTTACAACAATGGATCAAACACTGAAGACCTGTTTTTCCCCTCACTGTTGTAGTCCTACACAATGTGTGTATTCCAAAGTCTTCTTAAATGATAGATATCAGCAAGAGAAGTAAGCAAATTTAACATGTTAATGAATGGGAACTTGACTTGGTGTCCCCAACAGCCTCATTCTGGTGTCTGTCACCAGAGGTCAGCAGTGTTCCAAATATGGCAGGGAATTTTAAATGGGTGTATGCTGCGTGGTAAGCAGGTATACCGCGTGGTAGGCCTGTATACCGCTCACACTGCTTAAAATAGGGGTTGTAGCCCTGTTTAACTGGGCAGGGGGAATTGTATGCAGTAGCTGTAAACTGAAAGTGTTTGTGTGTGTGTTTGTGTGTGTGTGTCTTATAGACGCAAAATTCCTTAAAATAATGTATAATTTAGCCTAAGCACACACCAGGGCTCTGTCGGGTAGTGCCTTTAATGGCCGTTTACGCGCCAGACGGGTATTTAAATACCTGGGTACCCTCAGGTTTTACCCGTCATATCTGATTGCATAATCTTTTAGCGCCACACCATCATATACTTTAGTATATTACTCATATTCAACTATATAATAAAAAGATCATTTCAATTTTGATATGTGAATTATCCATATCTAATTAGTAACATTCCTATTAATACTGCTTATGGTGTCTATGTCTCAAAAATAATTGCTTTCGCAAAAACTGTACTGACTTCGAAGATTTTGCTGATAGACGTACATCACTTTTTAGCAGACTTATTAAACAGGGGTTTTCTAAAATAAGATTTAAAAAGTTTTTTTTTAACTTAATTTTTAAGATAAATATAAGTATGTTGTACAGAAATATCAAGATGATTTCTATGAACATGTTCATAAGGACTGTCTGAGTGTCAGTAAATCACATAGAAATATGTTTTGGTACGGTAATGTTGAGGCTGAGATTGTTTGAGATTGAGTTTGATAAAACTTTCTACACTGGAACACTAAAATTCATTATATATTACAATAAGGCTCAAATGAAATAAGGACCATCTAAGTTCTCGGGCATCATGTTGAACGATACAGGCTTTCTATTTCCTCATCCGTTTGGATATATTGACAAACTTTAAAGAATACTCAATGAGCTAATATAAGTCACAATTTTACAACGAAATTTAGGCCTATTGTGATATATTTTCAATTGAGAAATGAACTAGACAGAACTTAACCATGTTTCTTAATAAATATTATGTCAGTATCAAATTTGGTTGTGTTGTGTCCACGTGGAAATGCGGTTTTGGTGTTTAAATTCAAATTTTGTCATGTTACGCAATTCTAACGTAAATTTAGAAGTCTGACTTAAAATTCTTAATTCTGCTGTCATTGTTTGGATAATGTCTATGAACTATGGTCATGTAATTACCTTTTATAACTGTACATTAAAATTAAGGGTCAAATTTGTTTTTAGGCCTACTTTAAATGAATGTTGGTGTTTTCCAAAGTGGGCGGATTGGGATCCTGTAAAACTGGTTCAACCCGCTGCCAATATGTTGGTTACCTGTTCCAAGTCAGGTACAAGATATCCCCATCCACCTGAATTTTATAATTGTTAGTCATGGATCCTTCCGATGATGAATACTAGCAGCTTTTACTATTTCGAAAATGATACTGGATTTGACAAGGTTGAGCTGGTGTTCGTTTGGTCTCATCACTGTCATTGAAAACTGTTGTCCACTTCTCTTTTCATGGATCTATTGTGTATTTTGCTGACATGTTTAACATTCGGGCATTTTCTGCACATATTGTAGTGTAGTTAGTGTTCCAAATGTAGTGGGACAGATTTTGTTTTTATAATTGTTTTATGAGTATAGTTTACTATTGTGAAAATCATGTCAGGTTGGCTCAAAGTGTTTGATGTGAAGCTGATGCATGGCAACTTTCAATAAATAGGTAAATTTATACATATCTGACGTGTGTGTGTGTGTAAGTGTGTGTGTGTGTGTGTGTGTGTGTGTATATACTTGTCGCATTTTCCACAGACTTAGCCAAAGTGTAGTATGAACCTGTGCTTGTTTCACACGCAATACCAAGAAAGTAAAGCGTTGACTCTCTCTCTCTCTCTCTCTCTCTCTCTCTCTCTCTCTCTCTCTCTCTCTCTCTCTCTCTCTCTCTCTCTCTCTCCATTAAACCTAACCCTTTCTCTTGTAAATGTGGTAGACTTTTACAATAATTAGCATTGTTGCAAATTTTGAACTCGATAGAGCCATGAATTAGATGTACATTATGCTTAGCTGACTTGAAAATGACTTGCAATGGCATGCTACATTATTTTTTTCAAATCCTAAATTATTACCTTAATAAATTACTTTTTGGGTGACTTGTGGGATTCTATGTTTTCTTGAACATTTGAACTTTCTTTTAAAAATGCTTCTGGAAACCATAGTTGAAATTTGACTGCTATGCTTACATTTTTTTGCTATTGCAATTTGACTGCTGTTCTTGCTATTTGGGGCTGCTGTATTGCGTTTTGAGACCTGATGTCGACTGATATTTAACATTTGAACCAGTGTAATTGCAAATTCTGACACTGTACTGGATTTTGACCAGTATATTTGCACATTCAAAAGCTTTCTCTTGGAAATACTCTTAGTTTATCTCCTTTAAAACAACATCATGCTTTTAGCTACATGTCGAAAACACATCAAATTGTATAATCATGTCGTTTGGATTCTTGTTGATAGTCGTTTTAGGCCTAGGCGGCTCTTTGTTGGATTGATGTTGATGTTAGTGTCACTTTGTGTTCTTGTATGGACGATGATCATTGTTGAGACGGTGGTTGCAACTAATACTTTTTAAATGCTGAATTTTATTGATATTGTCAACAAATTTGTCAACTGTGCTTGCAAAACCTCTGCTGTGCTGCAGATCTTGGTCCCTTCTCTTGAATTGAACGGTCCTACATGCACATGCATCATGCGCCTGTTCAAGCCAATTTACTGAAAAAGGCCTATAGTTTTAGAGAGAAAAAAATTGCATTCTTGTCATGTTAAAAACTAGACATAGCTTTTTTGACCCTATGGACCTTTGAATGTATGTTTTGAACTCTTCTGGGGTACGGACGAACTATACATTTATGTGATTCAGCTACACATACCATGGAACATTGCCTTTGGTCGGAATTGACTTGGATTCGTTTTATTAGGACTACGGGTTGGATATGGTAATGGCACTGTCTAAATCGGTCAACTGCAATATTTGCGCTGTTTTTAATATGTCTTGTTCTGACTTGTTCTCCGTCCTTCGTAAAATAATTCAAAACCTGAGATCGAAAGACTTGACCCTGTGGGCATCCATCAGCCATGATTTCAGATCAATAATATTCTAAAAAATGAAGTCGGGGGGGGGGGGCTCACTTTTTAATTTTTTAAATACATGTCTGTCGTGAGGTATTTTACGTGGGGGTTAGTATTTTGTTGTTATTCAGTTATTTATTCTAATTATAGATATGTTCCATGTGATATATATATATATATATATATATATATATATATATAAAATACCCGTAGTTTCCACTGGTAATATCTGTCGATTCGGGTACCCGCGTTTTTTTTCCCGCAGGTACCCAACAGAGCCCCTATTTGCACGGCATGGTGTAGCCAAGCTTCAAATGAAATCACCAAAGTTACCTTACGACACCCTTGTGACAAACAAAATCCAACGGTTTAGGTGAAACAAGTATCGATGGGGGTTTTAGTTTTAAGTAATGAATCAATTAAAATCCATGGATCAATGTGTGGACAATATAAACTGTGCTTCTAAATTTCGCATTGAGGTTGTGTATGTCAACTGTCACATATGACGGATGACCGACGCAATATTACAAGTAAGTGTCTGTCTCACTCAGGCGGGAAAAGCTAACGATTACGAGCGTCGTATTGCACGGGTCATTCTTCATTAAGGGTAATAGCATATTTCGATGCTTCAATTATTGAGGGTCCAGAGGGAACATTACGACTCCGACTGTGCAGGGCCCTAGCAGTGCTGATGGAAACAAGGACATGTACCTGTGCTCATGGTTGTTTCTCTGCTCTTGTTTCAGGATGTAAATGGTACTGAGCATAGTATGGCTAGAATAAAGACGGTCTGAGGCTATCTACCATGCCGCTGATATGCACCGCTATCCTACTGCTGGGATTCTACGTCCAAGGTACGTAGAGCTACCTTATCACTAACATGCAAAGTTGATCTGACCAGCCACTTATCAACATTTTAATTGACCAAAATCTATAATAAATGACAAGAATAAAAATAAAGACGAAGCGATAATCCATGCATTATGGCGCATGCAGGATTAGTGTACCAGAGATTTGAATGATGCAACACCTATTGCACAGCAATTAATAAAAGATACGTGATACAGAACAATCGAAAGCGGCGGCTGATCAAGAGGAACTGTCCGTTACCCTTACGTAATGAAACGTTATTATTTGTATTTATGGAAACATTGCTGAAAGTCTATCTCAGTCAGCAAGGCTAAAATAAAGAAAAAGTAAAAAATACATTGAGGTGACATCTGAAGACGACACATGAATAAAAGCCCGTGCTAGTGACCATTTTAACTATTAGCAAATGAAGAAAAATTCGAAAGGAAAATGCAAAATATTAACTAAGGGACAAATTATAAGAACACCGAACGAACGTGCCCACACATGGGCCTGTGCTTCGTTTGCTATTGATGGTCAATTGTATATTTGGGTAACAGGTGATATATATATATATATATATATATATATATATGTGTGTGTGTGTGTGTGTGTGTGTGTGTGTCAATGGGTACAGTGTTTATTACATACTGTGAACAAATCTCCTGGTCGCTGCATACTGTGGCGACTGTAGATGTATCACGAAGGACTGACAGTTTTCTGGCCACTGAAAGTTGACATAGTGGTCTGGTAGAGATCCAGATCTGCGACTTACTTACGATTTAATTTGATAGAAACCGTAATGTTTCATGAACTTTTGTAGGTCATGATGCCCACACCCACACCTCCCCCACACACACGCACCCACACACACACACACACACACACACACACACACACACACACACGCCACACACACCAAAACACGGTGGTAATTACTTCCATGAGGCCCTACCCTACACCATTTATGGCGTACTTGATGCCAGTATGTTTTTAAATATACTTTGTCGTATGTGCATACAAACGGGAGACCTATACATTAACAATTCATGATAACGTTAGCTGTATTTTTTTAAATGATTCAGAGAACATTCAAAATTCAATTTAAGTTGGCCCTGCCATTGCATTTAGAGTTCATATACATGTATGCCATGACCCTCTTTGCTGGTAGTCACTGGCATTTACTCCGTACAGCTGGCCTTTGGTCCATTCTGCCTTGGGTTAAGACACCTGAAATGTCAACAGCTTTCCGTGGCGCCACGTAGGGTGCCGAACACTGAACCCGTGACAAAGAGAGATACAAGTTAGATTCAATATGTGACTTGACATGGTTTTGCTTTGTCAAGTGAAAAACATGTCCACTGAATTAAAACGGTAGCCCCGGCGATAGGGAACGTTTTTCTCCAGAGCTCTGGACCGAGTCTGTTTATACTTTGTATTATACACATAGGCTTACTACTTCGTCTAATGATTGGATCATAAATGATGCATAACTGTACGAGCATGTGCATTAAAATCAGTGTGTGTGTTGGTACATTTACCTGAGGATAATGATGATGATGATGATGATGATGATGATGATGATGATGATGATGATGATGATGATGATGATGATAAATATAATTATAATAATCAAACTGATAAGAAGAAAAAGAAGAAGAACAAGAAGAATAATTTCATTTCCAGTACATTACATTCAAAAGCAGTATGCCCGAATATCTTACACATTGAAGGTAAAAGTAATAATATTACAATTCCAAACCATACCTACCTTGTATTAAGATCGTGCACATAGCGAAAAGCATGGCAAAATGCTCGTGTATTGTCAACGGTGACACCAGTCCATTGCAAATAATATGCAGTAAACAGGCAGGAAAAAGAGCAATTCAAATTGTGGAAAGGGTACCCTTCGTGACATGGTACAACAGGCCAAGTAATGATAGACTTAAATATATTCGATGTGAAAAAACGGGAATTTAGATTTGGTGTACATCGAAACTCAATAAAATAGAGTTTAATTGTTCTGCCCATCGCGGGCATGGATGTAAACAAAGCGGCCACAGGGGAGTCTCAGATGCCCAATTGTGAAGGATGAATATCGGCACTAACTTTGGTTTAACAATAACGAAATGCACATTTTTTAAAAAGTGTAAAACACAATCCAATCGAGATACGATATACCAAGGGGCAATTTAGGCTCACCTTAAAAGGGTGCTCAAATTATTACTCCTTAAGCAAAAAATCTAATCCTGAAATTGGAGGGAAATCCGATTTTGAATGATGGTGATTATGTTAAACGTGAGGTTGAATTAATATTTGTAAAAGGTGAAAAAAAACAGCTTTCAAAAGGCATATAAAGGGCACCTGTCAATCTGAAATTAAAAAAGTGTCATTTCTTTCTGAAACACTTCACTATACAAATAGTGCCGAAAAGCCGCTATGTCATATGGTTATTAATCTGAAAAGATTAATAACACATGGGGAACAAGCTGAGAGTGTGTTACTGATCTAAGGGGAATGATGACCTTCAATGAAACATGTGCTTCCCTGCATTTAATTTTGTCATGTACTAGAAGAAACCACAAAGCAGCAGTGCACATCCAGCAAGAACTGAAGGACAAGTTTGAATATCATTGAGAAATTGCATGTTATTTCCCATCATTTTTTTTCAAAATTTTTTTTGTTTTATTTCATTTTATTGCATTGTATTTTTTTTATACAAAAATTTAGTTGGGTGTGATAAAAAAGACATTGCTTTTGTGGAGCGCTGTCACCTATCAGTAACAAGCGTAGCTTTCAGTTCTTGTTATTGGTGTCCAGCAGTATGTTTACTTGACATCTGATCACTTCCCAGAAAAGTCGTTTAGCCCATATCTGCTCCTGTGTGTTCACAATGATCAATAAGCTTATATAAAAGAAAACATAGTTCCAAGAAATCTCAACCTTCACATATTTGAAGGCATACCACTCTGTTTCAAATAAGCGTGAATGCATGAGTTATATTTCAAATTTATCGTCCTTGAACATCAAAATCTGTAGTTAGGTGACAGCATGTTTTTTTCATGGTACCTCAACATCATTAAGACACACAACGATTCTATAATATGAAGTTCAAAGTCTAAAGACACATAAGTTGCAAGTGTGGACAACCCAGAAGAGGGACCCTCCAAACCTGAGACGTATGCTGACAATCCGTGCACCCTCCACCACATTATCATTGGATGCGTACTTCTCTCACACGAAGAGGAATGGTTATGCTGCCATGGTGAAACAGACAAGATTACCTGTTGCTCAATATCTGCTTTTAGGAAATGTAACAACCATGTATCGGAACGCACTTTGTGGTATTTCCTGAAATTATCTCATCATCATAATCACCATCATCATCATCATCATCATCATCAGCAGCAGCAGCAGTGTCGTCGTCGTCGTTGTCGTCGTCATCATCATCATCATCATCATCATCATCATCATACTTTTCTGTCGTTAACTTTAGTACAATTAACTAGTCAACATGGCGCATTTTTACGCACAGAAGGCCGAAAAAGCTGCAGATTCAGTGCCTAGAGATTTATAGCAGTAGAAAGCATTAGCTCTTAAATTCATATCAAGAGACAGTACCATCTATCTTCGCAAACAGTAGGTTCATTCGGCACATTTAATGCTGAAAATTGTATTATTACGTTTTGATAAACCATCTTTTAATTTATTTCATTCTCATTCTGCGTTTGTCTAATAATGAACTGCTGGAGCTTTATGCAGCAGTCTTGATAAAGCATTACGAATCCCGTACAATGATGAAATTAACTGCATAACCATAATGGGTTTTGCCTTGACCCATAGCCCTACTGTTTGTCATACTGTTTTCTCCTCACCGTTGCACATGAACTTCACACAATGTAAAGTGTACTAACTATGCTTCAAGCAGTCCTAAACATAATAAATATGTTCCTCAAAAGTTTGCAAAATCTGTTTCAAAAGTGACTACGTGATGATTTGTGAAATCTGTATGTTTAGATGGAGCGTAAACCGAAATGGCTTTGGAAAATAGCAGTACTGAAGGTACATAATCGGAGCTAAATCTAACTATGCAATAATCAGCGCTATGGCAACTAAAAATAACAAATGGACAGTTTGTCAGGGAATGAACTGTGGTTTTTGTTGGACTTGTTTTTAACATCAGCTTCAAAAATATTAAATTTAGCTAAACCTGACAGAAAATGCAAGTTTATTTACGTACTACATGCAGACATCGAAGTTTATGTTCCGGAATGCGCTATTGCAAGAAGGCCACATACACACATACTCATGCGGGAGGGAACAGGTTTTCCACTCAGCAAAAATGCGTGCATGCTCAAGGCCAGCAAAGATTTTTTTCGCTGATTTACTCAGCGCAAGGAAACAAAAAGCTTTTGAGCACCAAACCAGAGCTCTGAGCTAAATACGCCCACTTGAATGGGTTTTAGATTGATGATATGGTAGTCAGAGGCGAATTTGCATTTCAAATAGCGAGGAATCATAGTACCAGCTGAGCACATGATAGCGCGACATGGCTCCTGCAGAGTATGAGGATGACTGTTACCTTGTGATAACGGTTCCATTTCTCCAGCTTCAACAGTTTCTTTTTTTCCTCCTTTTTTTTTTTTTGTTTTTTGTTCGGGGGCGATAATTGATAACACATTGCCCGTAAAAACATAGATTGAACACGGACAGAGAGAGGCCAAAGTTGCATTAGAATCGATGCAAAATGAAATAGGCAGGACCTGCATAGAAATAAATTTTGTGCTACTTAGGTTTTATGATGCACATTGATTTCGGCCATAGTCCGTGTTAGTAAGTCAGAGGAAAGCCACATTAGGGCTTTTGGGATAGAAGTAAATAACCAGCATGTCCTCACTCTAGGTTAAAGGGGGCTTCAAATCAACACTGACCATCTCCTTAAATCTACGATCTGTCTAGCACCGTCTTTTCCGGTTTCGATTTTCAGCTTATGGGTACATAGACAAAGCTGTCTCTAATCTGCCTGTAAAGATGAGCCCGCCATCTGCTAGTTACGATAGGTACCAGGAATTGTGCGTTCAGTGCGGCTGGATCCCTGTCTATCAGCCTTTGAGGGCCATGGCTGCTGCTTGTTAATTTCTGACTGTTATGTCGTTAACCTCACCCATTGTGCCCAGATACGTTCGCAGACAGATAGCACTATCGTGCGGTATCTCCTCAGCCTTGCCAGTATGGGCCATGCTGCCTGCAAATTAAAGGGCATGATAAAATTTAAATTCATGAATTGGTCGGGATAAAGTATCATAACGAGAAAAACAAAAACAAAAACAAAAAAAAACCCCCAAGCATTTTCGGAACTTCGAGATAAAAGCAATCGAGAATAAGTGCTGTTAAATCAGAAATGTATGTATTTTTGTGAATAACCTCTTACAAAATAATATTACGTATCCCTGTTTCTTCAATACCCAGTTGCATCTTAATTTTTTGTCTTATAACTGGCAAAGGAACATTATCCTTGTAGGGCAATGCATATGTGTATTGAAACCAGCGGCGATAATTAAACTGTTTCGCGTGATTATTAAAATCCTTGAGCTTATCATGTACCTGAGAAATCTAGGAATATTTATTTATTTATTTATTTATTTATTTATTTATTTATTTATTTATTTATTTATTTATTTATTTATTTATTTGTTTGTTTTTTATTCATTCACTCACTCACTCATTCACTCATTTATTTATTTTTTTTATTTATTTATTTATTTATTTATTTATTTATTTATTTATTTATTTATTTATTTATTTATTTGAGTTTCCGGTTATTTATAGATGTTCCTATATACCAAGAGTTTGCTTATTCAGTTACGTCACGATCACGGTTATAGCCATTTGACCGCAACCATATATCCAGTTCTTATGACTTACTTTACGTTGTTTCCCCCACACGATCAATCTCTCGAAACTCTAACTTTAAGGACTTTGATCTGTTTCGAAGGATACCAGTTATATTTTGTTACTATGAGTGAACGTTGCCCATTCACAATCTCCAAGACCGGTGTATATGGTGGAAGGGGCATATACTGCAGTTGTGCACCTTATTTTTTTAATATCCACAGCTCCTCCACTCTTGCAGATTTCATTTTCCTTTGTGTTTTGGCTACGACACAGAGATCCAGGCGAACACCAAATAGTTCATTCCACTCCTTATCATGTAAACTGGGACTCACGCCTGTCGTTATCAATAGGTCTTACCCCACTCTTTTGTGTACTCAGTCTTACGTGCTTCATATACATGACAAAAATATACCGACAGGACGCAGCATGTCCATAGTCGGCTTACCTTGCCATATTTGGTTCGTTTGAACATGCGAATTGCGAGCAAATTTGGAAGCCTTTTTGTTTGCGCCGTGCCTATTGGAGATCTATCGGATTCTGGGTGTCATCCTGCAAAGCTAGTCCGGTACTTTTTATCCACATGTGCGTATCATGTATATGTAGCTGTTCTGAGTCAGACAAAGCAACCAACTTAGCTGAGAAGATTAATGATCTGCAATAACCATATGGGATGTATGCATAATTCTGCGGCGCAGCTAATTTTTGCTCAATAAATGGCAGCAGTTTCTTCTGTATTTTTCGCACTCATGTGAGTTTGTATGCCATACTCCTAATTAGGTTATTGGAAACAAAGCTGTCTGAGAAGGATCCATACGCAGTACCGTAATTCGAGCCTGTAACATTTGAAAAACATTTGACGTAAGCGATATGCAATTAAGTTATGTATATTAGCTTTGGTCACATTTTGGAAACATTTTTGCAAAAACAAGGCAGATGCAGAAAAAGAATTGACGATAAAAGCAGACCCAGTGTAATATCTGCATTCAACATTTTTGAGGCACCTATTATAATTATTCTACGTAATTAAGGTAGTGCACCTGACTGGTCGCAATCAATTTTCCACGCATTATTCACTTTGCCTTGTTTTAATTGATAAAGTTTTTTCTACTTATGTTTTTTTTGTTTTTTTTGTTTTTTTTTGTTTTGTTTTTGTTTTTGTTTTTGTTATGTTTTTTTTGTTTTGTTTTTGTTTTTGTTTTGTTTTGTTTTGTTTTGTTTTGTTTTTTTTTTTTTTTTTTTTTTTGTTGTTTTTTTTTTGTTTTCGTTTTTGTTTTTGTTTTTGTTTTTTTGTTTTGTTTTTGTTTTTTTTTTAGGGGGGGAGGGGGTCCTTTTTCGTAAGGCCTTTACCGTTATTAGACAAATCACTTAAACTGGCTGTTGTCCGGTCTTGCACAGTGCCAATGGGAGGTGTGACGTCACATATCGTGCCACACGCACACCGTATGAATGAAGGTCTGAGGTTACACAACGTTCGACAGGCCCTTTAACTGAGTGAAGGCGTATTGGTCATATTCGGGTAAAATTGCGTTAATTCACCTAATATACCCAACAATTGCGACCAGCTTACAACAACAAGCAAGACATTCGAAAAACAACGAAATATGCACAGCTAGCCATGGATATGGACAGTTTGTCTGAAAGCAAGGACATCAATGTTATCACTAGAACAATGCCAGCCGCCATTTATTGCCTTGCATGAAGCACTGTGCACAGGACAAAGCCGCGTCATCAGGTCATGTAGGCACATGGGGTATTGGGATCCATATTTGCTCCATTTTTATCCTATTGTTTGAGGCCTACATGTGGAGGCTCTCTAGGTATATGATAATAATGTGAACACGTTACCTGAAGTTCTACGCGTTCCAGTGTACGGTCAAGGAGTTATCCTTTCTCGGCGAACTTTTACTTTGTTGAAAGCTTAGTGAAGACGCACCCTTTTGAGCGGTGGGGGGAGGCGGTATCATTGTTTACTGAGGGGGGCTAAAATCAAGTTTATATTTGGGTCCTGTAATCTAGCAATCAACTCTGACCATGTATGACTAGCATTTTACGACAAAGACCTGAGATATGATTGGACCCTGACAAACCGGCGCCTGTGGAAGGTATATGGACATACTGTTAATCGTTACATTGACCACTGCTACATTAAGGTTATTTTGCCTCCAGCTTTTAGCTCGGCCATGAAGCTATTGCCCTCAAGCAACATCTATAAAGGAATAATGTGGAAATGATAAGTTCGAAACTGGTTTATAGACAAAGATTATTAAAGCCGAGAAAGTATTTGTATTACTTGGCACCACCAGAAGGTCACTGTCAATGCCATTTGGATTACACTGCTAAATTTGACCCTTTAGTATAAATGTGAAAGTGGCTTCAACTAACATGAGCCACAAGGTATGTTGTACCAAGGACGAGCACCGAGCAATTCAGACGTGCGAATCTGGCTGAACACACGGTCCCAAGAAATTTTTATTGCCTAATTTGTGTCATTCTACAGAGATGTCTCGCCGTGAGGACTCAACCACCACCAGACGGCGTATCCGCCTCCATGAATCATTGGCGGGGGGGGGGGGGGGTCACTCTCTTGCTGATTACACCGCAGTTACGAACCTTTGGTTACTCTACTTTAACTCTGTAGTTTTATATATTCATTTTAATAATTATCCCATGAGCAAGTGAAGTGATTCGAATTCGCACTATGTACAGAAATGTCATTTTATTTCATGTTAGTATATATCTGGTACATGATGATTTGCCAAGATGAAAAACGATATGACATTTGCGGGCCGTATTTTAATATATCTTGTTAAAAGCTGACCATTTCAAGTCGTACTGATAAAAATACTGACACATGGTTCCAATTAAACTGAATTGGTTTCTTTTTGTGTCTTGAATAATCTATCATTGCTGCCGGCTGCGTCTCCTTCATAATTGGTGGCTAGTCGAAAAACCCTGGTTTAGCTCTGATGGCACTTTTTGCAAGTAAGCTTGATAGTGGAATGGCTATCAGCTGGAAAAAAAGACATTCAATGAATCAAATGTATGGTTCCAATTACTACAAATATTCTTGATGTAGAGCAATGTCAATTTTATGCTCACACTTCAAAGTTAAATGAAAAACATATAATATTTCATTCACAATCAAATTAATCCATTTCTAATTATTATTGACATGTATGCCCATGTTTACAGAGATTGGTACCATAATTAAACATTTACAATTATAGGACTTTAAACAGGATACTGAGCTGTATTGTGAACATAATGGCACATGGTACGGCATGGTGAAAATATTCACATGGTATTTTAATGGTACTTTGGCATGGCGAGCATATATGTGTGTTTGTATAAGTAAGCAATACGTTTACGATACAAATACTTCCAATAGTCCTGATGTCTCAAGCATACTCATACATAATGATCTCGAAATCCTTTATAGGCTACAACATATTACATTAATAGTGAAGCAAGATAATATAAATAGCATGAGACAATTGTAATGCATATTTTACGTTAATATTTTAAAAATGCGACTTTACAAATACAGTACGCTAGCTGGTTTAAGATCACACATCAAAATATTGCTGCAGGTGGTTCCCCATACGGTAAACATAACAAATACCGAAATAAGTTGCAGAATTTCTGTAAGTGTCGCCTTATGGCATTGCCTTTACCATAAGAAAACACTGGTCAAAGGCGGGGCATGTCTCTCCAGCTGTGCAGTTCCACATCATCAGCTCTCTTCAGATAAAAGTCAACAACACAGAGCACATGTTCAACACTTTTTCACCCATTCTTACGTGGCTGCATTACGCCGAGGGTTATTTTGTCCAACTGCAAAAGAGTAATTGCTTGTTGTCCACCTAAGTATGAGGCTTTGTTTGTCTGAGAATGCCATACGAAGCAAAATACATTATTCCCGCTTTAAAACCCGGGACAACTGAACTGGAAAGCAATTGAACGTCAAGGACAGTTCCCCCCTCAACTAGTCTGCGAATTTTTATTATTTTGCGATGCAAACACATCTAGTTTTACAATCATTAAATTATCAAATTCAAAATGGTTTTATTTGGTACACTGAAATTACTGTAGGATTAAATGGGCATAATTCTGGACACTGCCAGACACCAGTAGCTGACCATCTCAAACTAGAATAAGCCTATTCTATGTAAGCCAGTTTTGCCTAAAGTTCAATATGACGTACAAAACTTGTTTGAATGGCCAGGCAGTTTGCAAAACCTGTCAGCTGTCTCCCGTAAGCATAGGCAAACAAAAATAAAAGACAAAAATACCCAAACAACCTTAACTCATAGAAACAGCAAAAAACCGACACGAAAACAATACAACACATAATAAATAAAAAAAAAACAGAATGTCTCAGCATTCGGTTAAAGCTTTACCGGAGGGTATGACCGTAGATCTATTATACTTAAAGTGTGCTTCACTAATGACCAAAACCATCTGTCAACTTTGCGTAATTTTCAAATGTAGACACACTCAACGTTTAATTAATATGGTATTTGTTGGTCTGTCATGTTGCCCTGTCAATGATTTAACTGGCAAGACTGGCATATACTGTGGATAAATAAAGCTGGTCATCCGGAAGCCATGTGAAGCTCACTTAACAATGTTGCTGCAATTACACAGACAGGAGTAACAGGGCCTCATCACCGTGCAGTTGTGACACTATCACCGCCCATACATTTTCCATCATATCCACTCTGCAAAACCAGCCCAGTCACTATTTATGTCTAAACCCATACCTTTATCTATCAGTGGTATCACGTTTGGTACAATTTGTTTTAGAAATTCAAGGCTTGAACAGCCAAACTGAACGGGGCTCAATGTGAATCTATCAAACATGTCTCCCTCTTATTTATTTATTTTTTCTCTTGGGGGGAGGGGTGGTGGTGGTTGTTTTGGGGGGGGGGGTTGTTTTTGTTTTTGTTTGTTTTTGTTTTGTTTGTTTGTTTGTTTTTTTTTATTTTTTTTTTTTTTCATCTTACATCTGGTAAAGATAACCCACTTTCATCGAAAGAACGTGTATGAGCGTTAAATAACACCAAAGATAAAAACATGAAAAACACACCACAAGTTCTTGCTTATAATGGCAAGACTTTGAGAACTGGTATATCACCAATTTACGATACAATATCCACAATTAAATTTAGACTCATTTGGAAAGGATTCCAGATATGTTCATGAACCTTCTCGCCAATTGGCACCAAATTGATCTAACTACCTGAAATAAATTCTTGTTACTTGGTTTTAAAATCCTGTAACAGCTTATAAGACATTATAAAACATTTGAGATAATCATTCTTTTATTGGGTCAGTTGAAATTTTGGAATTCATGTTTGAAATGTGTAACTGTTCATTGGTTTATAACACGTCATACGGCTAGGATATCTTTGAGAAGAAAGTATAGTAATATGAAAAATGAACCGTATATTGATATAAAGTTGTTGTTTTTTTTAATTTAAGATTTTAGATAGATTTTGATATTCTAGCACTGTGTTTTGAAATAAATTTATTCTTGTAATGGTGTCATCAGCATGTTAACCGCTTTTATTAGTAGAATTTTGTGGTGTATTTTCCCTCTTATGCGTGATGCCATTATCGTATAATCCAGTATGAGAAACATGCTTCCAAAACAGCTCAAAGTTTGAAAGTAAATTTTAAATCTGATGACTCTCGCAGCCGTTTGTTGTAATAACACGACTCAATCTCCCATACAAGTTACATGAACACTTATTATTCAAACGTTCATTACATTTTCGGCCCCGATAGTTGTAAACTTAAGGGTGTAGGCTTTGCTTGTTTCTGGCTTAGTACGTGAATCCCATTCATGAAGTTGTCCGCGCTCTATAGAACTTCAATTAGTTTGACTATTTAAGTTTATACTGTGTACATGTGCGTTGGTACTAATCTGGAATTAAACATTTGAAACACTTTCTCACCCAAAAATCCTAATAACGGATAATGATTCTTTGGACCAATTGATAAAATTATAGTACCAATCTAGGCTGTAAGTTCTTATAACAGATAATGATGTACCCACCACAATTATCAACATTGCAACGTTGGATATGCATGTATTTCTGGCACTAATATTCGAATTTGATCAAATTAAGACTTGATTACCTGTTGATCTTCACTGATAAAAGTGTGTTAGCGACCACGGAGTTGAAATTTACCCGGCATAATAAAGGCACAAATGATTAGGATATTACCCAGGAAAAATATATATCGCAGAGCAAGTCCACATGTAGCTTTTTCTGTCTATGGGCTGAAAATGGTATAATATAGAACAATCATTAGTATGCACCGCAAAAACTAAATAAATAAAGAAAGAAAGAAATAAAAAAGAAAATAAAAATAAAAAAATAAATAATATCATAAACAATTGCTCATTGCACACATTATGCCACATTTTGTAATGTTTGGATAGCAAATGCACTAGACGACATTTGTAACATCCTTAAAGACTCTGAAACCAGGCTGATCCATTCCAAAATAGGACAATATGTTGCAAAGTTAGTGATTTATAATGAAGCCAAAAAACTCACCTCCATTATTTATTTACCTCAAAACACGAGGTGCTCGTTACGCGGCGGATTATGAAAGATACATGTTTATTAATGAAAGCCCTCTGTCGCAAACGCCGAACATTCAAAAGAGCTAAAGAATATAATTACGCGATATACCTTGAAAGATAACAACGAATATGCAGTACATCCCGAAGCGGCGTCCATTAGCTTTATTGTCAATTTGGTTACAGTGGAGCACTGGCCGCCGTTCTGCCTCTCACAGTTAGCATTATAAAGTTGCTGGGCTCTAAGTCACTGCACAAGCCAAAGTGAACTGCAATATTTGGCTGACCAAGCCTACAGTCATTAACAGCATGGTGGGTCAAGTATCGGTCCGGGAGGTTGTTGAATTATTTCCTGAATAATACCTACGGCTCGTCCTAGTGATATGTCTCTATATCGCAGCGAGTAAAGCAGCCTGTCTAGCAGTGGCTATTCAGCTATTGCATAATGCATCAATAGCAACCTTGTGACATTTAATAAACAATAGCCCAAGAAAGGTTTATAGTTGGCAGAAAATTCTACCCAAAAGTGATCTCAATGATCTCTTTCGGGAACATTTCTGTGATAAGGAATTATTTTGTCAATAATAACATTTATCATTGCCAAAGACCAGCAAAACTCTAGATTCACAATGTTTACATGCGTGCAAAATCCAGCCATTTAAGACTGCAACAAAGCTAATTACATGTATATATTATCGTCGATACAAGTTTTCCTTCAAAGTTGCTTGAATGATAGTATCAACAATATCCGCGGCGTAAGAGTCCAGGCAACTTGCAACCCAGGACCTTACAATGGACATTATATGAAAGGATGGAAAAATAAGAATATTCATTTATCATTATGTTTTTTATTGTGGGGATTTTCACGGCTCTCCATCTGACACCTCAGTCAGAAACCTGAACAAAAACGTGGATATGTGTGGGAAGTAAAAAATTAAATCAAAAACCTGTTTTCTCGAATGTTGTCTTGGAACTGTGCAATGGTATATGAGCAAAAGCTAGTCCAATTCATCAAAATGCATATTCTCTGCCTCCGAATGTGTTACGAACTGTGGGTAAATTGACAAAAACGGCGCCAATTTGTATTGAACATAATCCCGTTCAACAGGAAAAATAAGTCTGTGACAACAGACATGGGCCCCGGCAGAAAGTATAACAACCATCGTTTTAAACCTTGGATTTCGCTTGTGCTCGTGATAGAGGCACCTGACCCCACTTCATTATTTAGCCAATAGATCAAATATTCCAGGCCTTAGCCCCATCCCTAGTATGTATGTATGTATGTATGTATGTATGTATGTATGTATGTATGTATGTATGTATGTATGTATGTATGTATGTATGTAGCACGCTATTAGGAATCCGTAAGCCGATTGCACAGCAAAAGAGTATTTAAAACAGCAAAATTATTTTAAAAAAAAAGGAATTTAATGCTCATTGAACTTAAATGATTACCCTAGATGAAAAGAGTTTAAAAATATCATTGGATTTAGCTTTACCGATATCATAATGATATCTAATTACGAAATACATTTACAACAGCATTGCAAGCAATAGTAAAGTATTGCAGTCATCCGCAGTGGGTTTCTCAATATGTTCATTGTGAACTTTTACCGAGAGGATTATATGGCACAGTTCATCGCAAGCCATCTGCGGTGAATCTTATGATTAATTTTTTAAAGGGTTACTTGTGTGTGTTGTCAACAAAAACATTCCTAAGAAAATTGCTGATTTCTGAACGTGTCCTTTGAGTTGGTGAGCACGACATATACGGTTTACTCAGTGTATATACAAAAAACGTAGATCAATTTGAATTAGGATATTTACCATATTGGTCTCTTTTGAAAGATTCCTCCAAATCATCAGATCCTAACCATAGACTTCTTTGCTAAGGTGTTATACAGACAATACCGTATGACAGTGGTCTTGCTGCATCGTGTCGATGCCCAATATCTTTGAAACACGTATGTCATATACCGTTAAATTATTGAGTGGCTAATGCCTCTGAAAAAAAATCTGTTTGTATATCAGTAAATTATTGAGTGCAACATTATGATCCAATCTCAACTGCGATGATAGAGATTTCTTAAGGTTAGATCTGTGCTTGCAGTTCTCATATTCTCAGCAAACACTCCATTGAGGAGGTGGTTCGTGCGGCAAACCTACGTGCAATCGATTCACTAAAAGATAAAAGCTTGACATTTAGAAGTTGAAACTGCACGGGAATTAGTAACTTTGGAATACCTTTTGAAATCAGAATACCAAATAGTTGTCGTAAACATGGAGGGTATAAGCGTCATAGTGATGGCATGAATTATATAAGAAACCACAACCACTGCACTCTTAGCATTGCGCCGTAAGTGCGCCGAAAAAAAGGCTGCATATAGGTGTATACCATCCCTAAATAAGACGTGAACAGACGATTTAAGCAGTGAGATACTGTGGTAGATAAGATTCTTGCGTGTTAACACATCTTTGGCATTCCATCTGAAATTCTTCATTCATTGGAAAGATGACCTGATAAATGCAGCAAGCGTATAAAACAAAACACTTTTTTGTCGCAGTGGCAAGCGATAAGGTTCATACAATTAACTAATGTTTCTATCCTCTGGAACGTTGTAAGTTGCTCATACATGACGGCATATTTCCGTTCAGTACAATCTTCAGTTAGGATCGTTTCATTAGAAAGACCATATATATATATATATATATATATATATATATATATATATATATATATATATATATATATATATATATATATATATATATATATATATATATATATATGAATATATATATATACTGTAGTTCTAGAAATTTTCGCGCTTCTCGCGCTACCACCTAAAGCGCGAAATTAAAATGCGCGAAAATAAGTTGCATTGTATTTCACTTCATTGTTTGGCATTGGATTGCGCGAAACTAAAATGCGCGAAAATTCTGTAATTTCAGAAAAAATGAGTTTGCGCGAAATTAAACATGCGCAAAAATTTCTAGAACTACAATATATATATATATATATCGCAAATTGACAGTCCGTTTTTACTGACCTTTATCAAATAGAATTCCTTTTTAAGACATTGTTTTTTAGTAAGACCACTTTTTCAGCCCCTTACGTTGTATTAATGAGGAAAATTTCAAAAGCGTTTTACAAAAGAAAACAGTGAAATCGCATACAGATAACCACCTGCCCTTTCAATTTTGACAACTTCAGTTTATGTTTATCTTCATGGAGTGTTCAAATTTAAGCTGGCAATTACAAAAGGTGTCCCTGTATCACTGCAACTTTGATATAGTCATTTTTTACACGTGCGTATTAATGATGATATTCAATTTTTAACAGTATAAAACTTATTTAATGTGTTTTACTGGCAACTGGATAATTGCTTAGTGTTTCCCATCAGGGCAGTGTTTTGACACGAATTATTAGTATGTGGCTCAATGTTGTATGATGGAGTTTATGGGTCTAGCATTAAGTAACCCTTTTGTGATGGTGTAAGTTTAAATCACGTGGCAACACATAAAGTCAACAAATCTGCTTGATTATCTGTCCTAAGCTCATCGTGTGTGCTATTCAATAATGCACAGAGAGATAGACATAAGGAGGCTTTGTGTGCAATTTTACGCAGTACACAAACATGTATGTATTTGTTTGCCGGCACAATGTACATTGGTAGTATAATTTCATGGGGTGCATCCCTGGACATAAATCTTTGGTTATTTGTAGCTGCATCGTGAAATTGTCGATGAAGGACCTGGTAAGACCATTGCAATTCAGTCTATCATATGGAATACTTTGCTAGCTGTCAAGAGTTCTGACACTGCAAAGAGCCGGTAATATTACTTTACAACCCAATAATATAATTTCATGATGATATGATGGCTAACGACAGACATAGCAATATATGGGAAAACAAATGACTCATCTGTTGAACTGTGCCTGGTAAAGCCGAAATAAAAGTCGGCCTTTGTGCAAAAACGTCGGCAAATAAAGGGAACAATGGCTGGAAATGTATACACGAACATGTTCTTGCTTACTTTTGAGGTCAAGCCGCAAGAGACTGTGTTTTAATTAAGCACTGAATGCTGGAAACAATTACCTGTTGGATGGCCATTCATTGGAGGGACTGTCATGTACGCACACCTTCAGGATGGTCCATAGCAGTAATCATGTATGCCACGCACGCAGCAAAATAGAAATAATCACCGCCGGTTTATTAAAGCCAAATTGATCACGCCCAACCAAGGTGCACAAAAGGCCCGGCAAACGTGTTGGTCATTTTCTTTTCTCTGCTAGAGAATTGCTAAGGTTGTTGTCTGGGTTGCAACGTGTATGAGAGTCACCAGCAACGTAGCCATATTGCATCCGGGGTCCGGCCATGATACTGGATCTATACGTGTGTGGATGTCAAGAACAATGCAACAATACGGCATCCGCGACCCCAGCCATATTTGCAAGGAATGACGGGTCACGACCAAATCACGTCTAATTTCCCGAAAGACAGACATTTAAAAGACGTTACGTACTATATATATGAGTCAGATAAGAGGGGCTTTCTCAATATCCATCTGGTCAGAAGCTCCTGAATTTAAGACTGCAAATAAATGTTGGCTTCCATAAAGGGACTACGACTCTTGTGCAGTTTGTGTCAGGATGTGTGCACAAAGTTTTTCATCCCGTAATTTGATTACCGATTGAAGCTGCAATTCTAATTAACGATTCTTATACTTAGCTTACCAATACTGAATTTTAACAGTGTAATACACACTAAATTTATGTTTAATTAAGCTTGATATGTATTGACAATAATAGATGGTCAGTAATGTACTGAGAAGAGTTTACATATTGGACTTGTCAGCTTGAAACATGTTGTCACATATTGCAAGACTTAGTTGTATGTCACCATACCCTAGATCGTCGGCACGTTCCATGTCACACAAAAAGGCTGGGGGGGGGGGGGGGGGCTACCCGCCTGAGGACAACGTAACGAGATAGTTGATACGGTGTTTGCTTTGTCACTCGTGGAGGATAGCTTACAAGTCTATGAACACTTACAGAGCATTTTGTACAATATGAAATGTTTGACAAGCCTTGTAGACGATTTCAAAACAGGTTCATTACCAAGCCATACGTCAAAAAACTTAAACTTATTAATCGTTTACATCTTGCTCTGCCTCAAATTGTGAGAGACAAAACGTCCGATATGGAAAAACTGAAAATGGACATTTCTTGCATTTTTTTTAACTATGTGATAAATTTACCGGGGTTATCTACTTAAAGCAAAGTGAAGCGTCTGATGTTGTAGCTCAGACGACTATCGACTGTCTATTATTGTGATGAAATTCAGTTGCTGCAAGCGATAAGTTGTCGACTTGGAAGTGCTTCCAGTGAACCAATCATGTGCTGGTACTGAAAAAACACATGTAACTTAGCTACAAAGTAGTTTTGTTTCTTTCTTTCTTTCTTTTTTGTGTTTGTTTGTTTGTTTGTTTGTTTTTTGGTTTTTTTTTTGTTTTTATTTGTTTTTGTTTTTGTTCTTATCTGTTTTGTTTTTTTGTTTAGTTTTTTTTTCTTTTTTTCTGTTCTTTAAACTTTTTACTTGTTTTTGCTTTGTTTATTGATTTTGTTTTTGTATGTTTTCTCTTCCTTTTCAGCTTGTTTAGCAAAGAGGAAGTCGGTTTGGCAAGGGGAAATGCGACCCCCTCGGCACAAGTAGTTCATCTTTAGCAAAAAAAAAAACAAACAAACAAACAAACAACAACAACAACAAAAAACACCCTACATATTATTTGGTTAGTGCAATCATTAATGAGATAATTTTTCCCTTTGCTTTACATAGGTACTGCAATGGCTCAATGAATGCAAGTACTTGTGTTCAGACAATATTGAGAGAAAAGAAAATAATGAATAAAGCTACTTTAAAATTTCAGTGATAAAATGTCAACAAAATTTTCGACTCACAATACTTCTTCCCTCTATTTATCTGGTTTTCACTTGCTATCTGTGGGGAGGGAGCTCAGATATAGTAATACTCATTGTATGCGTATTGAATCATATAACTTTGATATTTGAACGTTAGTACTGTCTTATACACATACTATTCTCTGGAAGAAAGAATATGTAAAACTTATCTGAACAATTCAAGTTGAAATGTAATCGGATTTTATTCAATCATATCCTTGGGAGAATATTTACAAGTTTTCAGTATATAATTTATTGTTGGTTACTGCGCCCCCCCCCCTTTTTTTTTCAGCGGTTTGCAACAGTGAAACAATTCGTAATGCTCTGCATCAGTGGACAAATTTACTCTCCAAACGATATTAAAAAAATAATGAAATAAATTATCATCATCATCATCATCATCATCATCATCATCATCATCATCATCATCATCATCATCATCATCGTCGCCGTCGTCGTCGTCATCATGATCATGATCATCATCATCATCATCATCATCATCATCATCATCATCGTCATCATCATCATCATCATCATCAATGTGCAAAAGGCAGCACGGTCACAAGATTATCGCATAAAATAAGAGGTCCCAAAATACGGTTTTTAAAAGTAGGCTCATAAAAATTCAAAAGTTGCATGTAAACTTGTATATAATCATGTAACTACACACACACACACACACACACACATACACACACACACGCACACATATATATGTATATATATACACATATATATACATGTTATATATATATATATATATGTATATATATATATATATATATATATATATATATATATATATATATATATATATACTAAATAAATAGGTTATCTAGTTAATGAATTACTGTACAATACTTTTTACTTTTTCTCTTTTTGGCCCAGCCACTGTCTTCCAGCCGCAATAGTGTTATGTCTTTCTTAGGAGTAAGCTTCTCAGTTTATGAGTCTTGGTCATTCTTTACACATTTTTCCGTATAGAAGATATAATATAGAAGCGGTTTTCCCAGCGCTGATTATTTATTACAATGTTTAAACTAACTGAGCAAAAAATAATTAAAGGTAATCCGTTTTGCAAAATGCCCAAACCAGATTTATTACATTTTGCTGCTAAGTATTCTTTCAGAAGCATAATGTTATGAACTTATACAATGCAACATGTAAGTACGGTGGACATAACTATTTCCTGAACTCTAGATTTCCCATGTAGTTACGAAAGCTTAATTATATTGTGCTGAGATCCCAAGCTGACGACATTTACAATAAGACAAGACTGAAGCAATACGAATGAGTGTAATCTATGCGACTGGTCCATGTTTGAGGCAAGGTGTAAGTCTATGGTATATTGTGGGAATAAGATATGCAAAATAGTCAAGCAATATGAAGCAGTTACAAGTCCGACACTTGCCTCTATGCAAGTCATCATTGAGGTATTGATTCATTACTATATAAAGGGCACTCCATGTAAAGGATTAGCGGTACATGAAATAAATAAGAAGGCTAAACCGAAACATTGATGCTTTGTTAAACATCCTCTTCGTGTTCCGAGAAGTCCATCGAATATATATATATATATATATATATATATATATATATATATATATATATATACAAACATCAAGTCAATGCTTTACTTTTGGTATTCCGAGTGAAACAAGCACAGGTTCTTACTACACTTTGGCTAAGTCTGTGGGAACTGCAACAAGTATATACACACACACACACACACACATATATATATATATATATATATATATATATGTGTGTGTGTGTGTGTGTGTGTGTGTGTGTGTGTGTGTGTGTGTGTATATAATTATACATATATAGACAGACAGACATTGCCTTGTGTTAGTTACTTTCTAGCAGTTCCTGCCTGTGTGGTGTTTTCCAGGCCTGTTGCACTCTCCATCGCCCTCCTAAGACGATGAAGACTGTCTGCGGGATAGAAGGAACGTGTTTGTAATAAGGCAGTGGCCATAATAGGGGACAGTTGAACGATAAAGCGGGACCGCAGAATGATCTCATTAAGGCTGTGGTTTCCCATTTAATCGGAGATTATGTATATATATATATATATATATATATATATATATATATATATATATATATATATATATATATATATATATATATATATATATAACACGGATATACAGTTACTTTTTATCAGTCCTTGCAGATGAAAGCTTGAAAGTGTGTCATGAGACTACACGTCCCCGTTTACTGTGTGTAGGACGCTTGTGATAACGTGGCTCACTGCTCCAAGTGCACTTTCCCACAACGTCGAGCTTCGAGCGTTGTACATATGAAAAATACCAAAACCAAACCCCAGGCAGGTGTAAACGGGTACTCTATCACCAAGATTTTCCCGTAAGTATGCATCAAACTAGAGTGCAATATAATTGACATGGATTGCATTGATAATGGCTCATTTCTCGTGCAAAAGACGTTTGGGATTTGTTGGTCATTTCCACCGTACTTTGTTCGTAGGAATCCACTGCCATTTCGTATATCCTATATAAATGCACTGTCACACCATGCTTTTTTGTCCATATTACTCTGTTTGTAGACGTGATAATAGTTCCTCGTGTGGTTTTGTATGCCTTGAGTTGAGCGCATTTATGACGTAACATTTCTTTCCCAGAAGAATAAATTTTCTAATTTTTTCAGGAAAACATATGAATTGTACCTTAAGATAGTGTTGTTCCAAAGTGCCTATAAATACGTTTACAAGGCCTGACGGGATGAGGTTGTGTTTAATATCGCTCGTGAAACCACTTCATCTAGAGCTATGGACAGGTGACCGCGAGTCAAATCATATGTATGCATCGTTCTTTTATACGGCAAATGCTTGCACTATATTGATCGCTGCCTAGAGAAACAAAAACTGGTTCTAGCATTTATTTTCTCAGCGTCATAAGCATTCGACTCCACAAAAATGTTTCACGTTAACATTAGTTGCTGATGGAATTGGACCACGTATATGCACACTCTTCGGGAGCACAGTTAATATCGATATGGCGACATGTCCGATTTAATACTTTGATAACTATGTGAATGAATATATGCAGCCCTCTTGTGTCGTCCATTGTCCTGTTTATGTGGTATTCGTTGCTACACTTCCATTGCAAATGTTGCGGGGTCATCAAGACAAACAAAATCTTTTCGTTACTTTGCTTTTAGACTTGACACAAGACCTGTGTATTTTGTATGTCATTTATGATTCCCTGTGAGCCCCCCATATCACCTATTAACAGTTAAACGGACGAAGCAAATAAAATATATGACGATCAGAGTCAGACTGAATCCTGTATTTTGAATGTGCACCAGATGTGGTACAGCAACCAAGAGGCTCCCAAGAGAGAAATGGCTTCCTTATGAGATTGATTAGCAAAGCAAAGACACGGAAATAGGGTGACGATGAAATGTATATGTACCCCCTTGTCGACCTTTGCAGTACTAGCGATTGCACGCTTACAACCTTAAATCAAACTGAAACAACGAAAAAAGTGTTGTTAAGAATGGGATTTTCTCAGAAATTAAGATAGATTTATGTTGGCTTAGGGCGGTTTTTGTCATTTTTCATACTATTTCTGCGCACGTTTCATAATATATTATGCACATATTACTCTTTATTTTCATTATACGGATAACAAATTTCCGTGATGTAGCTTAATGTGGCCATGATATAACTAGTTTACATCTTGTTACGACTTACTATTGTTGAGAGCCCTTATTCACTGTGCCATTTGTTTGGAACACCTAGAGATGCAATTTGCTCTCGTTGCGAAGAATATATTGTATTATAGTAAAATGAGAATTCAATAAAACATTTCTAAAAGAGGCTTTAGTCTATTTGAAACTTAATGCAACAGTTTTAAAAGCATGTATATAGTTATACATTTTAGTACAAAAAGTGTAGCACATACTGCATAGAGTTTCGCTGTTTGCAAGGCGGCAACTGTAAGGTCTGATATGGTTAAGTTTAAAACTATTGTTGGTGCAAGTTGGTTCATGAATTCCATTTGCATATGTTGAATATATATTCAACGTTCGAGCCCATTTTTGTGTAAAACACAATCTATGTGATTCTTTCTAGGCTTTTTAAATGTACATGAATAACTTAATTAATAAGGCTTTATTGGACTCTGCCAAATAACATATACAATGCACCAAAAATCTTTCAATTTTTTCTCCTTAATTTGACCCACCTAGATGAATAAAGTGACCAGCGTGTACAGCTCTGGCTACTTCGTACTTATCCATCTTTTTTTCCTTCCAAATTAAAGCACACAATACATCCCAAAATGACCCACTTGAAATTTGAAACAAAACAAATCTTGCTTCAGTATATACTCTTTCGTTTTTATCGGAGGGGACCTATTTGCTGTAGACAGCTTAGCAACACCAGGTGAGTGGGGCGATTTTGGAATATGTGATAACGTCAACCTTCACCACGTATACCTAAATGCACTTTGATTACAAATTGTTATTCTAATTATTAGCCAAAGTGGTTTGGTTGCGATGCCTTCTACGCAATCACTCTTGCATTGGAGGACGTTTTTTTTATCTTGAAAGAACTACCTCGATACTCCGATAGGACTGGATACCGATGATTTGGTTGTACCTCTACATACACTGTTCTGACTTCAAGGTGGTAAAATCATTAAAAACAATTTTGATGAGCTGTAGGCCTACTAAGGAGAAATATGTGTAGTTAAAAAGCCTGAGCGCTGTTGGTTGATTAACATATTCTACACTTCAAAACTATTCAACAGACCGATATGCAAAACAACTGCGACTGTTTCTCGCTGATCAAAGCAGTTCAAGTATCTTCTACACTAACGTTTCCTGTTCAGTGAACACAACGGGATAATGTGCTTAGCTATAGAATTGTTCTCAAGGACACAGCCTGCCATGAAACAGATGCTTGTAATACGTTCAAGTAGAATTTTTAACTCAACAGGACAGATTGTTTGATCAATAAGCAGAAGGCAAGTACAGGTCCGTGCATAATAGGAAACTGGGAAGGACATGACAATGGTGCCATAGAGTTGTGCTCTCCCTTGAGATATTTACCTCTTTTCAATACATTTTGTTTGTGTCTTTCTGTTTTCCTGGAGAAGGTATAGCTTTGGGGTTGTCGATAAAATGTTAAGTTTTTGGGCGCATATTTCACACAGTTACAATATTAGCCAAAAAACGTGACTGGATACCCTTAAAAGTAATCCTGAACATTATGGAAATCTAGTGTGATGTTCGTGGAGAAGGGGAGGGGGACGATTCTGCCGAACCTATTATGAGAAAAGATACATAACATCATTTATCGCCAAAATACGATGTTAACATTTTCTGTCGCGGCTTCAAACAATGCATATTAAACCCATATCTCATGGTACCATCCCGATTATTTCTCCCGGGAAGCCGAGAGAAGACAAAAGAAATTATGGCACAACCTGAACAAAGCATGCCATGACCATTTCAAGCCACAACACTTAACTTTAATGTGTTGCGAAACCCATTAGTCTGGTATATATATTTTGACAGCCAGGAAATATAAACGGTCATGCCAAGGAGCAAAATAATTGCAAATGCTGGAAGTCACATGCAATGGAAACCATTGGATAGGAGACCTACTCTCCCACTTAGCCGAATTTTCGGTGGGCGTGAAAGTTGTTTATAGGCCAGTTAATAGGACTCGGGCTTATTCGGTTCACTTCAGGCACGGCACCCTGCCTTGTTTACATTTTGTGCTCCACCACGCTGGCCGGATTACACGTGGAAGGATAAGAAAGTAAAACACAGGATGTGCTTGGGCTAAGCGAAACACCAAGTCGTCAGCAAACTAAAAATGCACGTTTCACTACTGATGTGACATTTTAGGTAAAATATTTCCACTGTTCAGCACAACCCATGCTGTAATCACTAGCCTTAGCCAAGGCATCCGTTGCAAACATATAACAGCGCGGGCCCAACTCGCCTACTTGCTGATTTGACAAGCAGGCCAACAATGGAACGCATAATGATTTGCCATCCGGAAAAGTTCGGTACAACTCGGTCTGAACAGGTATATTGCCAGGATTCATGCACAGGATATTATGCAACGTGGACCCCGCAAATAAGTAATTTATTATGCTCTGGTCACGAATGGTTTGCTTAACAGTGTAAACATAATAACAGACGAATTAGGACTATATGACATAGGCAGTGATCAGAATACCGTTGTTATTTAAGGTAGGTTCAATGAATCTTAATGTCAGACAACAGATCCAAAAGTTCAGCATTATTAATGCAGCATAGCTAAATCTTCAGATTGGACCATGTTTAACGAGGAATCAAGTGAATGTTAAGGCATTCGATATGGTTAATAGGAAACGACTCTTTTTAATGGTGTGGAAAAGAGGAATTCAAGAAAACCAATGGCGTCTGACAAAACTACTTTATGAAAAAGTGGAAAGCTAGGTAAATTTTAGCGCCCAAGAAATTCATGGTTTGATGTATCTAATGGGGTAAAGCAAGGGTGCATTCTGTCTCCCACACTGTTTTCTCTTGTAATGTACGATTTGGTCGATATGGTTGAAAGAGAAAATCTTGGGGTGCCCCATGGGAATGGATATATCCCGTGCCTCTTTTGTGCTGATGATATTGTAATAGCTGCTGACAGCAACGACCAGTTAATTTGTATGTTAAATATTGCACATGAATTTGTTCAAAAATGGAGAATGGCGCGTAATACCGACAAATCTAAAGTCATGGTAGTAGGTAAACGTACAGGTTTTACCAAGAAATGGAAACTTGAAGATAGATATGTATCTCAGTGCAAATTGTATCAATATTAGACATTTTTGTGTGGAAATCCCCAACAGACACGACACATGTGAAAGATATAGTAGGGACAAAAGCATCTCGTTTACGAGGGGACCTATGCAGTATGCTATCTTCTCAGGATAATTTTAACCATATTGGCTTCGAAAAGTGCATTTAGAAAAGTATTATTCTCGTATGACTCCCTCATGGCGGTGTAGTGTGGTTATTAGAATCTGAGGTCTCTTTGAAGTCCATTCAAGACAACAAAACCAAAGTTGTATTCCAGGTTCACTCTTCACTTGCAGCAGTGGCTACCCGCATGACTTAGGATGCCCCCGCCCCCCCCCCCCCCCCTTAAACTTATCCAGGAACGCATGAGGATTAAATATTTCCGCCGCCTGAAATTTAATATATCGGACACACAGCTATCGTAGGAAATGTTTGACACTCTGTTGTGAGTAAAATGATGACAAACATGTAAAAAATGGGCCATATGTTGACGAAATATAAAAAAGCCTTTAATTACGTTGCTATAGATCGTACCCTTGAAAGAGACGTGAAAAAGTATTTAAGATGTTATGAAATATTAAACAGTCCTTTTTCGGTAAAAGCTATTTGTTTCATCTAAATAACTTTGCCGGTGCACGACTAAAATTTATGTCCGGAGAGGGTTTCTGGGAGCAGGGGAGGACTTGTGAAGATGGGGTATATCAGACGGAAGGCAACATTTTGTATAAAGATAGTGTGGGCGATTTAGCATATTTTTTATTTCTCTGCCCTGCGCTAAATGATAATAGTTTAGACTCATTTAGAAATTTGGAAAGCAACTCTTTTGATGAGCATCACAGAGAGGCATGGCATAGTATCCCCGCCTCCTCGTTTTAAGTTGTGCTGGTTTCTTGATGAACACGCACACGAACTTGGCCATAACATTGGTGAATTATTTGATCACATATGTAAATCAAATTTGGATGGCATAACAGGAGACGCTTGCTTAATGAGTTCTCTGATTGACAGATTATATGATCGTTCTACATGTACCTGTTGTAAATAGACCTCCCTAATATATATATATATATATATATATATATATATATATATATATATATATATATATATATATATATATATATATATATATATATATAATTTTGGAGGGAAGTATAGAAATGTCGCTAAGTAACACGTGATGGTGCTCTCTTAATGATTAAAACATACCGATGGAGTCAGACAAGCAGAGCCGGGTTCCGCTACGACGTAAATGTTAGGCTGTGCCCCCCCCCCCTTTTCCCGTCACTCTACTGGGGTTCCCCTATACAAACCCATCCAAGAGTATGCAATTATGGTAAATTGACAGTTTTTGTAACTGATTTGTACATATGTTCTGCTTCGTATATGAAACATGTATGATGTAGATGTCCTTATGCTTTGTAGAGCTCGTCCCAATGGGAGGTTTATCTTTAGTTTTGGTGCTGCGGACACGAATTATTATTTATAGGTACTATCGATTTATCTCAATATACACAGATTATTTGTTTGACAAAAGGATGACTGATTACTTGTAAATATCTTGGAATTTTACCCGTTCCGTTGGTGCCCCTGCTGTAAAGGGGACGTTTTCCTGATAACTTTTTATCAGTAATAATGACAATCTCTGTGTAAAAAACGTACATGCATTAAGTATATGTATTAAAGTCATTCATTCAACAAGGTATAGACAACCCCATACTCCAACAGTCAAGAGTATCGTAAAAACGTATGTATGTATGCATGTACGTACGTATGTACGTACGTACGTATGTGTGTATGTATGTATGTATGTATGTATGTATGTATGTATGTATCCCTTGAGGTACTGTAATTGGTAATGGAATACATTGCAAGGAAATATAATCCAAAATGTATCAGTTTTATTACTGGGTATGGTATTTTTCATCCTCACTTACTGTGCCATTTGCTAACATAAACCGAATCTTTAATGTTCGTTTTTATATGGATTTTTAATGCTCCAATACTTGATTGCATAGGAGCTGCGTGTAACTGACGCAGTGAGGAAGCTTTGTTGCTTTTCGTGCATCCAGCATTTGGGTACCGACAATTTCAGTCACGGAACTTTGCAAAGCTAAAATGCGAACTGCTAAAAGCGCCTCCTGTCGAAAAACGTACCAAAATGCAACCTTGATATTTTCTAGGAAACATGACGCTCATTTTCTATCAACGCTGATGAAAAAGGACAATCCACGTGATATCAATTCAGTGCCAAACCAATAGTATCAGCCCATATTATAATTTAATGTTTCTGCGCGATATTCTAATTGCATTTTCTCGTAAATTATGATTTATTGTGTTCTTCAAACATGGCATCTTTATTGGACGCCATGTTATCAGTTTACATAAAGTTTGAACGACTAACTACATCAAAGAAAGACAGAAACAAGGAGGGAAGAAGGTGCAATGTAACTGAACAAAGTACTTTAGGTAACCAAGATAACAATATTCGGTAAGATAAAGTGATTATTGTCTTTTTTTGTATAAGAGCCTATTTCTTTACCCTATACACACTAATTTCCAGAAATCTACGAGCAAACAGCTCGTAATAAGATCAGAATTGACCATCTGGAAAAATATGCCTCTGATGGAAGCCCCAGTAGGACATTTGCTGCCTTTCTTTTGGATAACAATATCCCATATAAATCAAAGGGCTACACAATGGAAATCTTTCAGACCTAGCTTGCAGTAAAATGACCATGTACCATACAGTTCGGCAATTGTAAACGCATGATTGAAATCAGGTTAGGAGTTTAGCCCAAAATTCGGAATAATGTTTCATCGTATGGTTTAGTTATCAAACGCGTGTTGTCAAGGTGTTAGAGTTCAAACGAAAATTTGATAAGCAATAACATTTTTACTTAAATTAATCGTTACTAGAACACATTTTGCTGATATTTGTATTGAAGACCACTCATGATGACACGCCCTAGGTTACTAGTTTTTTCTCGGCGCAATGAGCCTTACCAGCGCTGAGGAACGCTACTAACTCAGTCGTTCTCTGCCCAGGAATGGGTTAGTGATGTTTGCGTTGGTAGCATTGCGTTTTATTATAAAAATCATAACCCATTGCAATGTTAGCAATTACACAACGGGGTTCTCGCAAACGGAGTTCTCACAGGTACTTCAAATGGAGATATCGTTGATGATAAAGGTTTGAGTTTGAATGCAGGTTACAGGGGCTGCGTTTTTCTACTTGACCTTTTATATTCATCTCTGGGTAAGCTTATCAACACATTTCACGCCTGCTCCCCCAATCGTTTTCTACTGGCCGATATGGTCACAAGCCCAGGATAAGCAATCGGGTTGCATCTTTGCGATTCCATCATCTGTATTTATTCAAAGGTTATACGATCTGTACATAAATCTCAGCATATAAATATGCGTCGTGTATGAAAAATGCGTACTATTTTTTTCTGCCGTTGGGTTGATGTAATATCATCATATCATTGCCGTTAAAGATTATGACTACTTCCTATCAAATCCTTAACTTTGAAACCTCCATAGAGTGGTAGTTAAAGAAACGCAATCAATAAAAAGGTCAACGTTTGAAACTCCGAATTTTTGTGGCATAAGAAGATATTTGCCTATATTATCTGTTCCTTGAGCCAGAATTACCAGTATACAATATATTGCATTGGCGTGCTCAACACGGGGAATGTACACTATATTTATGAGCATAATATATAATGCTATACCGTCACTACTTGCCGTTTCTTTGAAAACAAAGTATCTATACCGGAGTTGATACAACAAAAACTGCCAACCAATAGAGTGTACCTAGGGCGGTATACTCCAACGCTCGCGCTTTCTAGAAGCAATATCTGAACAAATCCTTGCTGAGGCGTTCTCATTCACTTTCAGCGTAGCAACAATGTTTCATTTCAACTGAACTTACAATGAGTGAGTTATCGTTTCTGTGCGGCTGTTACTTCATCCAGTTCATCTCAACATCCTTGACTTCATTCTACTTAATTTGCGCTTGCAAATCTATTATTAGCAAGTAAACATGTATGTGGCAAAGTGGAGTCAATTAGCACGGATTATGCAGTGAAACGGCTCCCTGAAGATTTCGTTCTCACTATGGAGTCCCAGTATATGGACAATATCTGTTCTATACATATGGTGCCAACCCCTGAGTAATCCGGGATGAGCTTGCTTCGTGTTTTCATTGAACCCATATTGCCGTGAAATAATTCGACTCACAATTTTTGCCCCGATTATGATGAAGTGCAAAGTCATGCTTTCTGCCCTTGTAGCACAGATACGAGGTGGTCTGGACTTTTTTGACGTTATATTGGCTTATCGACTTCACACATGCCAATTTACGAGGCTCTGTGACGCTTACCTTAAAGACCCAGCCTTTGCGGGTGGCAGATCGAAGAACGGCCATCTGGAGGTGCTTATTTTAATTTGATGTCGTTAATATAATTGACCCGAAGACGCGTCTCTCGCCGTTATCGCAATACTATCGATCACAAGTCGTCAATTTGGGAATGTCATTTAGGCGATTTAATTATAGAGTGTTTGTTTCAGGTATGTTGCTGCTGATTTTCCATTATGCAAGAACAACTTTCCAAGCAATAACGAAGAAAATATTCTATTTCGTGTGTTGGATTTGCCACATCAATAGTCTCAAGAAAGGGGACCACTTAGATTTCAGGAATTACATGAATCGCCGTTTCATATCTATTTGGTAACCCTCTTGATATTGTTTTTGTTACGTTTTGTTCCTAATTATATAAATGCAACATTACCATTTGACCATCGCTTGGCTGATTTAAACGCATAGTATTTTTTTTTTTCAAATCAGATGAAGAACATCCAATGTGTCTAAAAACCAATCCATGTAATTCCTTGTGGAAATATGCTTGGAGAATGCAATACAACAATGGATCGCTGTAATGGCGGGAACCCCTTTCTGTAGGTATGCGTATTTGTGCCCACAGAAACGCTTGCGTGCTTGCGTGCGCCAGTCCGCCAGTACCCTACACATTTTGTAATCCCTCGTGAAAGATTTCTGAAAGTTTAAGGGATTATTCACTCACATGTTCTTTCGAGCCTGTGTTAGTATAGCGTGTGTATGACATTATAGTTCATCTTATCAAAACTTGAGTCGCTATTACTTATTAACGATACTGCTTCAGTCTGCACCTTTAATTTTTAACTCTTTGTCTCACAAACTGCGACCAAAGTCGATATAGTTACGAGGAATTTCTCTGAATTATCAAATGGATAATTTTTTCATAGGTTTTGTAAAAAGGTCTTTCGTTTCAAGTACCAGCATGCCGAGAGCCCCGTTCCTTTTAAAACTGTGACCTGGTCGTCCATTGTGCTTGATAAAAACTACACAAGATGACTTTGTCCCAACCGCTAAGGTCACTCACGGCATTATGATCAATTAGAAGTACCACATTAACATGAAAAATTACATCAGACGCATAAGTATGGCTTCGATGAATAAGCTCCTTGGCGCCCGTTCTCAAAGCATGAATTCTAAGGAGTGTATCTACCAGTTTGTACCAATGAGGTGAAAGAATGTTTCATACGTCATAAGATGTAAATGCAGGTCACAAATTGCTTGTGCACTGTGTGACAAATGTTACAACCCCATACGGGATTTTTTTGTGGTGGTACGATCAGAGGGTGCAGCTGCGTTTCTCTATTTTACGTTTACAGCGCTGCAAGAGAAAGCCATACCCATAATGCAAAATTTCAAAATCAGTTAACATTCGGCAAAAATCAAACTACAAATTTCAAACAGGGGGTAAAAATTTGACAATTAAAATTAGATGCAGTAGATTAAAACCCGATGTTCATCTGATTTGGCTCAAATACATGTTGGTGAGTTACATGTAACCCATGAAGGCATGTACAATACTCGATACTCTTATGGTTTTTTGTTTTTTGTTTTTTTGTTTTATTTCTAAGTAGCAAGACGCAGGCCGCTGTGTTTCCAGCTGAGAGTAGGCACAAGCATTTCAATTTTAGAAACTATATGTTATTATTAACACCTAGATTATTTTTGCATCCTTCATCTGCATAGCCGTAAGCATAATATTATTTGTCTCACTATCCACATACTAATCAAAAGGACTGCGATAAAATAAATTACTGAATCCCTGTGACTGAATAAACCCATAAGTCTACATAACATTTCCTTATCACGTACACACAGTATGCTGTTTCCAGCATGGATACTCATGTAACGTTATGCATACACCAAGGAGCAATTAATCTTTGCAAGAACGCTAAATCATCTTGCTTGACGCACATTTAATACACTTGTTAGTGAAAAGGAGCTGAAAGTATTTATTTATTCAGCTAGCAGAATTTCATGACACAGAATTCAGCATGAAAAGGCTAGCTGGCACGTGAGTTTAGATGTAAAACTGACATTGAGGCTCATGCAAGAAGTTCATATTTATCATGAAAAGTCAAAATAAATCGTAGGAATATCTGGGAATTTATGACTGGGAGTAGGGGAAAGTGGGGTTGATTGGGACGCGGGGATCACTTGAATACCCCCTCTATCTCCTATTTTTGGAATCAGATATCCCCAATGACATCATTTAAAGTCATATTGATGCTCTACCAAACAGCCATGTTAAAGTGGTAAGTGAAGACCAACTGCAACAAAAATGACACTATAATATCACTTTTAAACCAGTTGGAACAACTTTTTGTGAACGAATTTCAAGTCAAATCAAACTGTAGTTATCATGATGAAGAACAATAAGAGTAAGTGCAAATTGACTGTCACTACGTAGGTAATGCTTGTTTATGAGCCAACCTCCATTTCATGTTTTTGACCTTGATAAAAAAGACACATAAGGGTCATTTGGGGGTACAGTGGGACATTATGCATGGGGAACATTGGGACAGGGTGCCAGTGTGTCCTCCTTGGCTGTCCCAGTGTACCCGATGTGTATTACATGGAATTTGTCCCATTGAACACCTATTTTCCCAATAAAAACAGGTAAAATTGTGGGAGCTCTGAAAAGGGCTACCGTCTCCCTTCCCCAGACTCAATCGCTTCCCTTAATCATTCCCTGCCCCAAGAATCTCATTCCTACTCCCCCATCACTGAACCAATGCATCCCCCTTGACTGTCCCAGTGCACTGCAATGTAGATTGTATTAAACTTGTCATAATGCACCCCAATGCTGAAAATGTATTCATTCATAACTAATCTTTGTCTAAGTGCTTGCCATATGGGGTCAATAATATATGTCCTGACACAGATAATCTTCTTTTATTGTTCCCATTTGCGTTAAGTTTAGGACTTACAAGTAAAAATGGTACCCTGTAGGAAGAGGAAGAGAAAGTGGTGATACTTAATGAAAGCCACACTATCCACGGGACTGCAAAACCTTTTGATATATCCAGGTCCATCCTGCAGCAATGTCACCCAGGCGAAAGAGTCAGGAGTGGACAATATCAGCCTGATACCAAACTACAGTAACAGACAAATTTACTTGGAAGCTGAGGCTAGGTTGAGATCGACATTGAAGATTGATATACCCATGATAACAGTGCAACTTCAAGTGTAACAATTGAGCAGTTGCCCCATCCAGTAGCTACTCCGTTGCTCCAAGGGTTCTACAAAGTGCCACCCAAACTGAGGCAGTGAAGGAACAAGTAACACTACCACCATGCTCCAGCTTCAATGGCACCACAAGGTGACATTCCAACCAAGGCAGGAAATGATAAGGCAACACTACCTGTATCTTCATGCCACGACATTAGCCCCTATGTTGTTCAAAGGGTTCCACAAAGTGGCACTCAAACTGAGGCAACAAGTGAGCAAGCACCGCTAACATCCTGCCCCAGTGGTGCATCAAAACTTGGACCAGAACGGCAAACAGGGTCAGTTATTGCAGAATCTGAAATTTATATGCCGCAACACCATTGTCTCCAGAAGTTCTTTAACCCTGTCTAAAAGCTGCCCCTAAAAGAAAGACCACTAGTGGTAGAAGGAAAGGAAGAAGCCGCATCGTAATAGATACTCTTGTAAAGATGAAAGCAAGGAAAAGATGAAAAAACGAAAGAGCAAGAAATGAAAGACCCCCAATGACCCAAACTAAATGATGCAATAAATCCAAATACGATCTTATTATGATTCAAGTGACCAGGATGGAGCTATCCCGAGCTCAGCTCATATTATTTAGATGTTGAGTTCGAAAAACTGTTTGAAAGTAATAAAGAAATGGAGCTTTACCCTGGTGAAATATAAACTCAAACCATCTTTGTCATATTTTGTGGGTAAGCTCTTGCGGAATCTATATCAAAACACTATGGAGGCTAAATTCCTTTATCGACAGCTTGCCAAAGCTAAGAATGATGAAATTGTCTATCTTGATGAAGAGAACATCGATGGGATAAACATTGAAGACCTTGTACCTAAGCAACCAGAGCCCAAATGAGCAGGGGATTCAGCATGCATAGCTAAGCTATTACTGTTTGCTGTTGGTGTAGGTGACTAAATGTTGATGGGTTTAGCATACAGTCTCCATACATGTTGCTCATTCTATGTGGCATTTATTGTTTAAGTGTCAAGATTGGAAAAAAAATTACAGTGTTCTACAGAGGTCTTTCAGTGGGGAATATTCAAATCTATCTAGTTAAGAATAGTCTTGTCAACCAAGTCAACCGGAAAATTATGCACTTGCAGTAGATTTGAGTAAATATAATTAGATAAGCTGATCGCCCAGTTTCAGATTTTTTATGAGGATCAGCACGTTTATAATATATTGTTTTATGACAGTTCGTTTTATATGTTGCTGACAATTAGTGTTCTGCTGTAGACCAGGGTATGACCCTGGTCTCAGTTTTTGTATGGGACATGAAGGATTTAATTTCCTTTGTGGATGTTTTATAGCAGGCCTGGTCAAAAATAGTGTTGAAAACCTAGTCCACATTTATTTTCATCAATCATTTTATCTATAGAGGACTTTCAGTCGTGTATATTATATAACATCTATTCAAGAATAGCATTTCAACCAAGCCCACATCTATTTTCATCAAGCTTTTATTTTTTTCACAACGTGTTGCACTGCTGTCTTGAACATCGTGAATTTGTTCACTTTTCTCACATTAAAAATTGATTGAATTTGTGCATGTGCTTCTGTTCCTTACTACGGCTCATGATACCAAATTAAAGATAAACGGCAAGTTACAAGTGCGTTTCACAAATTGTTCAATAAAGCAGGAAATATTCGTTAGAGGCGTTATGAAATATCTCTTTCCAGATAGCAAGCAAATTCTGTATTTTCTATTTGAGCAGTGCCAGTTACGTGACTGATTGTGCTGTTTCTCAACAATTACACAAAGTTGTTATTTCTACTTTGACAGAAAAATCGGATATACTTTTTTATTCTTTTATCGATTTTAAAACTTTTTATATTTCCCAACAGTAACGAAGTGTCCCATTGTACCCCAACATCCGTCCCCAAGTGCTCCATGGATAGGACTCATTGGGAACAAAGACCTGAAGAAAAAAATCATTCCATCTCACAAGAAGTCTACGATATTATATATTTTAAATGTCAATGTAATTTCCAATCAAGAGTGCTACATATTAATTGTATTACGAGTATCTGCCCCCCCCCCCCAAAAAAGTAAAAATTAAGAAAAGTTGGAAAAGGGGAAAGAGTCACATTGAATCCCAACTCCGCCTATAACTATATTTGTGAAAAATGTTTTTTTGAGTTGACTCAGTTGAAAACACCATGCATGTAAGATTTGTAAAGACAGTCAATTCTCGCATGCAACTGTCCGGCTTCTCATCTAAAAGTCTTGATCCCTGTGCCTATAAAAACCATAGTGCAGTGGGCTGATTTCCTCAACTTTCAGTGTCATTTACAGTGTTTCAAATATCACATGTCAGGAAACAAAACATAGAATACTGCATAATGCCCACTCAAATACACAGTGTACAGTTTCGCCATATGGAATTTCGTGGAGCCGGTAGCCTATTTGATAAATTTCATGGACAGTTTTTCTCGCTGCCACAAACTTGAGCAACACTTGAGAAATGGCACGAAGGCTTACACTTGAGTGCAACTAGCACAATTTATATTTATTTGTGTAAACTCTGCACCCTACAGTATACACACAAGACGCAAATGACAGTAACGGTGAAATATGTCGCGTCAGTTGCAGTTTGCCTGTATATTATCTGAACATTTAAACCATTGCAATTGTATTCCCGGAGATATGAAAGTAAAGTGAATGTAAAGATATCATTTCAGTTACCTTTGAAATCAGTAATGACAAAAACATGCTCCCAATGTGCAATGCCGGTGTAGGTGTACACTTTTAAATCTGTTTGTTGTTTTGTTTTTGTCAATGTACGTCACTTCAATGGACCAATTATCCACCTCCTGTCTATGTCATTTCAATCTGAGATTATCTGCACATGTGAATGATTTAAGTGTTTTTCTAGACACAGAGTTTCTACGTTTGCTGGGACAGCCCTGACGGGAATGTGATTGTGAGTGAAAATTGCCATCAAATATCACTTAAGTTACTGAACTACAATGATGATTGAAATTTTCACCATAAGAGGCGGGTTTTCATGATATGTTAAAACGACTGTTTAGCCAACATAAATCACTTTTAATTTTCTGGAAAATAAAATACAATTTGTTTCAATCTTTCTGTGTCGGAAACCTTTTTGCCAGCTGTTTGAATATAAAGAACTTTATTCCGAAAAGTTTATTTTAAATCTTTATTGTAACATCTTTCATGTACACTGTATGGAAAAATCTACTAGTTTAAATGGAAAATTTGTGGCGATGGACAACATTTTCTCCAATATTGCAATTATAATTCTGAACCTTAAATAGATATTTATGGTAATACATGGAACCATTTGTCACCATAACATATTATCGCAAATAAAAGCATTACGCCAACCACATTTCAAACCTGCCAACAATATGTTTCTTTGAAACACTTTGAACTTTTTAACATTGTAATTTTGGCGTTGGATGGAAACATGGAATAAAATTTATCCCGATATCCCCCCCCCCAAAAAAAAAGAATGAATAAATATATGAATGAATGAATGAATGAATGAATGAATGAATGAATGAATAAATAAATAAATAAATAAATAAATAAATAAATAAATAAATAAATAAATAAATAAATAAAAAATTAGATAAATGAATAACAACCGCAGAGTCCTCTCTTACAGGCAAAGTTAGCTCCGGGTACAAACTTAGCCATGGTTAAAATATTACAACATTTTCACGTGCAAAGATTAAGCTGTATCGGTGGATGGGAGATCCGTGTGCTCACTTATGAAGAAAAAGGAAAATCAATCGTTTTCACAAGAGATTGAATCTACAGCTCTGCAAAGCTGAAAAAAAAAAAAAAACATTAATCTAATGTAATCAAGGAAAGGAATCTTCACTTGTCAATTGTATAGACATTCATTAATACTATTATCAATATCATTAATAAAAACTAATCGATCAATGTTGACTCAAAGATTGACAAAAGGTTTATTATGCATTTGAGGTGAAACATGGCCAGTAAATGCAACTTCTGCTATAATGTTTAGCATCAATAGATCAGTAAATGCACCCTCCCACCCTATGTAATTCTGACCTATTATATAATGCTTAACTTACTAACATCCAGGCCCATCTATTTCCTCTCTATCGTGAGGGGGGGTATTTCTTTCAGATGTCACACCTGGCTGGTCCGCATGGATGTGGACGGCTTGTTTACAATTGGGGGCTAGATATGTGCTCATATTGTACGCATCAAGGTACCGATGGACTTTGCTATTCACATTGATTTGTTCTTGAAGGAAAAAAAAATGAAGATGCGCAACTGTTGTTTATGGAAGAGCGCATGTTCGACTTTCATAGCACACCTTTAGCGATGCGCAATGAAACGCATAGAGCAAAGTTGCCATGCCTAAATGGGAAACTGAAAAGGTCACAGACGATACGGTCCATGGTTTATTCGTGGTTTGATTCCGTGACTTATAAGCCGGAAGGCGTTCACCCTTGCAGATATAGGCAGGAAAAATAACGTACCACAAGCATTGGCTCAAGGAAAATGGCTTGCCATTTGTTTGCACCTGTGGAAGCGTTACGCTTGGCATGTTCTCCGCACAGCGCTTATGATCCCGTTAACTCCAGCAAAAACACTGATCACTGATCATGCGTTGTGATGGATTATCAATGTCTTCGTTAACTGGTGTCTTTCTAAGCGGGATATTCCGGCTGTGCCCAAGTAACAAACTAATTGACGTCAAAGGAGGTCTTGTGATAAAGGGGGCACACAATCCGTTTTAAACATGTTTCAACAAATGTCCAAGTTACCTAAGGACTAAAAAAAAAATATATATGTATGGTTTTGGTAACCAGACCGACCTTACCAACAAGCCCCGACCCTGAATAAATTTTATCAAACAAAAAAAAATTCAAGCCGTCCTTCCTTGATAAAAATTGGTCGATGGTGGATGAAAGATTTTATCGAAAAAGTGGCATTTTCTACCGTTATTATGGTGTAAAGTGTACTCAAACACAGCATTTTATTTCAACTACTCTGGAGGGTTAACCTGGGCCGGGGAAACAGTATAGCTCCAAAGCCCCAGTTGTTCGGTGAAGCTGCATAGCCCTGTTTGTTCGACGACCGTTATTGCAATATTTCGCCAGGTCACAGGTGTCCGTTTTCCGAGTAACCAGGGCAAACTGCCGTCAACGTACTTTTAAAACACGACTTACTATCTTAACTTTATTCCAATGACACACGATAAACTCTGGTGAGAAATATATTGATTTGAATGTCAAAGTGAATCGTGGCCACAGGGTTATATCATATCATTATTGATGCTCTGAAATATTTGCAGAATATATACTTTTAGCTTCATATATTGTACCCCCCCCCCTCCTCGCCAAGATCGTCCCATTAATGTCCTCATTCACAAACCATTGGGTACGCAGAATCTATAATTTTCAAAATGGCAGCAAACTCCGAGTGGGTTAGTCCGTATTCGATATTTTGAGGAGGCAATGTCCAAAATATTGGTGTGTTAAGTGTTAAGGGAAGGTTAATGTGTCTAATTAATGCAATGCATAATATATATATAAGGATACTTTACCAGAGTGAGCATTACCTGGAAATGTAAATACAATGCCTTGAAGTTACCAGTTAAAACATTGTCTCCGACACTGAAGTGGCCCCAGGCCTATGACTTTAGCTGTAGCGCTTGGCGGACGTGCCAAGGGCCTCTGCTGGGTCAGGGATGAAGGTTGTCCCGATAGTGGATACAGGCTGGAAAATACCAGCAAGTTTTTGTGTAATTGATAATAACTTCTTTATTCAAGAATGATGACGAAAAAATCTTTGATGCAGCTGGCCTATATCAGTTATGCCTGACTTGTCAAAAATGTATCTAAATGGAATCATAAACTGGAGTAAATACCTGGATACATTATGTAGCGAGTTTGGATGTGTTTTTACATATCATAGTTAATACACTTACTATTAATTGCTTGATTTTTACATACCGCACATACTGGAGGGAAGGGATTATGTCATGGGAAAATTCCCTGACCCCCCCCTCTCTCTCTCTCTCTCTCTCTCTCTCTCTCTCTCTCTCTCTCTCTCTCACTCCTTTAATTAGCTTACTTTATGTATGAAATCTTCATTGGGGGTACATAGTCGTATTTGTTATTCGATTTGCTACCCAACGGATTTTTCTCTGTCAATTGAGGTATTTTGGTTGTAACTTACAAAGAAAATCAAGTTCGTGTTCGATTCACTCTCCAGTGCAGATACAGTTGGAAAACAGTGCTCAAAATGCATTGTATATATAAAAAGGTACATAGGTTTCAACCATTGCTTTCTGTCCAGAGGAGTTCCACAAGAAATCAAACAGACTAGTGCGTTATACATAATGCTGCGGTAGTTCGTATTACTGCATACACTGCTGCCGCTAAATGTTATAAACTGGATCCCTTGTTCGCCACCCAAATTCCTTCCTATTTACTCGGGGAGTTAGATTTAAGTGGTGCAAAATATATCTGCATCTTAATTGTTAGAAGAATCTTACTTGAGTACTAATGTCACCAACCGCAAACCCTGTGGAATTTCCTTTTGACGAGCCCCATTTGAATTGAAGTTGACTGCGCATGCTTATAGATGAATGCGGGAAATATCGCCAGCAAGATTTATGTATTCAACGTTTGAGAGCAGGTTGGAAATTTCCAGTGTAAATCATAGGAAATAGTGGCTCAACTGTTTCATAACGGTATGAAAACTAAGAATTGTTTCTCGTCTGTATAAGTTTAAGCAGGCGTGTTCACACAGTATAGAGAGGAGCAGAGGAGCAACACTGCCACATGTTCTGTGTAGTTCTGACCCCTATCACAACCACTAAAACAAAAAACAAAAGCCCCCCCCCCCCAAAAAAAAACAAACAAACAAAAAAAAAACAATTCAATATCTCCAATTAGTTATTTATCAACATGTTGTTGCATGCACAATTTTTTAAATGGCTATTACTACATGTATTTCATCCTTTAGAACAGTGAATGCCGCAGAATCAGGCATTAGTTTTCAGAGAGTCGGTAAATTTATAAATTTGAAAAGGTTTTTATAATTATAAAAAATATGAGTTGTCTTTTGTCGATGAGTCAATCGGTCTATTTAAAAAGTCCATGTGAAGTGCTCAGCTTGCTGCTTGTGGCTGTGAAGGGTTATGGACACGTGTTGGCTAGAGTCGCGAAAGGTTCATGCAATTCAATGGCTCGAATACCGCCTTATGTACAGCCACTGGGCCCATAATTAATTTCTGACATAAAAGGGAAAGTTAATGGCAAGATTTATGGTCATGCATTAGGGCACAAGCACTCACCCAACGTACTCTTAACCCTTCACCAGAGCAAATCAATGTTGTCTCAACTCACTGAGGACCACATAGCCTGGGTACACCGCACGATGCCTAGTGCGAGACCGCGCAGCTGACGAATGAAGTTTAGTGTTAGCCAAACAAAGGTCATACCGACTGAAATGATTTACCCAAGGTCACCACACCATAAAGTCAGAACCCTTCAGTCACGAGTCGAGTGTTATAACTACTGTACCAGCATGACTCTTAATCTGGATTTATTACAGTAGCTGGTTTGAAAAATTGTAACCATCAGACGACACATGCAAACGGTGCTATGGGTACTTTCTTGGAAAGCATACCATGATCATTAAGTGATAGGAAAACTGTATATGTATCATAGGGATAAGGATGTATTGATTTTTTTATATTGTTTTATGATGAAATGTATGCCTGGATTTGATCAGCGTCGTTGCACACAACAAAGGAAAATTGGGTTACATAAATTTTGTAAAACATGATAAGGTGCAGTTCGTCAAAGTATTTGGCTTTACCCGACGTGCAAAGCAGTAAAAAATGTAAAGAATTTGGCTTTGTGGATAACCTGTTTGCTGCAAAAACACTAAATGTCAAATTTTGTGCTATTTATCAGTTTCAATTTTATCATCGATTTGACACATACATGTAGCAGCTGCAATACTTTTTTTTTTGAGGGGGGGCGTCTGCAATAAATAAATATCATTCTGTATATGCATATATACGCGTTAATGACCATTTGTAAATATTTCGTCGAGTGCAGCCCAGAAAAAAAGGAAAAAGACATTACACCATGCAACACATTCGTGATAAGTCGATGCAATTTAACCCTTTAAAAGCGTTCATGGTACTTCCAGGTAATGTGACATTAAGGACACATCATTCCGAGGCCCAGATGAGGGGGAGGTTATCTCTTTCCGGCTTCAATTGTGTATGAGAGCCTTTGGGATCGCATGCCCCAGGTTAACAACTTTTAATGGCATGGGTTGGGAACAATGTAATGAAAGATTTTGACTCAGTCTAATTTCGCCAGAAAAGCGTTGATACGCTTCTGTATAAATCATTTGACCCTATCATCGTGTCATAAAAGTTACTCATCATGCTAGATAATGTATCAAGTTATTAGATTGAGGGCAACTGAACTTAGATAGTTTTTCAAGTCTATTCGTGTCTCTGGTGTTGCTCCTATTTCTACAATAAAATATTAACAAATTTTCTTCCAGTGCTTATGTAAACAGCTGAAACCCAAGCAACGCTGAAAAAGGCAATGTAATGCTGCCACGTCACCTGCATCTGAGTGTGCATTGAGGCAAAGTTAAAATTTAAGTTCAACTAACTACTCAGAACACACTGATTTAAAGTCATCAAATGCTTGCTTTTATTTGATTCGGCGTATAATGAATCGGTAATTATATGTCACTGTTTGATGGGTAGCTACTGCAGTAAATTAGCTTGGAGGTCGAGGCATCCGATACAAATGAACTGTCGTGATAAATGCCAGGATGGCCTTGTCTTAACAGAAGCCCCAATGATAATTATAAAAGACCCCGTCCGTGGGTCTATATGCTGACCTTACCAAGTGAAGCATTGATGCCGGCCTGCTTTACTCATAATCACATTCAGTACAATTTTGGTCAATTGTTCGACAGCTTTGAAAGCCAAAATTGTGCGCAGGGAAGCAATTGCAATGACTTCAAAAACATAGATGTTAATAAATTAAACACTAATTATTCACCCTTCCCTAAGAAACCTTTGGTAAGTTGTATACAATATTACACACATGAAGGCACACACTGAAATAAAAACACAGCACGAAAACTTAGCCCTGAATTTGTTCTAATGTTTTAAAATTCAATCAAAGTTTCAGAAAAAAAATTAAGCATCATTAAACCCTTAATAAAAAAAAATAACTGCAAATATATTTGCGGAATAAACCTTCAGAAAATTAAATTCCATTGCCATAAGAAAGTAGAGATAGATTTAGAATGAAGTCTTAAACCAAATTTTGATGTAATAAATTTTCAATCAGAAAGTCAGCCATTCAGGCTTTGACCAATCTTTATGTAGGTCCAGACGTCGAGTGACCTGGAACCTAAAATATTCAAATTCGAACCTCGAGCGATCTAAATGTGCCACCATACCCCGAGCGATCTGGAAACAAAGAAATTCTGTAAAATGAAACGGTGTGGGGGGGGGGGGGGGGGAATCTGGAACAATCCAAACAGTCGAATCACTGACTTCGTGCGATCAGAGACCAACAAAATATTATGAAAAAAGATGGGACCTCGAACCAAGTTTTCTATCCAAATCTGTGACAATAATTCAACCTCCCCTAAGAATCATTTGATCAGTTGTATACAATATTACACACATGAACGCACAGACTGAAATGAAAACACAACACAGAAAGCTTGGACCGGATTCAATTTTAATGGTTTGAACTTCACCCAAAGATCCAGAAACAAAATTTAAGCATCATTCAACCCAAATAAAGAAATCAACTCCAAACATGTTTGTGTGATAAACAATTGGAAAATCAATTTCTACTGTCATACGAAAAATTAGAGATAGACCTAAAGTGAAGTCTGAAACCAAATTTTGACGTAAAAATTTTCAGTCAAAAAGCCAAATAGAGTTAAGTAGTAACTCGCCGGGCCAAGATTTGGTTGCAAGAACAGGTGTAGATCTATCTACAAAAATCCGATATATCACGAAACCCGAAACATAGTAAGAATACAAACATAATAGTTAAAGCACACTAGCGCAAAAAATATATATATGCTCAAAAAATGCTAGACAAACCAGTGGTGACCTTGAATTATGTGTTCTCCCAATACATGTGTTACCCGTCGGCGGAGAACTGTCACAATTAATGCCCAGTAACGTTCAAAGGCTTGTGAATGCCAGCCACTATGAAATTTGATGAAGGGAATAGGTATATTACATGTCATGGTGAAGAAACAGCCCTTTTTTTTGAAACTATGCCCAGTGAAATCTGCAGGATTGAACCCACATTTCTGAAGGAAGAAACGAAGAAAATTGACGAAGGACGTATTCGTTTACGTCATAAAACTGCCATTATGCTGGAAAACAATAGCGGGTGATTTATAATGCGTTTGAATTTGTTTGAACATATTTTTAAAGCGGTTACTGGGCATGGATTAGAATTAGGGATTGCTGCCAATGGTATTTGTTAACGTGGTCCGAGTTGGTTATTCTTTGCCGAAGTTAAAAGTAACCACAACAGTGTTGTCGAAAATGGTAAAACTATCACAACTCAGATGTTTTTGTGCATCGAACAGAAGTGCAAATGAGGGTACAACATGTGCTTTTCTTAAGAAACCCAAAAGGCAGCCCACCCCACCGTATGTAAAGTGTTCGTCAAGTCCAGTTGGCCATAAATCATAGATAGTACATGATGTCTGATCGAAAGCACGTGGCGTATGTTCGAAGCACTTAATCGTTTCTTAATACCCCGCAGTGTAATTTGAGCTATGCTGTGATTGAGTTGGTCAAAGTCATAACCATCTGTTACATGGAAAAAACGTACGCCATCCAAATAGTTTCGAATAGCACTGTGCACCGTAATGGATCTAGATAAGAAGACTATATAGGTGCACATCCGAGGACACCCAGAGTCAATTCTGCGACAGTTTTGAAAGCCAAAATTGCACCCAGGGAATCAATTGTAATGGCTTCAAAAACAAAGGTGTTAATCAATCAAACGCTGATGTACATATCTTTTCACAATGACGGTTCTTCCCTACTTTCAGCATTGTACGTGGTACTTTGTGGTCGCTTGATATACGCAAAAACAAACAGTCAGCCTGGTTTTTTAGCAGCGCACATTGACAATCGCAGATTCTGCGGAGCAGCTCCAAACCGTCCGTCCGTCCGACTGTAAACGACGAAGTTAGAAATAGTTTCATAAAAGTTTTCAGGAGTTTTATAACTTAGATCGTTAACATAAAATTTTATAAGTGAGCTTCGACAGACTTGGGTGCATGATGAAGAGTTTGCATTCATCACACCAGCCTTGACCGTGGGAGCATAAACGACATGGAGTCTAGTTCTCTAGGAGATGAGTCAGATAAAAAAAAAACAACGTGAAGCTTACCATTCCTGCACAAAGGGTAAACAATACCAGTTGTCCATATACATAGAGCAAGTAAACATATATCCTGAGATAGGTAGTTCCAGTTACATTGAATGCTGCAGTAAACATCTTTGATAAGTTATAGGATTGTAAATTCATGAATTTTAATCTCGTTAAATCACTAAGAAACAGGCGTTTGTTGCATTTCCAGATTCGCTGAGCTCTTGCAATTTTCCTGCTTTCCTGCAAATCCACACATCTGATAACATCGCCCACTGGATCAGCAAAACCCAGTATAAAGAAAACACCGAAGTGTGGACGAGTCAGGAAGAGATTACAGTCAGCGGCAGGGAGATAGCTGTTAAACTGAAATTCCACGGACACTGCTACGAGGGCGGCAGGAGAAAAGCCTGCTACAAAAAGGAACATCTTTACCGCAGAGTATGCATGAAGGCCGTGGGAGACAGGAAATTTCGAGTACAACATTTAGACAGCGGGTAAGGCTGACAACAGAATCAATCTTTTTGAAAATTTCTTACATGATAATCATAGTACAAATGCCGACATGCTAAAAGTTATTCTCAAAGTGCATTTCTAATTCGTCAGAGGATGGTAACAAAATGACAGCAAACCTGTTGGGTTGTTTTTCTCTGTATGAATCAAAGTACATACTGAATGTAATGTAGAAACAATTGTGTAAACTTTTTTGCGACAAACACGAATTTTATGTCAAATTTGCATATACTTGTTGTAAATAATAGTGAAACTACAGTCTATTCACTGCGAGTGAGGAAGGCAATTGAATGTGGAATCATAATATGCCTGTCAATAGAGTTGCTGGCAGGCAAATGTGAATCGGTTTGTTTACAATTTCTGACTGATAGTGGTTACTATCACTGAAACGGGTACCTTCAACGACAAGATATGGTCCCACATACGGTCTTCAATGATACTTGGTAAACTTGATATATTCTTTTCTAATGCCCGTCCCGTATCCTTTTGAGTGAATCTATTGAGACATTTGTTGATTTTCATTTGAATGGGGCATTGTTTTTCAACCTCCTCTGCACAGGTATGCCACAAATTCTGAAGACCTTCCATGCATGGTCAACCGATAATTGCACATCTGCTACTTTGGGGGGTCAGTCCAAAAGTAATAAAAACAGTAACTTTGACATTTGATGTAGATCGGCATATTTGGCACAGGTAAAAGAATTTGGGAACAGAGATCTCTCAGCAAATATCAGCGAGACGCTTAAAGAATTTGACAACAGAGCTTCGTAGCATACATAAACTTGAAATTGCCAAGGAAAAGCGCAGGTTAGCTAATTTCCCTATCCGTTTTGATTAAATAGCACCAAAACGCAAATTCACATCACGCAGGTTACGTGGTTGCACAGCAGTTATCATGTATTTATTTAAGGAGAAGCAAAAAGAGAATGGCACAAAGCCTATCATTATTGCATACAGAAAAAAAATGAATTTGATTTCGACTGACTCCAGGCGTCCTCGTTCTATCTGCTGTCTCAAAGCTGAAGCCTGCAACGGAATCATGGTCTTGTGTTGTTAAACTCATTCCACCCTGATGACGCTTTTTCCTGCTAATATCTAAATGTCGTCTGCTAATTGTATTTTACTAATTTGGGGATTATTTTTCAAAATTTTGGATGTAACTTGCATGGAAGGTCCTTCCAAATTATATGTCCATGGTCAACAGCTTTCCTTGGCGCGCTCTGGGCGCCTTGCGCCCAGAGCGCGCCAAAGCTGTTGATTCGGTCTTCTATCAGGCTGACATGAGTTAAGTATCCCTAACACATCCCTCTGCCACACGACCTTTATTCTTAAGTCATTTAACCTTGGTCTCATGTGTAGAGGTCTGTGAGGTGCAGCATATGTATGGTTAAATTGATGTGCGGGGAGACGTGCTGCTGTCCCTGTAGGCTAATAGGCATAACCTGTTAAATCTTTATTTATGAACATGTTATCTTGTCTGCAACAAAACCGTACTCTGACTGTACATAGCTTTAATTCATAAACATAGGCCTACTAATAATAAGTTTTTCCTTCCAATACACACTAGAGCCCTCACGCCATATTAGAAACATTTTGAAACTTCTATGGTATTCCATGTTGTACACCAATACTAATATAAGAATCGTTTTAGCTCAGCTGACTTGTAAGTCAGTTGAGCTTAAGCATCTTATGGCCCTTGGTCCGTCGTTTCCATCGTTGGCATCAGCGTCCGAGCGTCAACGATTCACTTTTTCGTCGTTCCCCAAACCGATACCTAGATTCATTTGAAACCTGGTGACGATGTACCTCGGGTTGGTGTCTATCAAACTTGTTCATATGGTCACGATCCGATTTTGGATATTTTATGATTTTTTTTTTTTTTTTTTTTGGGGGGGGGGGGTGCTTCAAATTTGAAAAAATTGCAAGATTTAATTATTCTCCAAAGTCGTCGATCACATTCACTTCAAACTTGGTGGGGATGTACCTTGGGTGGATCGATACACATTTTGATCAAACGTAAATGCTCCATTAATTTTGGATTTTTTTATGTGTTTATTTATTTATTTATTTATTTATTTATTTATTTATTTATTTATTTATTTATTCATTTATTCATTCATTCATTCATTCATTCATTCATTCATTTATTTATTTATTTATTTATTTATTTGCTGTTATTTTTGTTTTTTGTTTTTTGTTTTGTTGCTCTTTTTATGTATAAAATCTTCAGAAAATCTTCTGCAAAACAGCTAATCCAATGCTCTGAACATTCATAGGGACACTTTTTGGGTTCCCTAGACTTTAATTTGTTCGCCAGGTGGCGCTGGGGTTGTTTCTATATTTTACGCACCTTTGTGTGTTATGGCTATTTTCGACATTTTTGCTCCAAAACGCTGACTCATATTTTTCTGAAACTTGATGGAAATGTAGCTTGTCGGTATAACAATTTTCTTTCACTAGGTGATGATATTCTGTTTCTCAGAATTTTAACGGCGGTTTTTTTTTTTTTTTTTTTTGTTTTAGGTTTTTTTTTTTGTTTTAGGTTTTTTTGTGGGTTTTTTTGTGGGTTTTTTTTTGTTTTTTTTTTGTTTGTTTGTTTGTTTGTTTGTTTGTTTTTGTTTGTTTGTTTGTTTTTTGGGGGTTTTTTTTGGGTTTTTTTTTGTTTTTTGGGGGGGTTTTTGTGTTTTTTTGTTTTGTTTTGTTTTTGTTTGTTTGTTTGTTTGTTTGTTTGATTTAGGTATTTGCCAGTTAATTCCTACATTCCCATTGATTGCAAGCCAAAGTGGATTACAAAGATAAGTCTCAATGTTTACTTTTTCTCATAAACCGTCAACCATATTCGTGTCAAGCTGGTTACAGGATAGCATGGGTGGGTCTTTACCAATTTATTCCAATGGTTATGCTCCAGTGGTTTTTGGAATGTTTATGATTTTTTAGTTTATTTTTTGAAAACGAAGTAAAAACTGTTCTCCAAACTCTTCAAGCCAGATATTTTGAAGTTGCATAGGGACACTTCTAGGGACCGCTGGACCTTAACTCGTTCAACAGATGGCGCTATGATTATCTGCCACTTTTGAAAGCATTTTGATGTGTTTTCAGTTTTCTTTTTTTTTTCGCCCAAACTGTTAATTGGATCCCTTCAGGGTTATTAGGAATGGTGTGTGTATGAAAGATCAGTTCTTTAAGACTGCCACAGTCCTGTTGTTTAGTGCACAGGTCCAAAACTAACAAATAGTGTACTAACTGAACTTATGTACTCAGTACCCAACTGTTGTGTACCTTTCAGATCACAACTCATGCATTAGACGCACACACTATATTTCAAAGGAAAGGTTTAGAAATTGGGGTCGCATGTACAATTACACACATATACGGACACTAATATGTGTGTGTGTGTGTGTGTGTGTGTGTGTGTGTGTGTGTGTGTGTGTGTGTGTTTGTGCACGCGTGCGTGCGTCTGTAGGTGTGTGTGTATTAACAGGCGAGGCGTAATGATTAGTGAATACTTCAAGAGAATTTATAAAAGAAGCTTACCCTGCAGGCCTCCTACCCCTGCTCCTTTTTCAAAGCGTGCTGGGGAAATTTGACGATTGGCGATAAATGTATTTATACAATCGCTGTGGGTTTCACAATAACACCCAGTTGAAATAATTGATGAACTGCATCATTTAAAAAACCCAGAAAGGTCACATTCAAAACTATTAATCGTGTCATTTAATCGGCATAAACGAGCAAGTGTTAAGGTATATTGCGGGTATCAAATGACAATGATTACACAGACGCTGCAAACTGAAGGTCTCTGTGACTTAGCAAGTACATAACCTGACAAACATGTTCTTGACGCTGATGAACATGATCTTGACGCTCATTTCGAAGATTGTATAAATATCTGCTGATTAAAATGTCTGCCTGTAAACCAGTGCAAAGAAGAACAAGGACGCGTGGCTTAAGGAAGCTGATTCATTCTGCATTGTTTATAACAGCCTGTTTATCCATTTTTGAATCATGACGCTGAAAAATGAAACTAACTTCCACATGATTTAACACAAATAGGCTTTTCTTGTAGGTGGATACCATGATTTATTGCCTGATGTGTGTTAAGCACAGATTTTGCGATGTTGACTGGCAAACAAACCATTTGTTCTGTCTCAGTGACTCGCAAATTATTTGTTGAATTTGTTGATGAGCGTAATTAGAAAAGAAGTGGCAAGAAGAAGCTTAATTTTGCCCGAAAATCAATAAAGACGATAGTGAATTATCTTTTTCTTTCAATTATATTCCCTTGATAGACATTGGGAGATGTGTTTGATGTCATTTTTAAGCTGACAGATTCTTACCTTTTATTGATTCTCCCCATTCATACACACGAACACATCTAATAAATCACATAGTCCTCAGCTAGCCAAACACTGTCCATGATATACTGCATTGCGCTGTTTAATATTATACCCTCAGCACCCTACGATAAATCGCCAATCGTCACTCCCTTCTGTATTGTTTGCTCGTGTGCGAGAATATTTGAGAGGAACAATTCCATACTTTAATGTAGGTCATGCTACTGAAGTTATTCTTCAATTACAGGAAAGGCCCTATGTATACATGTATGCAATTTATACAGAGAAACGACAACGTGGTTCAAGTGAAGACAGGTCTGTATATTGATACAGTCAATCTAGATTGGATTTCTTTTGTGCGACACTTAAGTGTGATTTTCCAACAGTAACACTTGACGTTAGGGATCAACCCGGCGCCAGACATTGTCTTTTGTTGTTTCTGGCCAAAACATCCCAAGCTTTACCAGTTCTCATCTGACGTTCAGAATCAACTGATGCTGTTTTCATTTAATTACTCTTTTGTTCTAGAAAGGAAAAATGTGCCGAGCAACCCCGGGTGTCGTTTATTTCAATGAGGTCAACTGACACTTACGCAGGAACTTTACACTAAAATTTACTCAAACGTATTTTATTTCCCAAAATGAGGAGAAAAGTGTGGATGGAACACAACGAACAAGCAGTTAGAGAGACACACATGTGCTCACTTGCTCCATGCACTGCCCTGTAACCTTTAAATCAGGGTCACCCTTGTGATCTTCTATTTGGCCGGTAAATGATACTTTAACAATGTTCAAAACCGTTTCAATGTTGTACCTTATTTATTTCTGGCTTGGCGCGACGATTTTTGTATCAGCAGCCAAATTTATATATTGTGTACACTATGTACGCCCTTGACCCCCTCAATGCAAATTTTGGTTGGGTCAACAACATTCGTTGGAGTGCTTGGGTGCATTCAAGCCGCGAAGGATAGCTGTTGACTTAAGACATTCGTATGGTCTTATGGTGGCTGAGACTGTTGATATACTGGAACTTAAATGGAAGGTCAGTCTTCAAAGAACGTCAAACTAGTGTCGTTGTGTCAATTCACTGAATATCAATTTTTGTCGAAATTGGCAGTGACAGAGTTAGCCCTTTAAGTGCCAAATTTTGGACTGCTTCAACAGCTATTCTTGGGGGTGCATTGGGTGCAATGCGCCCAATGCCCCCCGAGAAAACTTGTTGACCTAGGATATTTTCTCTGGAACTAGAGACACGTTGGTACTTGAATGAAATGTCTTTTTCGAGGAATACAAATCTGGGATCCTTATGATAATTCAGACTAGATTCACTTTAGTAGATCGTCTTTAGACGTGATTGGCACTAAAAGAGTTAATTCTGTTGTGCTCTTCTTTAACAGCATCACCATTACAGCAAGACGAAGACCGCCTGTGTGACGACTCAGTGCTCCAGAGGCAAGAGTGGCCGTGGATTGGTTAGCTTTGTTTTCATGCTTTCTTCTTTTTATTGTCCCAAAATGGCTTATATTCTGTGTTCAATCAATCTCTTGAAAATATTGAATGCACTAGAAAATAACAATATATCTACATTTAACTTCTGCGATGGCTGGTGTCAACAATGATTATTTCCTCATTCCTTTTACTCACATAATTACCGAAATAAAATGTCAACTAAGAAAAAAGGTATGCAATAAGTCGGTTTTATTTCAAATTTACCTATCACGATAAGAGAGGTACCACGTTAATTTTGCCTCATTGGCAACATCTGCAGACAATATATAGTTCAATATCTGTCAAAAAGAACTGATGATATACAGATAACCACATTACACACTTTGAAACCCGAAAACCCAAGTCCTGCATGGGCCCTCTTGAAAAAAAAGGTCGATTTGATGCAAAGTCCAATCTTAGAACATGGACATTCGAGCAAAAAGCTATTAAATCATTCATACTTAAATTTTATGGAGCCAACCATGTGAAATTGAAAAATACCTAATTAAAAATACGAATCATGCTTATAATTGCGAATACCAGAATGTGAATATTGCGACGGAAACTGCATGATCAGTGGGACAGGACAAATAAGATGATGACTGGGGCATGACAGTCAATGATGTAGGGTATGTAGGATGATCATTGAGGCATTTAATAGGTATGGCAATCAATGATGCAGGATCAATTGCATGGTCAGTGAGGTATTACGATAGGCATAACGATCAATGATGCAGGCTACGTAGCATGGTCATTGAGGTATTAAGATAGGTATGACGATCAATGATGCAGGCTACGTAGGATGATCATTGAGGAAGATAGGTATGACGATCAATGATGCAGGATACTTAGCATGGTCATTGAGGTATTAAGATAGGTATGACGATCAATGAAGCAGGATACGTAGGATGGTCATTCAGGTATTAAGATAGGTATGACGATCATTGATGCAGGATACGTAGGATTGTCATTGAGGTATTAAGATAGGTATGACGATCATTGATGCAGGATACGTAGGGTTGTCATTGAGGTATTAAGATAGGTATGACGATCAATGATGCAGGATACGTAGGATGATCATTGAGGTATTAAGATAGGTATGACGATCAATGATGCAGGATATGTAGGATTCCATTAGGGCAGGCTAATAGATGATCACTGGAGCAGGGTGGATGTGGTGAACATTAAGGCAGAATGGATACGATGATCATTGAGGCAAGGTGGACAGGATGACCATTTGGGCAGGATAAAAATAAAACCTGTTGATGGTACCTTGCATGACTAAGATATTAGCTTGTGTGATAGGCCAGGTATATAATATTTCACTTTGTGCGATCTATCTGTGTAAATGGCATTAATATAACATAAAAGAAATTCTTCTTTACAGCTCCCCGTCAGAAGCAATGGAGTCCGTGTCCGGTGGTCGGCGGCTTTGATTTCCGCACTTTCATTGGTGAACGGCGACAGGTAAAGACAGACAAATAATAGAAACAAACGTTGTCACGGTTACGATAATTTAACGCCGTATCTGGTACAGTTGGCTTCAGTTTACATGCGATCCAAATAGTATTCTGACATGTCTTTCCAATGTAGAATTAATATTCCGAGGAAGGCGATTACAACAACATATCGATGTTTTAATAACGCGTTCTGGTCGCATACCTACACGGATGAAAAAAATATAAAGAATGACGTATAATGACGGCCACTTGGCCGGTCCTTTAGTGTGTAGATTTCCACAAGGCCCTGGATAAAAAACATCTATGGCCGTCTTCACAACGAACTTGATCTGATCCTAACTTTAATCCCATAATTAAACTCAATGTGGTTAGGACGCTAAACTTCTTAATCCTTGGCTCAATATTTGATCAAAACTGTGAAGATTAGCCGACATATGCTCTTGGCTTGAAGAGACTTAACGTTTGGGGTTCAGGCATTCATATGGTAAAACTGATTTACGTGCTGTTACCGACATATACTGTTTTGCTTATATCTACTAAGTCGGAAGCCAATGGTCGTGACCAATTGCAAACACTACATAATGTTACGGAAAGATACAACCTTAGACATCTTAAATGAGGTGACCCCTGCTGGATGGACTCTTGAACTTGCTGATGTTACTGTGCTCTATTGACTGTAATACCTTTTTTTTCAGAAAATGTGCCAGAAACAATGGCGGCCGTCACGGTTGGAGAGCGAGTGTGTCATGGGAGAAGGCCTCAGATTCGAATTCCCGCAGAGAAGTTGCAGTCCTTTTCAGTACCAAACTTGTACGTACTTTAAAATGGAAGACTTACTAGCTGCGCTGGAGGCAACGACATTAGGTCAACGTTTCTCTGACATCAGTGACATGTTGAAAATATTTGCAACAAATTTCACAACGTCTTTGTATTCTGCGGAAAATATCCCCATTTGTGTCAAAAGATTCAGTATTACTCCTGTACAATTCTCTGATATTACCACTTTTTGATTACTGTGACGTCGCATGGTCTGACTGTTCTACAAAAAACCTGGACATGCTTCAAAAGATCCAAAATCGAGCAGCCAGGATAATACTTTCTAAAGGTCGTAGAACGAGAATTAGGGACATGTTTAAGGAACTTCATTGGACTGATTTAAGGGCCCGGCACCAATATCATCGAGCTATTTTCATGTTTAAAGTTATAAATGGCAAAACTCCTACCTACTTGAGTGATGCCTTTAAAGCAGTGTCGGAAGTCCATGGGCATTTTACAAGGCAAAGTAAGGCTAATCTGACAGTCCCTAACACACAAGGCAAGTCAGGTCAAAGAGCGTTTAGGTTTACAGGTGCCAAGACTAGGAATAGCTTAAATGATAAGGTTAAAGAAGCACCATCCCTGACAGTTTTTAAATCTGTATATTGCAAAACGTACCATGTGTAACGATTTGACGTCTTTTAAAACCTGCATTATGATAAAAAATTTTCCATTACATTAAGAAAATGTTCAAACATCATTGACGTTTCATCATGAAATCACAATCTTTTAGTTACTTTTAGTAATGACTTTTTCATACTTTTTAATTTTGCTATTGTTCATGTATTTTACAGCATATTATATTTATACCAATTGATGTATGAGTGCGAGTGTGTATCCAGCGCCCCTATGGAGAGCAGCCTGAGGGCTGATCAGGGCTACCCTGTATAAATATATTGTATAGATAGATAGATAGATAGATAGATAGATAGATAGATAGATAGATAGATAGATAGATAGATAGATAGATAGATAGATAGATAGATAGATAGATAGATAGATAGATAGATAGATAGATAGATAGATAGATAGATAGATAGATAGATAGATAGATAGATAGATAGATAGATAGATAGATAGATAGATAGATAGATAGATAGATAGATAGATAGATAGATAGATAGATAGATAGATAGATAGATAGATAGATAGATAGATAGATAGACCCAAAGTCTGTTTGCCTGCTGGTTTGGGTGATTCTTCGTGATCTTTGTGGAATTTCTATCTAAAAGGAGATACAAACTCAGAGAGACATGTACGGGTATAGGCTCCGAAACATGTTCTGAGTAGTTACCCTCTGAAGATCCTTTAATATATGTGGGCTAATACAGCCTATATCAAAATTCGACATAGGAACGTGTGCAATATAGACAATAGTACTTCCATGTGTATAAAGGTTAGACAGTGACAGGTAAGCTTATGGAGAGTAATAAGTTCGGACTGCGGAATAGGGTAACGACTTCTAGGAAGTGTTTCTGGACAAAAGGACACAAGTACTGTAACAATAGTTATATACATGTTCGTCAAGTACCTCCGGCGTTTAAATGTAATACTTATTATTGATAGTGATATTAGAGTTTGGACAGGTGTTCAAAAAGCATTTAACGCACAGTAGTTATGTTGAGATTATACGAACAAATATTATAAAAAAATTACCATCAATTACGTTTAATTTTCAAAGGTACAAATTTTGATGCCCATATAAATACTTAAATAAACAATACAACATGTTAATTCTGTTTCGTTTTTGCAGACAAGGAATTGCATTGCTGGGCCAGTTGGAAGGAGTCCGGTTTTATTTTTATAATTGCAGGGGAGCTCAGCAAATCGCCTCAATATGTGCTGGTGAGCATTTTTATGCTTATTTATGGGTCCTGCGTTACAAACAATGCTGATAAAATACCGTGCGTTTTATCCATGTCATGGCGCATCTCGTTTAGTCAGTTGTCACCTATGAGCTGATTGAGAGATTTATTGACTCATAATTATAATTATGATACAACCATGAATGACATATTTTTGTTCAAAGGGTTTCTTTTTGGAAGCTAAGTAAAAATTCGTCCACAATGTAGCCTGTTATAGTACACAACGGTATCAACAGTTAGGCATCCAGATCGTACCGAGGAAACTTATTACCTCAGTTTCATTCCCAATGCGGCTAGGGTCAAGGTTTCAAGTTTCCTTTGAACTACCATCCTGCATGGTTTAGGGGGTTTCTTATTTTCATCATGTCGTGATTTTTTCCTTTATTTGCTTTATTTTCTATTTGTTTTTGCTTTGCAAGTTTTTACTTCTTTCTTCAACAGAAATATAAGATTAACCTTTTTTCTGGTTAGAACAGCAAGCATTTGTAGACGAATGTTTGATCATACCGAGAAAATTCTTCTCTGACTCCGAAAAACATGACTGTTAACATACATTGATCATCGCCCCCTTGTTTGGAATTTAAAATGGATGTCTCTTTGGTAGACAATTAAGAAACGGTTATTTTTGTAAATATTTACTTTGTAGTTGTATCATTAAATTGTATATTATTGAAATGTCTGCGCAAAACTGAACGTTCAGAGCATAAAAGGTGAGATGATTAATTCCAAATGCTTTCAGCAACCATCGATATTCTTGAACTGGGATGTGTTCCATCATATTGATAGAAACCATTGTCTTATTTGATGCTCCAGAGATTGCCAGCAGATCCTAAATTGACAAAAAAGAAACAAAATATATTTGATGCCAGACGAGAGTTCATCGGGTATCTTTACTTCAGCGTCATTACCCCTATAAGTTCCAGAGGAGCGCCCTATACTAAGGTGATGCACGTACAGCTCAAGATGAAGAGATCTCGTAAGTTAATTTGCTGTTCAATGTCATACCTGGGAACGTACATAGAAGAAGGGACAACTTGTGGTTTTTGCTGGGACTATCCACTTTGCGCTTTGTACCGTTTATAAACGAAATAATTTTGTTTTTGTACGTTTAATGTTCATATTAAGGGCATGGTACAGTTTTATAGCACTCTACACAGAAAATACAACTTTGCTCCAAACATATCTTTGTGCATTTATACACTAGACTTCTTGTTTGAGAACAAGTAAGCAATATACCTTTTTTAATATACGTTTGAATTAAGCTATTAAAAATAATGAAATACCTGTAAGTGTTAAGAAATTGAATTTTAATTGCTTTATTAAAACACTTCAATTTTACCTATTTTTTTGCGGGGAGCCACGAAATTAGTGCAAGTACTAAACTTGCTAAATACAATTTCCTAATTGGAAGTCAAAAACTACACTTCCAGCAGCAAAATATTATATTATATTTTTGATAAAGAAATAAATGAATACTAGGCCAACAATTATATTGCAGCTGAACGAAATTTTCCCTCCTTCTCCCTGAGCTTTTTGGTTGTGCTTTAGCACTGCACGTGTACAACGCAGATATAACAGTAGCACTTGGGCTGAACGTTTTTTGTTTTGCAAAGAAAATCACAACATTCACTGTTCGGATTAAAATGAACTGCTGAATCTTAAAATGTAGTAAATTAAAGAGTCATGCAAACTTTTGGTTGAAGCAGAGTGTACAGTAACGAATGTACAGCTCAAGATAACAAAACCCGTAAATCAACCGGCTCATGTACTAAGAACGATAGACACATCAGTTGGAGCTCACCCTTGAAACAGCAGAGTTTCATCTTGTGCGTTTCATATAATGAAATAGTGATATTGACTTTATGGTGTAATTTACACTTATATACTGCCAGGTGGTGTGGAGAATATACTTCATAGCCTTCATTAATCGCCAGCTTATTTCATTCAGCTCTTGTATTGCATCCAACTAGTATGTCCTTCGATAATACGCAGACTATGACAGTGTATCATCCTACTCTGTTCCGATATGGATTGACCTTTATATCCAGACACATATATGTACACAATCAAGCTAGTGTATCAGTTCATTATCGGTTTGTATTTTGTATTTTGTTAGATATCGGATGATATTCATCCGCGCCGCATGTCTTCAGCGTCTCGGTTCACATTACAGAGATGACTATGGGATATCTATGTCCCAAAACAGGCAACTGTTGTTCACATGCGGAATTCCCATATCAAAATGGTGATGCATTTAACCCTTGATGTATACAGTTCTGGTTTGACTGTTATATTGTGCCTTGCCAGTTCATAGACACCTTTTTCAACACCTATTGCTTACATTTCTGGGTTAATTTTTTTTTAAATTCAATTTGAAACATCCCAGGTTTTTGTTGACAATGCCTGATATAATAATGCGATATTGTATCCTGTTTGAGTTCGGGAAAACTGACAGATAACAAAAAATAACGAAAATGGTTGCTACAACAAAGAAAAGAGTTCATTGTTGACGCGTATCCTGTGCTTGCAGAGGCGGGCATGTGCTATGACGAGAGTGACAAGTGTAACCAGCATGCGCTGGAGGGGAAGTGTACAAACAGTGCCTTACACGAATATGCAAATTTCTGCAAGCGTTCATGTGGACTTTGTAGTGAGTTTTATGTGGATGATACATTATATATCCATAGGATAAATCATAATGTACAAATGCAAATGATGTGTTATTTGAGAGATTTAGTTTACCTTTAAATAATAATCAAACGATACGATCTCATTTCGCACACAGGAATCTGAATTATTTTTTTTTTACCTTCTACTAAACCAGCCTGCGATGGTTCCTAATTTATTTAGCAAATTGCAATGCATCTTGGTAAAATGTAATTAAGGATTTGCCTGTCAATTAAATGCGCACATGTCTGATTGTCCGTCAATCACATTCCGGCTAAATATTTGGAACAAAAACTGACCAACCAAAATAAAGGGTGGGTGGTACAGAGACGTCCGCGTCGGAAAATGTAGTGGCCTGCACAGTAACGTAAATGAAAGGACCGTGCATGTCTATCAGCATACATTTTTGGAAATAAATTATGCACCTACCCTAATTTTAATTCCAAACTATAATAAAACAAATGTCTTGCTACCACATTTTCACACTTTACCCTCTTTAACCGAAAGCACGTAAAGGTATATGACTGTTGTTTTTGAGGTCTGAGATAATGTAACAATGAGTGCGGGAGGATTCATTCTACTATTCATGTTTGGCAGTTTTCCATTGGTACCATCAAAAGCAACTGTGATTCTTAGTCATGACGTTTTAGATATTTAATCGTTATGATGGATCATTAAGTTTCATAAGATTAAGTTTTCGTCTTTTTCACCCTTTGACATTAACGCCATACTCAAGTTCACTTGTTAGTAAGTGGGATAGGTACCATTTGCCATCACCGGTTTGGGTCCATCAAGTGTCGCTCTATGCAAGTTTTACCTGGCTCAGCTCATTCGTCCGTGGAGAGCGGGAATAACTTTTACACAATGTCAATTGTAAGGGGACATTCGCTGCGACATACAATTTGATTTACAGATCTGGTGGCTACTAATCGAGCAGAGTGCCGCTTTAGCAAGCATTTTCGCGGCAAATGGACCCTGTTTCAGTCTGACCGTGTAGAAGACGTAAATGTGGGCTCTGGAGAGATTGTCTTCTCTCATTTGGGACGTTTTATATGCAAAAGCGTACATTGGGGCAGCAACAACTATAAACTACTGTCCGTATTTACAAATGGCTGGTGAGTGCAGTTTCAGTTTTATGTTCATCGTAACTTTGACTGCTTCCATTATCAGGGTATAAGTATGGACACAACATGTTTACCTGGGCGAAAAAACCACAAAGACTGTCCGGTAAGTAAACAAAAGATTTCAGGATAACATTTTGCAAGATGTCAGTGTTCAATATTCACAATAGAGTCTTTTACCTGTGACATACATGATGTGGTTGTACTGTGCAGAAGTTGGTACAGCCAGTGAATCACGGAATTAGGTTGTTGCTGGTAAACAGCAGCAAACTCACTCGGGTTAACCATTTTTATTTATCATTTTTTTTTTCTCTTTTTTTTTTTTTTTGGTAACTGTATTGTCTTCTCTTTCATGATAAGAACAGGAAGACGAAATCGCAGGCATTAGGGTATATGCACATGACATTTACATAAGCACAGTGCGAGCAATTGCATCAGAGCGATTTGGCATAAATTATTAGTATCTAATAGAATAACAAAATTGACAGAAAAAGAAATTGGACTATGTTTACGAACTATTGGTTGTGTATTATTTATCTATGAACATTGAAGTATGATTTGTTAGTGTAGGGTGCATGACTAGTACAAACGCTATTGTAAATGCCAGTGGAGGGCGCTAATGAAGTGGATATGGATTTTTACCTTTATGATACCAGCACGTTACTGCAGAAAACGTAATTGGTAGATTTGCTGTAAACTATCAACACTGGAATGATTAAAGTTGGCTTTAGCAAGATGCAGCACAGCTTTATCGGCAAGTTGAATTAAAAAGCACATTTTATTAACCTCTGTATTGTCACGCCCAGCCCATTCCCTTAGCCAGAATCAATCCGAGGAAAGATTACAATTACTGGTAGTTAACAACTACAAGCATGTATCCGATGGCAGAACCTTTATATAGAACATATATCAAGCTATTGTCCTTGGTAAACATGGAATCATTTGGTGTTTTTAAATATGATATCTTGTTGTCAACGATATATTAATAAAGCTTGAAGTATCTATTGATGCTTCTACTCATTAGTATGTAGCGTAATAGAAAACATGATATGTATATATCATATTTACGAGTCAAAAACGCAGAAAGAAATTGGATGCAAAGTCAAAGATGATTATATTGACAGGCGTGTTCGTTTTAGCTGGTTAATTTCGTGTACAGTGAAAGAACTCTTGTACTGGGTGAAATGGCGGATGCGTGTGCCCCGGGTCTGCTTTCAAACTCTCGTGAGAACAAAAGGAAAGCCAGAAGCCTGATGCCCCATAGTTTTGCAGATGTCACAGATATTGGAAATTTGACAGCAATAATCCTGGAGAACGGCGCAATTATAAACAATAAGTGTAAACAAATATATTTTACTTGCTCCCAAATGGCCTTATTGGTGAATCTGTCACCTTAAATATTGTTATTCTTGCCACTACATTATTTGACGCCACCAGAGTAGTTTCTTGAAACTGTTGTTGTCTTGTGCTCTGTTGAACCGAGACATTCTTCAAAACAGCCTCCTGAAACATCCTGTGCACCAATGTAATTTTTTGAAACACCAGCCTCCTAAGGTAAATTGTGTTTACTGCTTTGTGTTAAAAAATAATGCCGGTAAAGCACTTTCTTGGAATAGTTTTTTCCTGTTGTTCTGTATCGCATAAGAATGTTTGTAGAACAACATCGTGTGACGACATTTGTGTCTTTGCCTTTGTTTAATAAATCTCCCTGCTGGAAAGAGTTGCCGCTAAGCCATATCCTGACGGTGTAACTTAAATATTGAACCTCTTAAAACAACTCTCATTTAATTTTATGTATCACATAAGTATACATTGATTGAGCAGCCTTATGAAGTGCACAACGAATTTTGCATGTCTCAACTACATATGACACGGAGATCAGTGAATCGAGGGATTCAGCATCCGATGTGTTGTTACAAAGACACCATCAACACACCTGTCTGAACTCCTTGCAAAGATAAGCAGTAGTTGTTAGTCTTCATACCGTTATAAAGCGATTTAACTGAAACTTTCCATATTTTACACAAGAAATGTTCAGCTTATTAACACACCACTAATATGTATATCTTTCAGCCAATTTGCACCCTACATACAGATAAACTTGCGCGATACACATTTATTTGAATGTGGTATACAAAAAGCAGAACTCCACGGGGCTCGCGTGTCATTGACAGAAAATTGCTGTTCCCGCAAATGCGTGGGGCCTCACCAATGGGCCGGATTCATCACACTAAAAATACGGAGATAAGCATCTTCCGCATACATGTAATTGCAGTTCAAAGGCATAAATTTGTACTTTCATCGGATTCCTGAACAGAACCATATTAAATTTTATTTTCCAATGGTTAATCGGAGAGTTGAATCATTTCTTTTCTGTTTTCTGTGCCCAGGCAATGAAGGTTCCTTCGGTGAATTCAGTTTTGAGGCGATGCAGACATGACCAGGGACTGTTTGCTGGCACCATGACTAATTAAAACTGTTTGTCGGATCCCTTATCTGGTAAATCATCAAACCACAGCAGGCACCAATAACCGCCCTTAAGAATGACATCATTTAACTAAGGCAAAAGCGCAGCTCTTCATGGCAGTAAATTATACATTCAACCGATCATCTTTTAATTGATTTCCGTAACCCAACCCGCATGGAAACGACCATGTCTGTAAATATAGAAATGCATATAAATATCACTGTCGTGATTTTCTTTTAATAAAAAAAAGTTGCATTTATAATGTCAGTTTTGGGATTTTTTTGGCCTGCATGACTTTTCATTTTCTATTTCTCTTCTTTTCTTTTTATTTTCTTTGTCAATCTTTCAGTAAAACATGTTGACTATTATTATTATTATTATTATTATTATTATTATTATTATTATTATTATTATTATTATTATTATTATTATTATTATTATTATTATTGTTATTATCATTATCATTATCATTATCATTATCATTATCATTATCATTATCATTATCATTATCATTATTATTATTATTATTATTATTATTATTATTATTATTATTATTATTGAGCTGGCGGGACTTGCGCCGAACAAGGCTGTTGACTCAGCCTATCTTGACTCAGAAAACCTTGTTCAAATAGTAACTTGCCAATACCAAAGGTCATAATTCAGCCACATGCAAGTACGTTACTTTGAGTGAGACAATTAAGTCAAAAGCATTATTATTCTTTTTTAAGCCGTCCTTTTAAGATTACCTCAATTGAATGCTACTAGAATAAATAGTCACGGAATGGGTTACCACACATTATTTCAAATATTCTTCCACAACCTAACAGTACATAACGTACAACCTCACGTCATGGGCGTTTTTGTAGATTATGTTGTCAACATCAATCACTCGCAAACGTTTCCTACACAAGCCATTGATATTTGTTGACTGAAAATTTTAAATTCCTCGGGACACCATTTGAATGACGCGTAATATATCACGACAAAATGAGCACATCTTCAAGAAATCGGTAAAAATACACATCAAAACTGCTTGACACAATATTGCCTCTGCGTGTTCTATGTCAATGTTATAAGGCTTTATTATTTGAACCCCATTGCGTTAAATACCAATAAAACAATCATATTGTTAATACATTATACGTGGCATGTTATTATTATTATTATTATCATCATCATCATCATCATCATCATCATCATCATCATCATCATCATCATCATTATTATTATTATTATTATTTATTATTAAATGGACCACGGCTTTATTATGTGCAAAGAGTCTGACTTCCGCATGAGTCTAAGTAAATCTTACCAGCACATAATGTGGTTCATCCATAGTCAGGCTGAGACTACCCCGTACTTATTCACTTGACGTAGCACGTATTACTACCAAAATTGCATATTCAATATCCTCGCAACAAATCTCCCTTCAAGTACCAGGAAAACAACATTCTAGGGCGAAAAATAATTATCCTGGTCGGCAGCTATATACGCTGTGCTTTTGAGGCATTGCCCCGACGAAAGTTGTTGACCCAGTCCACAATTAAGTACTTGCAAAGTATGCGTAACAACAACTAAATGATCTCGCCAGCCGGGTTCAAGTGGTCCCATCTCATGACTTTGGAAACCATTCGTGCCTTTTTTGCACACATGCGGGAAACCAGTGTCCCGGTTAACTAACGATACTGATATCAACATACACAGCATTCGGACGTGCAACTAATGCTGCAACACATTGGAACGTTCTTTCTCATTCGTGTGACCCCGTTACATGTCTCACAAATATCTTCTGACCCTTTCGGCATCATTTATTTTCTCTGTTGTAGAAACAGAGTAAAAAGATAATCTTACCACTTTGCTTTTAAAGAAGGGTCCCCATTGTTTGTGCTAACAATGGGAACAAAGCTTTAACAATGACCAGTTCTGGACACGCGCGCTGTATTAGGACATAATTTTGATAAAATGGAATAAAGGCAGTGGATTTTAAGTCTTTCAAATTTAGTGACTCTAAAATTATGTTGACCCGTACCACTGCAGACGATTTCGAGTGAGACGAATGTGACTTTGGCACAGAGACCACACTGTAAAGAGTTACTATCACCATTTGCTTGTCAAATTGATCTGTGAAACCAAGTTCATCCTGTTAGTAATCAAATGATGTTGAATAACGATTTTTATTGTCATGCTACTAACCTCTATTCTGTCAGCTTCTGCAATATAAGACACACGCGCAAGTAATAGAAAATTCGCAATTTCCGGTATTATCAAGCTACAACTTGCTGCAATTCAAGACCTGTATGTTTCGTCTTGCTTCATATTTAGCAATTGAGGTAGTGTAAAGGCCGTATTGAACACACATGAGCCAATATACACATTCTCTGGTACACAAATGTGGCATCTATACCCCAAGGCAAAGAGGAAGTTAGCACGTACTTCCTATTAGCCCATTTTTGTTTGCCTTAATTGACTTTATAGCGTTAATGAACTGCCTGGTGTGTCTTCTGCCGCGGTGCCGTTTGAGCAATTAACCGACTGACAATCTTGTTACAGCTTTATTGATTTAGAAGCTATGTGATTTCGGGGTAAATAGCAATTAATCGTGATGGTCAATGAAAGTGAACAGCTCGGTATTTGTTGACTTGACCCAAACAAGTGCACTTTGTTATTTTATTGGGGGGGGGTAAATTATACACACACACACACACACACACACACACACACACACACACACACACACACACGGGGGGGGGGTACCCCCGTGTAGGATTGTACTGGGTATGTGCCGCGGGAAAGACCCTGCTTTCATTACTCCCAGGATAAGAAAAGCCCCCCACCTCCACCCCCCAAAAAATTGAACACAGCTGGATTAAGACAGGGGTAACAGTTATTTGAGTGAACTGGAGATATAGGATATAATTAGTAAGTCCTTTGGGGGGATTTTCTTATGGGAAGTAAGAATATGCTAAAACTTGTTTAAAATTGGAATGTTGGTCTCCAGATTGCACCAGGATGCACCAATGCAGCACTCCTTTCAACACATTACAGGATTACGAAAGGGTACAGTTTTACATCTGGTGTAGGATTAAGATAGGGTATTGTATAAAAATGTCCGAGGCACCCCCCACATGTGTGTGTGTGTGTGTGTGTGTGTGAGAGAGAGAGAGAGAGAGAGAGAGAGAGAGAGAGAGAGAGAGAGAGAGAGAGAGAGAGAGAGAGAGAGAGAGAGAGAGAGAGTATGCAGTCGCTACCCCAACAAGCGTTGATTACAGCGTTGATAAATAAATGGACAATATGAACATTATATCTGGGGTTTTTAATCGCACAATATAAAGGCAATTCAGGAGAATATATTAACTACACATGAAACATCATGCAAACAAAATCTAAGGCATCAATTGAGACAAAGTATCAAATGTCCCCTCTGTGTATTGATGCGGAAAATATAGTTCTAAAATTGAATTTTAACACAAAAATAAAAATATTAAAGGATAACGTGTATACGACACGGTAACTGCAGCCTTGATCCCTTATTCCCGAAACCTATTCCTGTTTGTATCATTTACGTTTCTTTCGAAACTTTGTTTCAGTCGTCCACGTTACACGTGCATGCAGTTGTATAAAGAAGACGACAGTGACGACGTCATAAGATTCCAGATAGGTGAGTCACCGTTCTCAACCAGCACTCACAGTATTTCCCATGTATGCACTTTACATTGACCGTGCGTATCATACCAACGTGTTATTGACTTTCCGTCTTTACAGCATATGCATCATTAGCCCCATATTGACCTTTTTTATTTACACGTGTGCAGCATTCACCTCTTACTGCCCGTGCCGCAAGGAGAGTGGCTTACCTGTTAAGTTGGGTTTTGTCTGCGCGCCTATGTTGTCAATAATGTTAGCTGCAGGTGGGTGTTGTGTGTATGGCATGCTTCTTGTAAATGAATATCCGTAAACATTTGAGACTTTCGACTGAAACTTTACTCAGCAGAAGGGCAATCGATAGAGGAGGTTGGCGGGTATTTCGTGGTCAACATTGCATATCGACTAAAGTAACCCAAGAAGGCTAAATGGGTAACCTGATGAAAATAGTCGACCTTAAAAACAAATATTTTGCACGAGTCGACTCATACTGGCAAGGAATCCACCAAACTGTGGTCCGACTTGGGTTTTGTGTGAAACAAGACATGGTTTCATGCCTCAGGCTTGTCCCGATGAAATGACAGGTTGAAATTGTAATATTAGTGATACATAGAGAGAGAGAGAGAGAGAGAGAGAGAGAGAGAGAGAGAGAGAGAGAGAGAGAGAGAGAGAGAGAGAGAGAGAGAGAGAGAGAGAGAGAGAGAGAGAGAGAATGTATTCTCTTATCGGCAACACTTCCACATACATATCTAAAGAGAGTACATTTCCGGGATAAGTACTGAAACAAGTTTTTTTTTGGGGGGGGGGGTCTTTTTTGGAAAGATCATGACCTAATAGAAAAATTTCATTGCTAGTGCATACATAAGCCAATGTACCTATTCTTTTAAAACTATTTGAAATGTGTTCGCTTATGTTAGGTCGATAAAGTACAGCCTTAAGTAGATGCGGCAGCTTTCTGTACCTACATTTGTTTGATGTGACTCTTTTTCTTTCTGCGAGAACATTAAGACGCACACTGATTTTACTGGTATTTCTTGTCGTTGTCCCAACGCTTGATTTGCTCCTACGTTTTGAACGAAATATGCGAACACAACTGTTCACTTAAACTTTAGTGTCACTAAAACGTAAGAGTCCAATGACCACACACCTTATATAATCCAGTTATATATATATTAGGTTCAAAGACGAAATATATATATTTTTTCGGAACTTGGTGGATATTATGAGTTGTGACTCACAGTCTCTTTACTACAAATGAAATAGGGCACGCTAAGTTTTTACAATAATTTATTGGGCGGCAAAAGGGAGGCAGAGGTAGCCAAGAGGGTTGTCTAAAGATGGTAAGACGCCTTCCAAGATCCATATGTCTCTTGTGCAGCTTATCAGAATCACTGTTCCAGACTACAGGTATCCTATGAATGAACAAAAACAAAAAACCGCTGTGTAAGTTTTAAATTTTAATATATACATTTTTGGCTAGAATGCTGGTGCTCCAGCTGTATTACCCTGGTAATTGGTTACCATATCAAACTACACAACAACCCACATGTTCATTCTAGGAAAGGTTTATAAAACCACATATTCTGCTTTCTTTCTGGAACTGTGGGGTCTAGGTTGGTTTTATGTGACACATATCTATTAAGGACCATTTTACTAATACTGGTGACCTATACAATGGATGCATGGAGTGTCTTCAAATAATATTCATTTGCATTGCACTGGGAAATGCATCATATATCTATACATAAACTGAAAAACCACATGGGTGCAGGAATTGTATCATTCTTCGTGCACTACGGGAGATGTCCTGACAAGTTGCCTTCAGAATTTTTAGTTTGCAGAAATAGTTGCTGTTGTTTTTGTTTGTTAAAGTTCAGATCTACCACGCAGTCACGTACAAAAAAATGATGAAGGTGATGCAAAAAAAAAAAAAAAAAAGGCACAGGTCATTATGCGATTAGTAATGTGAATGTAGCGGATACATTAAACATGTCCCATGACGTACGTGAGCTAAAAGGTTGCCCTTTAATATTGTATTTCCTTTGTTGAAAGCCAGTTCTGTGATATGGCTTATGGTTTTGACGATAAAAGAAATCTTTTATGTATGAGAATATGTTCACTGTTTCTCCCACAGTGACATGTATGATAGAATATTTATTACAAAATAGCGACAAAAGTCGCAATTATTATATATAGCATATCATTCGGGGGTGATTTTTTTTGTTTTTCTTTCTTTGTTTTTTTTTTTTTGTTTTGTTTTGTTTTGTTTTGTTTTTTTTTTTGTTTTTGTTTTTTGTTTTTGTTTTTTTTTCTTTTTTTTGTTTTTGTTTGTTTTTGTTTGTTTTTTGTTTTTTTAATAATGTTTTTGTGTTTTTTGTTTTGTTGTTTTTGTTTTGTTTTTGTTTTTGTTGTTTTTTTGTATTGTTTTTGTGTGGTTTTTTGTTTTGTTTTGTTTTCCATTTCTTTTGGTTGCAACTGCGGAAGAGGATATAAAAAAGCTGAAACTTCTGTCCCGTCAGAACAGCAATTGAACTAAAAAAAAAAAAAAAGAAAAGAAAAAACACTAGGATGTTTATTGATACGATTCTTTGTATACGTTTACCAATAGACAGATAATAAATTGAAGGAAAATGAAAATGGGAGGGAATTATTGTAGTAGTTTCGAGTGCTTTACCGGGTACACCAATGCTGGATAATGTGCATAAGCTTATGCCAGAGCAGCCTAAAGCTGTCCCATCGCACAGGTGTGAGCACATATGACATCCCTTTCCGCTAAAACCCCCACACCCTGTCTCCGTCGTTCCTGAGAAACCTATAGTATAAGTGGCAGATTTTATTACAGGACATCTTGTAAACCTCTTATTCAAACGGAATAGTTTAAGCTGCGGTAGGCTGGTTTGACCTGAGGTCCTGCTGGATCAGAAAGCAGGTCATAAAAATGACGAAAAATACAACAAACGTATAAGTAGTAATTATGTACAATGAAAGCTGCAGTCATCTAAAAATAAATCAGCGTGTCACTCGTATTGATACAGGAAGTCTTGTCTACATTACTGTTCAAAGTTTGCAATTGAAGTTGCTTATGATTGTGACAGCCATTCCAGGCCCTTACCTCTGCATGCTTAGATTAAGGCACTACCAGGTCCTCGCTAGTTTCTAAACGGATCATATAGCGGTTAGATATAAACTTGAAATGGTTTAATCACTGTTCTGGTGTCAGATTGTTGAAACATTGAAATACTCAAACACAATTCTGGAAAGCTGCATGCTCTGATCCTTGTAGCCATTCAAGAGACTCTCAGACAGGTTTCTTCGATGTGTCGCGGGAATTTTTAGATCTGTTCTGTAGCTTTTTTTAAGATATTTACATGGCATTGTCAGCTGTGCCATAAAGGGTATCACTATAATCAAATAAGAGTAAGAAAACTGCGTAGGGCAACATTGCTGCAAGGCATGTTGATAAATGTGGCTTTAATCTGTTAGGAACAACGGGCCCCTGTGTTACGTTGGCACAGATGCCCCCCTATGAGGTCGCTCCAATATTAGGTAGTGGCAAAAGTCATTTCTAGGTATTTATATGAATTCACACTTTCAAGCGCTGTGTTTTAAAGTTGAAAGTATGGGTCATAGACACGCTTTAATCTAGCTTCAGCGCCAAACAGCATCCATTCGCATTTTGCTGAATCTTTTCTTCAAACAAATCCGTGGTTTGCCAAGGTCAAATCTATTTGTGGCCCAGCTCTATATCCTGAATATTCGTTAAGGGAACAAGGACCACAGTGTCAATTACGCACAACAACTTTGGCACTCTGTATGTTTCTCGGCAAATCGTATATACATATAATAAAATGGCACGGCCTCAGAATTTAACTTGATGGGACCCCTGTCTGAAGAACGTGGTGTCCGAAGTTTCACGAGGGGAACTTACACACTGATAACGGTTGCTTAGGTGTATGTAATGCAACACTTGTTCAGTGTCATGAATTTCAAACCATTCGAGTTCCAACAGCAAGGATCGTATGTCCACGCAGTCGGACTCCTTTTTCAAGTCCACGTAAACGACACCTTAATTTCCTAGGCCCATTTTTCTCCATAATCTGGTCGTGCACATTGATAACGGCGACTTGTATCCAGTTTGTTTTGCTCAAACAACTTTGTCCCGGGCAAAAATCCCGCTGTCTCCCAGATACTTTTATAACGTGATTTTCTAGACAGCAGGCCCTGGTGCACTTGTAGGTAGTCATGTTATTTCATCAGCCTCAGTAGCCGACAGGTTAGGCAAGAAAAGCGTTGCCCAAATACATGCGGTAAATTGGGTTAATCTTACCACGCAAAGCAACTGCGCATGCGTGCAGCAGAAAAGTAACTTAATGCGCTCAATGGATGAGTATCTTTGTATGGCCATCCAATAACGCACGAAAACTAGCATGTTTTATCCCGACATTAGCAGTAATGTGACTGGTACATAGGGAAAATGTTTCTAGACCTGACTGTATTTGTGGAGGTAGGGGTCGGCTGCTACAAAGCAGTTTTGATATGGGATATATTATTAAAACAAGAGCAACACAGGCAAATAACTGCACTAACTGTGAATTTGATAAACATGTTTTTCATGCAAGGTCATAAAGGATGAAATATTTGCAATTGTACACTGTTTATATCTAATGTAACGTGCGACAAGAGAAAAATAATTTCCCTTGACGCTGCGGAACCAAATACAACAGGGTACGTGTAAGACACTTTTTTCTAACAGCCTAAAATTGTAAACATAAGATGTAATAGCTCATTTTATGCTATGGCTTCACCAGTTGTCGTGAGTGAAAGGGTTTGTTTCACATATGGTCGTGGAACACGGCCACCCATCTTCAATGTTTATATCACTAAATTGCAAGTCTATCGCAAAAGTATCAGCTTATCCAATCTTACATACACTTTTGAAAATGTAGATCCATTCCATGAGCTTGCGAACATAGATAAGGCCATAGATTGCAAATTGTGAACTCGACGAACATAATTTATGCAGCGGTCGATAAGACAGTTCTTTTAATAAACTCAAAATATGGAGGACAGAATTGCTGTACAACGTGAGACCGTTCCTTGTCAACAGTGTAGGAGTATTGATAAAAAACCCACCTTGAAGAGCTGACTAATAATAATTTTTGTTAGCAGTACGGCGGTATGTGGTTCAACAATACAAGTCCGTAACGGTATTACAAGGTTTAGTTATTAATCATAATGATAATGCCATGCTTCTTTCTCAAAGCCTTGTAACCTAGAAATGCATCACAGAGACCCTCTTTCTAAATTTCTGCCTCCAGCCAAGAGCACCTCGACCGATGAATCCTTTAAAATGTGCAATTTTGAAGACGACCCCCCTCCCATCGGAGACAAGGTGCGCAGCAAAGAGCCCAAAATCTTATTAGGTGAGTTTCCTCTGGTTGTCATCTGCAGAATTAAGCGCGCGTTGTTTTGCCACTAATGACATTTACACGGCCTGACACGTTGCAGTCGTATTTGAAATGAGTAGCGATCTTGGCCAGTAATTTCATAAATGCAAAACAAATTGTCAGAAGTGGTGGTTGCTCCGTTGTGGGCTTTTGACCTAATATGGTGACCTTGCTGCCGCTGATACACAGCCACTATGGTCAATATTGCAGACCTGCGGGTAATGCTGTTGTCGATACGCAAGCTATTGTGTGCGTTTTTCTTGCGATTTGGTCGGCGGCAAGAAGATTTAAGCGGTTCAGTCCCCTGTGCCCTGCTCTTTCAATAGGGATTGTCAAGGGTTGTAAAGATGGAGTTCTTACTTTCAAAATAACGTAAGACAGTCAACTCATTCTGTTTGAACTGCAAAGAACTGTGCCTTAGTGCAGGCGTGAATTTTTGTGCCCCCTTTAATCGAGTGGGCTCAAATCGGTACCGTCGGGTCAACAACTTTTCAGGGCACAGCTTTGACAATAAAATATGGCCGCCAAGGGCGGAAAGCCCATCGCGACAGAAAATAGTATGGTAGGTCTACTCTAAAACTTGAATTAAAATCACTTTTAAAGTGCAACACTACCGGAAGATAAAGTAGATGGAATAAGGCTCATATCATTTAAGGTTGACAGAGGTGAATTTGACTTTGTCTACACGTATAAATGAATTACAAATACAATAATATTGTAATATTTGTCACAATTTCCCATTTGTGTGCCATTTTGTGTAAGTAAGCAAGTTCTTTTGAACGTCACATTTGTTAAATAATCGAAGAAAAAAGCTTTCGAACGGTATATAAAAATTGTTAATGTTGACGATTTCAAAGTTCCACAGGAGTGTTGCTTTCTGCAAAGCCTACCTTAAAAGAGTGTCCAGAGAATTGATGTGTGCTGCTCGTATCATTTGTAGCTCATTCCACTTTGTGAAGAGATAAAATGAAGCAGCATAATTGTAAAGCCATCGTTATTGTAATTAAGGGCGTACTGCATGTGTTAATGGCCTACAGCTCTGCGTCTACAAAGTTATTGACACATAAATGCCGCAGTAATTATTTTAATGCAACAAATGTGGAGCACTCTTTTCAGCACGAAGTCTCATTAAGTATAATCAGTGCGGACTAGGCGGCGCCATTCAAGTAAATATGGAGCGAAGGACTCGGAGGATGGGTCCCCGGAGTTGCACAGGAATTCTCTCAGATTGGGACCATTTGGCCTGTTCGGTGAAACCTACCTTAACTTTTGCCCCCACTTCTTGCTCAGATGGCACAGGCGGGGAAACACAAGGTACGTATTGGACCTCCACCACAGCATAGAAGTCAGAACTCAGAACATAGCACGATAAACGCTTACAAGGGTGGGAACAAAATTTAATTAACAGCCCCAACCGGACCGCACATGAGGTTTTGCGATTTCCATATAGCATGACCGAATAAAGCGATTTTTGGCAATTTTAGACAGCGAAACAGCAAAACTTAATCTTTCGGTACGCCACCCTGAGGAAACTACCGGACCTGGCCATTGTAAAGTTAGATCAAAATAAACCAGATTGTGCAAATAGTGTGGCAGGAAATCTATTGATAATAAGAATATTGTTGCGCAGATATAATGCAGATCAAAGCTGTAGGAATAAAGTTCAGCACAGAATGGCATGACACATTCGATTTTATCTTAGAGGCAGCTGTATTGATGAGCTCTCATTTGCATTACGAAACAATGGTCAGATATCATCTTTTCAAAAATAAAAACGACGCGTGTTGCACTCACGTATCCTTATTGTGACTAATTTTCTCCGTTCTATATAGAAAAAAGTATACTTTGTGATGGCCTTGCTAATAATCATGGCTAGGAAGAGATAGCATTGTATTTTATAATTCAAAACATCAAAACAAGTTTAAAGGTAGCTTCGTCATCATAGATGCATTGTGGGTTACATGATTCACAAAATGGCAGCCACAATCAGACTACTGAGTTCAATGAATACTTCAAGATTTACATTTTTGTTCCATGCATGAGATTTTGACTTTTTCACTTAAAATGTCATAATCGCGGCCATTGGACACCCATATGAATAGAAAAAAAATCATATTTTCACAATTTCATGTGACAAAATGCTTTGATTCCTGTACGTTTGACAGTGTAAACTCGCAACACGTCGTTTGATTTGACAGGTGTGATGGTGATACCAATACAATGGTGCAGTAAGAGTGCAAAAGTGTGGAAACCTGTAGTTCATTATACAAATTATTGCAGGGCAGCCCATATGCTATGGAAGGTTATCAGTCCGAGGACTGATAAACTTCCATGGCTCACGGTTTCCCTTGTATTATTTGTGACATAAGCGTATTATAATAGGTAAACAGAACAACATTATTGTCAAAAATTATACTTAATAATAACTGGCAACATACAAAAAAAACCAACAACACAGTAGAGGCCGCACGGTTTCGTTCACGCCCCCAGCGTTTACATGCAGAATTCCCATGGGTGTAATTGCGCATGTGTTAATAATACATGGTCCAGAAATCGCATCAACCAATCGGGGATTTTCAGTTTATCTTATTATGAAAAGCTTATAAAATAATGATACCGAAATATTGTTTTGGTATCATTAACGTGGTGCCAATATGTTCAACTATGTCAACCTCGACAGATATGTGGACTTAACACATTGAACAGAATGTTTTCAATTCGTCACAGCGTACATGAACAGAGCTGTTCTTTGTAATTATGGCCATGGGAAGTTAAAGTGTATGTTGTGAAACAGTATCTGGAAAGTAAAATCTCTGAAATGTGACTGGCAACTTTTGAAGTGTGTCAAATCGTTTAGCCAAACTAAGTTTCTGACCTTCCTGTCTTCTCCAATATTCAGCATATCTTGAGTTCACTCATTTGTCTGCTCTCTAGTTTGTTTTTCAAAATCTCTCGAATATTTTACATTCTTAATGCATGTATGCACATATGAAGAAATTTATATTTCATTGCTAACCAGGATAATAGTCATCAGTGGAATTATATTATGCAAAACTTTGGTTCTTCATAGAATTCAAGTGCATTGCTTACGTCAACCTGGATGCCGGAAGCAGCCGTTTGATTACGAGGGACAGTGACGGCCGGTATACATGTTGGGTGCGTGGCTTCTATCGTAAATATCAGCTAACTCATATACGCGATTTTAGTCATTATTTAGTTAACCTCAAACAGAATGAGAATCCTATCAGATGGTCATGTGAAACTGTTTTATTGATAAATATTCGTCCCTTCTTGCTGCTTCGTGATTAGAGATCCACTTTTTTCAAATTTCATGACATTAAAATGTTCGTGAATCATGTCACATACTTCGGGAACTGTTCCTTGTACTGTTTTCAAAGTGGATAGGTTTCTTTGATAAAGGGCAATAAAACATAGCATGACATACCATTATGTATGTATCACTAGTGTAACTGGTATCTACAGTTGAGGCTCAAGCTGCTATATCCTCACCCTGGCTACAACAGGTAATACATCACTGTGGCTTATAAATGATTACCTGCCCAGCTAAGTACAGCTGGTAAGAAAAGCATTTGGCAAATAGAGGAATAAAGATATTAATTTACCGAATGCAATGCCAACCAAACCAGTCTGAGTTGCAATTACATTTGCCACCGACATATTTTGAAGCTAGGCAGATTTTATTGCATAATGCTGTAGGTCATCCAAACTTATCCAGAGAGGATGTCGCTGAAGCCCTGGAGAAGTGCATATCGTCTGCAGCAGGCGCAGTGTGGCATGGAGACCGATAATGACGCCGTTATCAAACACAATGCTCCAATGCAGATCGACGCATCATCAGGTGGGGATTGTCTAATGGACACGGACAGGCTCATAATGAGTCACGCTTGCATCACGTTATTCTCACATTGTGTTCTCGTATTTCAGCGTGATTCGCGTGTTCTTGACATTCTCATATTTGCTTCCTGTATTGGTGCGACTGTGGAATTTGACACTATCGCTCAACATAAATGCAAATTAACTCTAAATGCTCTAAATTGGTGAATTTATTTAGAGGGTCAAGAATTCCTGATTTTGTAGATGTGCGTTTGTTCCTCCGGTCCGTAACTTCCATAGAGAATGTATCCTGCAATGCAGTTTGTTATGGGTTATTTATGAGTATCGCACAGTTGGGACTTTTAGTTTTTCTCAGTAAGCAGAATATAACGGGTCTTCGAAAGAAACATCATGTAAATCCACAATACATGCTGACTCTATGTGTCTTGTATTTAGGAACTCAGAACTCAAAACGGGTTTTATTTGGGACATATATGAAATAAACTTAATTCCAGCGATTTAACTAAAATATGATTAACAATTAAGCACGTTTAAAGACAACGAAGTACAACCATGATGAGCCCAGCAAAGTATGAGGAACCCTCTATCACTGGGGCGGCCTGAAATATTTTATTAATGCAACAACACGTAAAAAGTGGAAATTAGTGATATAATATCACGCCCAATGCAACATCTTTATATAAATGTAATTAGTTTATGGCATTTCTTGTGTTAACTGATCTTCATAATGGTTATAACACAAAACGTACAAATAAAATCAGAGGATTAGAGCTCAATCTTAACTTTGTCAAGATGTAATGATAAAATACCGGATCAAACTAAAATAATTTTTAATAGCATGGAAACATTGAACATAAAGTCTATATTATGGCCAAGAACATAGATTAGTTATTCCTGAAAGTTTCCATCAACACTCAGGTCAGTGATGGGTAAAACGTACATCAAACAAATGCTATGATCAAATTCAGGATCGGATTTTTGGCTGAATTATGTGCACAAGTGATACACATATAAATACATGTGACTTATTTTATTTGATTACTACCTGAACATCAAGAGTTGCCGTGTATGTACCCTTGTCAGAGCACAAAGCAGATCCCCCCTTTAAAAAAGAAACATGAAACTTTTGTGACGTTCTGATAGGTTATCTATCCGAACGACTCTTTACAAATGCAACTTTGCAACGACATTGTTATAATGGTTTATTTGATCATCTACCATAAAGATAAGAGCACACCGCTTTAAGCTGTGTAGAGTTGTCAAGACGTGGCGACTTGGAACCCTGAAAAATTCTGTTCAAAATATTTGAAAATGACGTAACAGTGAAATAATGCCTATGAATGAAATGCATTGGATAGGTCAGCAGTAACATGATGGTTTGATATATTTTTGCAGACAGAACAAAAACAACGATGTCTGGAATCGGATAATTCCTATTACTTTACTTGATGGTTTGATATATTCTTGCAGATAGAGCAGAGAAACAATGTCTAGAATCGGATAATTCTCATTACTTTGGCAGTCAACGACCGCCGACGTATAGGTCTGCCACCATGACTACCAAGCCCATGTGGACAGGACAGGGTCAGATCAAGTATGGCGGCATATCCATGGGAACTGGCAACGTTGCCAAGTGCTCCCTCAGACAGGGGTTGCACTTGTATATTATGTTCTTTTGGGCCTTTATTTTAGTATCACGCTTTTCATTCTAGAATTGCGAAACAAATGGTCATCGTTTATTCAAGTCAAGTTCAGTGGTCTCTGACGGTGCAACAATTAAGGTCATCGGTCGCCTTATATGTAGGATTATACAAGGTCATTGGTCATCTGAAATGTTGATAAATTCACGTTGCCAGTCGAAAACTCAGTTGGCGTATTTATTCCGTGAAGCAAATGTGTATTACGATTCAGGGAATACAAAATAGGCGTTGGATTTCATGATTTTTAATGATGGTACGTCAACTCTTATTTTGACATTGTATTGTACATATAGACATGAGAAAAACACATTTTTGGAACTTAGATAGCCTGACCTGCATAATGGGCTTACAAAGTTGTCGTGACAACTGATTTTGTCACAATACGCATTGAAGAAATTGTTGAAAGGGAAAAGAGACGGTATCAAAGAAGTCGAAACATGGTACTATCGACACGCTTTGTCAGACCTGCACGTGAACGCTAGAGGCCTGTGCTCCCTGCATGTTCTCCGAATGGAAGTGTCACAGAGTCTCCTCACGCGTCACTCAATCAGTGATTTGCCTGCAGTGGAAACTACGGCAGACAATAATGGCACTGAAAGAATGGATTATACCATATTGCCCCAAGAATATTTTACAAATTAAAAGGAAAGTCATGTACTTATTGGTGCCAGGGGCCCGTCACATGATGGTCACTTATTGACTCTTGCAAATTAACCTTGGGACATTAACACTGTCCTTGAGGAGGATATCCGACACAGGAGATAGCCTTTTATATATGCTTCGGTACCCGAATCGCAATAGATAGTCTTCTGCGGATGTGCAGCTGTTTTTGCGTGATGCTGTTATGCGTCCATAAGGTGGGCGCCTGATATATTTTATTTTTGTCTTTAAGTGAACGGGACATGACAAATACGCATCCTATTGTTGCACAAAAGGACTTTTCGGATGAACTTAAGAACCTGGAAACCTCAGCGTTGCGTATAGTTGACTTATCACGTAAATCTCTTTTTTTCACACAAGATGTTTCATTTCACACTTACTGCTGAATGACATTTAGTGTCTGTTTCCGTGACAGAATTCCGAACAGTCGGAAATAACGACGAGCATGCTGTAATGAGTTCGGAAATGGGTTACATTATCGATTGACTACGAGGTTTGGTGGACGGGCGATCTGTCTTACCGGCTGTTAAAACAAACAATTATATTGAGTAATATCCCCAAGCCACAACGTAAAGTCACTTTAGATTTGTGACACATTTTAGGCTAGGTGATAGGTGCCAAAGGTTGTTGGTTCGAAACCCGACAATTCCTTGGTAAATCCATGAAAGATATGCTATGTTAGTTAAATTGAATGACTTTGAAACAAAGGTGCTTGATATCAAGATCATAAATATTAAAATATCAACACAATAATGTAGGCAATTAAGTTGCCCATAAACCTGATCCGTGCAGGCGTGCATACATGTATACAGTATATCATCTGCTATAGCAGAGGCACGCCGGATATTGTATTTGACCTACCTTAACATGAGGCTGAAAACGTGATGCTTTAGGTGCTGTATGCTCATGTTGTACTGTGCACTGAAAATCTCGGACCTAATCCCCATATTCAAATTTTATAAGACATGCCATAGTAAAAAAAATGCTCGAAGTAAGCATTCAATTTAGTTTGCAGTTAAAGTTTGACTAAATTGTATACGTGTACATCTATTCCTTTCTGAATGTTTAATGTACAAAAGGCGAACGGAACATAATGGAGACAAAATAATTTCATTCCACCTGCCAGAATGAGATTAAATGTTTTCAGCATGAACTTTGTACAACAAAGTTTTCATATGTATTTCAATTATACGAAAAAGAAGGTTATCCTAAGAAAATTAATTTCCCTTACTTGTCTTCTGTGATACAACGACACCTCTAGCTGCTAAACCCGCACAATAAAGCGTTTCAGCTGCCGCCAGCATTGGCCCTCAGAAACATTCTGTCGACTTAAATTCCCCCTTTTTGCATTTAATTTATATGAAAGCAAAAAATATCTGCTCAACGAACTGAAACTGAAAATGGTCTATGTTCTTTTCTTGTTCCAGCAGGGTGTTTGAGAACCTTGAACTTTCACAAAACTCTAATTCATGGTGTTTTCACCTTTTATAGGTGCAGACACAAAATTTATGGACGAAGGAAAATAGTGCTTGCGGATCACACACGGATATAATCCCGGGAGGTACATGTACACGCTTGTGGTACGCAAAACTGGATCACACTGTTGAACTATGCCGTGCAAAGGCACTTTATTAGTGTTTATTTGATCAGTGTTTGATTAAAACAGTCAGTGAGAACTGTTGACTATATCATAATTTTTCCAAGGGGGGGGGGAGAACAATACAGCAAGGCTTCGCTTTTTTAATAATTTATGTTCACTTTGCTCTGTGTGAATTATTGGGGAGACATATATTAAAGACGCATGGAACCGCATCTTTTTCACCCATCATCAATAGATATTTTGAATGACATCAGCACAATATTTGAGTATGTTTTTTTCAATGACTTCATTCTTAAGTTGGACGTACAGTGCTTGCATTGTGCATACTATTGGATTTTTCACCATCTGAAAAACCAAGCATGACTTTGTTGAGGTTTGACATAATTGTATATTTGTATACCTATACATACAAACATACATACACACACATACATACATAAATACATGCAGACATACATACATACACACACATTTATAATATATATATATATATATATATATATATATATATATATATATATATATATATATATATATATATATTTAGCAGACGGTAACAAAATTTGAGTATGTTTTTTTCAATGACTTCATTCTTAAGTTGGACGTACAGTGCTTGCATTGTGCATACTATTGGATTTTATACGTATATATATATATATATACGTATACGCATCGCTTGCAATTTTGTTACCGTCTGCTAAAGGGATAAAATCCTAAATGAATACTTTGGTACCTTCCAGTACAAACCTGAAATACTAGGTACTTTCTCTCGGCTTGTACTATTGATGTAGAACTACTATCACTGCAAGGGAGCTTCAAAAATTGCTGAATGAAGGGAATTACTGTAGTAATCTGCACACCAGAGGCAAATTGAGGTAATTAACCAGGTGACAAAGTCGTTAATGAAATATCCATCTGTAAGTGTGTGTTGGTCGCATCTGGTACCAGGGCGTCACTGAATAACGCTGACCGAGTATTATGTCTCCTTGTGGTATATTCGTTTTTTGTAAAACTCGATGAAATAAACGACAGATATTTGTACTGGGAGCGTTTTTCAAAACTTTATTTGCCTTGCATTAAAACTGGGTATTTGCCAATTACAAAGACAGTATTCTGTCTCATTAGGATGTCCGGATATTTGGCATCACGGTAGCGACGATTTTTTCAATTTTTCTCCTGGAATTACAAATTGTCTATTAAAAGATTTTTGGCGCAGTGGCAAAATACCATGAACATGCAATCGTTACCCGACAAGAAATTGCGAACATACGTTAAATTCAAAACCAAATTCGAAATTGAATCATATTCACTTATATTAAAGGTTTTTAGCTGCAGAAAAAAAATTACACGCTTCCGAACCAGTGCACATAATTTACATATTGAATTAGGCAGACATTGAAGACCAGTGAAAACACCTTTTGAGGAGAGAACATGTGATTACTGTAAGAGTATTGAGGATGAGTTTCATTATGTGATGGTTTGTGAAAAATTTTCTAACCCGAGAAAAAAACTATTGCAAGGAATGTCCGATTTTTTTTGTGAATCTTGAGAATTTGGGTCCGGAAGAAAAATTTACATTTTTGATAAAAGGTGAAGATTTTGAGACTGTTTCACTTATGATAAATTATATAAATGAGACTGTTGTTATAAGTAGATCCTCATGAACGTAGGTAATGTATTTATTTAAACATCATTGTATATTCTTTGGCTTCTTTTTGTGAGGTTCGATTGTGTGTATTGTGCATGCACTGTGTTGTATTTGGCAAAATACCTTTTCTGTGTATTAAAAGTGCAGCTAATAAAGATTCATTCATTCATTCATAAGGTGAGTAGCAACCCTGGGATGAAAGCAAACGTGAAATTAAAGAAAAGTGTCCTCCCTTTGCTTGCGAGTGAAAGGGGGCACCTGTTACTGACACTGATGTTATCCACGTTTGTCGCTTTTTAACGCATATTCTATGCACATATTTTGCGTACAACGTTCCGTAAAAAGTCCCCTCTACACAATATTTTAGCAGTTCTAGAAATACAGTTTGACGCTTGAGTCATTTCAAACACCGCAAAGCAGGTGCTGTGTGTAATGCAAAAACGTCACAAAGCAAATGACAACCTGACGGTACTTACGTTCAAAGTTGCCAGTTGAAGTGGCATATTGTGAGTAGTAACGATTCAAGCTGAATTTTAGTACTGTTAAGTTTTTTTTTCAGTTTATTAAACAAGATTTAAAGAAATATATATAAATAATAGCAATAAACTGGAGGAAAAGATTTGCTGTAGAGCAAATCCGTCTTTGTATCTTGAAAATGAAATTTCTAAGGTTTTAATTTTTTCTTTAATAATAATCAAATGTATCTTGACAACGATCTTTTGAATTGACATTTTGAAATTCTTCCTTCATCTGAATTAGTTTTAATGTGGTGAACATAAAACACTCTAACTGTGCCTGATTACCATAATTTCATATTGTACAACTTTTATATTCATTTCATCGGGACAACTGTGCCACGAATTGATGTTGCTATGAACACCTCTGTTAAGAATACGTTTGAAAATATTCAGCATTTTAAGTTCTGAAATATGCCTAATTTCCATGAATTCAAATTCTATATCTTTTGTTTTACCCGTAATTCCATTGCAAGAACTTACTGCGCAAACTTTGTAAATAAATTCGGATTGATACCTCTATCTCTTACAATTAAAAATGTCAATGAAAAAAAAAATAACTAAAAACAGTGTACAAGTAAATCGGTATGTGTGCTAACACAAGGTTTCATGTTAATCATACATAGACTTCATTAAATACTGGGGGTATACCGAGATTTACATCTTGAACATTTCCAAGCCTTTAACAGAGCGAAGTGTACTTCAGACTGCTACTGGTACATATATACAGTATAAGGTGCATCTGATGAAGAATATAAACCTGTAACATTTTAAACCATGTTTATTAGAAGCATTTCATATTTTGAAACGTGAATATCATCAAGAGTTACTGTCACATATGCACAGTTAGAAAGTTTATCTACTGTGAAACAACGCTAAAACACCATTCCCCGAACTAGTAAAAACTACCCACTGTAGGGAGGCACCAACTTCATAGAATGTCGAACCTTATAAGTATGGACGATGATGTACATGCGGAAATGAACATTATTTGGATATACATATACATCTACTATCTCTGCATATAATAATCTAAGGGGAAATAACCACTTCTAAAACATAACAACCGTTGTTCCTTTATTACATGGATAAAGAAAAAGAGCACGTGAATACAAAAACTAATCAGATACAAGAGTATCTTTGAACAACATATTTGAAAAGAGGTCAAAGTACACACACACACACACACACACACACACACACACAAAAGGAACCCAAGACTAATACCACCACACATACACACACCCACACACACACACACAGAACTTATAGTGTGTTCCTTTTTACACTAAAGGTACTAGCGACATATTTTTCTACAATTTGAATAACCTCACTATCTTGTAATTCCATTAACATAATAAATATTTCATCATAACCATGTTGACTGAATATGACAAAAATATTTTCAAATGCTTCAATTATAATTTTGCGAGGACTTTCGAACAGACAACTTTCCATAATAAAGTGGTACTCAATTTCAATTTAGCTGCAAAAGTTACACGTCCGTTGATTAAATGGTATTTTGTTGGGTCGTTTGTGTCTGCCGGTTTCGATGTGTCAATTGTGTGCACTAATACGGAGTCTGGTTATGTTTGTACGTATGGCAAAATTTGTTGTCACTTCTAAACAGGGTTTGATTCTAAAATAGTGTTTAAATTTTACATATGTTCTTAGTTTGGCTTCATCATTTCTTTGTTTCAACATCTCACCATTCCATTGGTTACAAAATTTTGACTGCGAGTGCAATTTGCTTTTTAAGATGTTTGAAGGGAATATGTTGATCAATAATTTTATATATTTGACACTCTTTAGCGGGACTGATTTGTTTTCCATTTATACGTTGCATAAATGTGTTTCATATGATAGTGAATTTTCGTCACAATATACAAATCAAAACCAGTTTTTGCATGTTGTCACTATAATTTTCAAAGATATAGGAGTGGTACCAAGTTCACCTAAGACAGCAATATTACAAGCTGTGCGATGAACACCTTTCATAACAGTAACATAGAATGCGCGCTTAGTGCCACAAGGAAAGCTGTTGACTAAGACTACATTTTGCTTTATATTAGGCTTGCTAGTATTTGAATGAAAGGTATCTCCATGCTAAATGGTCTTTTAACCATTATATGTTTGACTGTATTGAGAAAAGGACTATAGTGGTGAAGAGCACTTTAAGGGTTATTATTCAGCAGCTGTTGGGAGTTTTTCTCAGTTCCTGCAAGCTCAAAGCCTGTGAAAGCAGGCAGTCAATTGTACCATTTAAGGTACCTACGAGACAGGTTCTGACTGTGCAAGCTGATTTATTATGCATGCAACCATCATGGATGGGATCAGCTCTATAAGTTGTGGTAACAGTCGGGATGTGTATTAGAAATTCCGCAAGTTACCCATGGAATTCAGCATACATTGAAATTTTTCCACTTTTGTTTGCATGCCCTAAGAATTGGCCCTTTCACAGCATATATATTAAACTGGGAATGACACTGCGTCTAGAATATTTTTTGAAGATTTGGAAGATTTTAATTAAAATTTCAATCGCCCGTAGTTTGCATAATTTTGAACATATTAATTTGTTCTAAACCAGAGTATGGATTTCTGTGATAGGGCTACGGCCATGCAGTTTGAATTTCTAGCAATAGATATCTCTGAGACAAGCTGCGAACACGATAAAACGATGGAGGGAAATAAAAAAGAAGAAATAGAGAACCTTTAGATAAAAAACATTTTTTTTTTTTGGCAAACAGATTTCATAAAACAGAATACAGAGGGTATTTGCATTTCCTGTACTGATACCAAACATCATTGTATTGAACAAATTTTGTGTCTTTATGAACCGCCTTGGCATTCGTACTGGTAATCTAACCTAGAACCACATATTAGTCGTTTTCAATTATCCAAAGTACTATCGAATCGGCTCAGAGATGCTGCACGCACACTTTAAAAATTAATAGCTAAGGGAAATCGCAAAGTAATGCTTGAAAAATATCTTATTCGCATATGACTACCTCTGTGTCACGGAGAGTGACTGCGTTAATAATCTGCATGAAAAAACACACTTAAACAACTGGATGGAAGGAAAAACGTATATCACTTCCTGTGCAATGGACAGGCAAACAGACGACATAGTTTTCATAAGTAACGCAACAAGGAGAACGATATGATCAAGCACATAGACAGCTGGAGAACGCTGAGCCTAATTTAAGTATTCAAACTAGTGACAATATGATCAACTCATCAGTCTGCAAGTACTCTTTTTAAGAATAGCAGGTCTATATCTTGGAAAGTAATAAAGTCGTCAAAGTGAAACTATTTTTACAAATTTATAAATCATATTGTTGCATTGTGAGTGTAGTTACAAGTAGGCGAGCTGAAAAAACGTTTCAAGGCTAAAGGGACACTACCCCATCAGTAAGGAATATAGGGTATTTCTCAGGCTCTTCTAGAACCGGAATGACTGCAAATGTATGCGATTTCACTGGGGTATTTATGGTATGAATTAAGCCATCTATTTCATGAACACAAAACAAATATTTCATGAAGTTGATGATCTTGTATGAAGAAAGCGAATTGATTTTTATATTTGTAAGCATATATGTTGAACTGGCTACGCCTTGCAAATTTCGTGACTGCAAAACACCTCAATGTGTATCCAGCCATCTAGCCATCCAGCTGCATATACAAATCAATCGTAACTTTCAGTCAACAACAAGAAATGTCTTCACTCCTAATTAGAAAGATGGTACTTTTAAAGCATTTTTTTTGTTTTTTGTTTTTTGTTTTTTTTTTTTTTTTTTTGTTTTTTTTTTTTTTGCATACGGGCTATTCATGCATTAAAAACAATAAAAACCACGACCACATCACAGATAAAGAATGTAGCATCATTTTGGATCGGTGAAATGTCATTTCAAGTGCCATCTTGTCCTAAATCTGTGTATGCATCATCAACTAAAATGGCCGATGAGCCCCCCCTCCCCCCCAAAAAACCCACGATACTGCTATAGGTCAGAATATAATATTCATAAACACATCTTCATCGAAAACAAATTCAACAGGAACCACTTTATGTCAATCAAACAATGTCATTATAGAAAGCTCAGAGACTCAAGATTAGGTTTTTGTAAAGCCAGACCACCTCTCTGCTTTGCCATATCACGATTGAGAAAAATGTAGACCAAAATTACCTCCCGGTCTGTATACATACAAGTGGTAATATATTAACAGTTGCCTTAGGAGTAATCTTTTACACTATTGCATAAAAACAAACATAAAAACAAAAACGCAGATGTGTACCCGGCAGAAAGCTTTGATAATGAATTTCACCTACTCGGTTAAAACGGGCAGTCTTCACCTACAGATATATATATATATATATATATATATATATATATATATATATATATATATATATATATATATATGTGTGTGTGTGTGTGTGTGTATGTGTGTATGTATGTATGTATGTATGAGCAAGTGAGTTCAAAACATTTCAAATTGTGTTTGTTAAACAAATATCGCATACTGGTCGGTGCAAGGTAAACCGGGCTTCCGATCTTGTTAACCACTTAACACTCCTTAGCAAAGTACTGCGCACAGGATTACCTGTCTATATTGTGTTCAGTGGGGAACAGCTATCTCCGATTAATTTACAGTATCCAGCGGTGAGCGTCAAGGTGGAATTATGATCCCTCCCCTCTTCAATATTTACAGTGATGATCTGAACCAACAACTGGCTTACAATGGTCGGTGGCATGTCTGTGAATAATATTAGCTATGCTGACGACATTGTGTTGCTGAGACCATTTTTGAATGGTCTTAAAAAACTTATTATAATAACCGAGAGTTTTGCAATTGAGCATGATATTGTATATAACACAAGCAGAACTGAGTGCATGTTGTTTGATTCATCGTCTTTCAAAATGGCTGCTGATCCTGTGGTAAAACTTTCTGGAGAAAGGCTTAAATTTGTACACCTCTTTAAGTACTTTGATCATATTTTGCTGTCTCCCTTTCTGATGATCCAGACGCTGGAGGCCAATACTGTGGCCTTTCTGCCAGGGCAAATATGTTTAAATGTAACTTTTCCTGTTGCGCAAATGCTATGAAGTCTATTATGTTTAGGAAGTACTGCACTCCCATATACACGTCGCAATTCTGGGTAATTTACACGACTCAGAAATCCATGAAATAGCTATATGTTTAATAAAGCCTTTCGCCCGCTCATGGGTTACCCAAAGTTTTGCTTTGCAAGTTCTATGTTTGTAGAAAACAAGGTATCCTCTTTTGATAAGCTGTGACGTAAAGTTTTATATAGCTTCTCACAAAGATTAACCGAGTGCAATAATGAACTGATCCATTTTAGCTGTAACCAGTGATGCTCGATGGTGCTCCCCCTTCTGGAAACAGTGGAACTATTTTTTTTCACTTGTAACTCAGCAGATGTGAATCACTTTTTGCTTTTAGTTTTGCATGTTTCTTTGTTTTTATTTTATATAATACATATATGGAGCATTGCGTTTGAAATAAAGACTTCCTGTTTTATCTTGTCATTCCTTCTTTTATCCGATCTTATCTTAAAAATCAAAATTACCACCACCCAACATACATACATACATACATACATACATACATACATACATACATACATACATACATACATACATACATACAAACACACACACACACACACACACACACACACACACACACACATTAGACATTCAACATTAAAAAAGGCTGTAAACAAAGGCATGCAAACATTATGAACATGCTTTAAAGTGACATGAAGCCAACAATAAGTCAATTGTAGTGACAGTATTATTCTGTAAAAGAATGTGATACCGGATAGGTGTAAATAAACTGATACATTTTGCTGAGTAACTGAAAGCAACAGCTCACTCAGACACCCTTTGACAATAGATTTGCTTTTCAAAGGCAAAACCCACAGATAGGTTTGTAGAAAATCTCATAAAATGCGCTAGTTAAATAACGATGATCAACATGCATAGAAAATGTCATTTCAATTAACATTTTACAAATTGGTATTTGGGAGATGTATTTGGGACGTTTTTTGAAAAAAAAAAATAAAGTGTAAAGACAAAGACCAAAAAATAGGAAACAGAGTGCCGTTTGTCAAATAAATTGTTAAATGAAGAGTAATACGTCTATCGTCATGCACATCTTACATTGTCTGAACTTATATTTTGAGTGCGGGTGAAGGGGGGGGCAGTTACTTTTGGTATTCTTATATTTTTTTTCAACTATTCTGTCATACATTGGAGCAAAAAGACTACGCACAGTGTGAAGCGACCTTGATGAGAGTAAGTACAAAGCGTTACAAAGATATCACAGTTTAATACGATGTGTCTGCACTGTGTATTGTCTACTCTTTACTGGAAGATGCATTCCATGGTTGATAACAATGGCAGTTAGCAGCTTGCGTTACAGATTTTAACCTCACCCTCTATATCCGTCCCAGTTAAAACCATGTTCCGAGAAGCCTGTACTCGTGTGTTTGATTGCTTAATGCTCTTTTTGCAACCCATTTATTACACTGATGGTTATTAGACCAATAAAACCTATGTAAGATGTTGTTTGCTTTAAACGCACACTGAATTACATTTTCATCTACCTGTACATACATGAGGGGAAGCATCACTGTATGACGGCAAAGCCTTAGTTACATTCGTATAAGGGCAGTGCAGAGAGGTGATGAAAGCATAGAATGCAATCAGCGTAAAAACCTGTTACTGCCGGTACCTGATAAAACAATGATTGATCATTCTGAATATTTTAATTTTTATACATAACAATTTATCTTCAACCTCTCCCTTAAGCCATTTCTACTAATAAAGATATGACAGAGTTATATTCCTAATTACAGAAAACTATCTTACGTTGATGAAGCTGGAAATAGCCTAAGTACACATTCTTGGCAAGACAATGTGCCATGGATTATCAAACTTTGATTAACAGGGACCCAAATCTCCGTCGGGATTATAAGCGCTTAAGGTGTCTTCACAACAACAGAAACTCTATTTCATGATAGATCTGTACTATTGACATGCATAAGTCATTTTGTTTGATATCTATTAACTCTCATCTGTGGATTATACTCACACAGGTGATCATTACAGCCTTTGGAGATCTTTCCCATGTGGTCTTCTATTCACCTGACATTTCCTTAATTAACGCACACAGTAAGCAGCACAACTGTTTCAGTTGCTGCGCTGTGACCCTTTCCGTGGCTACTACATCAGCCAGCAGGCTGATAACAAGCATCAAGCAGGCCACATCCCGATCTTACCTCATTGTTATAACCTTTGACACTGTTCGGTTATATCTACTGATGGCACATTTTTCATAGATAGACACAGGGACATGATAAACGCGAAGAAAGGCTAATGCTTGCCATCGGAAATGCCAAGTTAATTAATCCTGACCCTTTTCGCTTTTGACCCTTTCCAAATAGAAATCCTGGTTCACACCAGTCAAAGCGGGCAAGCCGTGAGCTCCTCATCAATTGCGCTAAATGTTTTACTTGTAAAGACACACCACCAATCTTTTTTCCATGAAAATATATCTTAATATGTAGACATACTTGATATCCCTATAGATGGTTTGCTGGTGAATGCACACTTCAACGCTACCGATGATAATACCAGAAAATTAAACAAAGGGTCGATAAGGTGACAAAATATTCCAAATAGGCTGCTGCGATACGGTGTTACGGTTACAACCATCACTTATTGGCAAACGTCAGCAGAGTTCGCGTGTCATTCTGTCTTTACCATTAACAGAATTTATGTAACATCAATAAGTGTGTGAACAATTCTCTGCTCACTTTCAAGATTGTCCTGTGTTTTTTCTATGGCCATTATTGAGAAATCGCTACAACCTTCTTAACCCCACATAAAAACATGTCCTACAGCGTTTCCTGCCTAAGATAGACTGAGGCTTCGTATCAATTCTTACCCAAAATACGGTCTTGTACAAACAACTTTGGGCATTAGGTTTGCAACGCTCATTAAGAAATCAAACTGGCTTCATCGGGCCTCTAAAATTGATAAAGATATCCTTTACATTTTGTGGATGGGTCATTCTTTTTTTAACATTAGCATCGTTATATTATTATGTGAATATCATCGAATCAGATTTATATCATTCTTTTACCAGCATAGATACATACCCTGCATTATTCTTGAAGCCAGAGTCGACTGATTATCCCGTACCATTGTATGGATAACATCGACTATTGAACCTGAAATATCCTTCTTTTTGTGCAAGGTATGGCATGAAATAATTTGGTCTTAAAGGTTTACATATACATGAATGACATCTTTGTGACATGAAATTTATTTCCTTTCTTTAAATTTTGCAGAAAAAAACTGAAATTAAAAGCATGTGCTTCATGGTCCCATATGATGCAAATTGATTTAAACTGCTTGACTAGCTGATCCATAAATTACCGTCACTGACACTTAATGTGATTTGCTGTATTTCACTTCATTAACGGTATGTTTTGTGACCACGAAACGGCCCGGTCTCGAACCAGCAACCTTCGGCACCTTCCGTATTGTATTTGTGTCTTTTTGCCCAGAACCACTTCCTAGTAGTCACTACCGTATTCTGCAGTCCGAACTCACTACTCTCCATAAGCTAACCTGTCCCTGTCTAACCTATATACATATGGACACGTTCCTCTGTAATGTTTTGACATAGACTGTATCAGCCCAAATAAATTAAAGGGTCTTCAGCGGGTAACTACTCAACATGTTTCGGAGCCCATTACCCGTGGATATCGCTTACACTGCATTTGCTTCACAGACACAACGTGAAGAACTAGATACTGCGATGCCTCAAGTGACTTTGCCTGAGATTTTAACATGGATCCCGAACGTAAGTACATCGGCTGTGTAATATTTTATTCATGCATGGATGCTTTCCTTTGTCCTTGTGAAATGTGTCAAAGAATATAGTCATATACGACATTCTATGAAAATACTTTGGCTAAGACAAATCCATTAATTGAAGATATTTCATTTTATTATGAGAAAAATTGGTACCAAAGGATGTGCGTCGTTACATGTAACACAACAGAATTTATACTCACTATATATGCCTTTATTGAACTAGGCATGCCAACAAAAGGGTAATATTGCGTATCCATGTGTTTTGACAGTCTCTTTTGATAATAATCCGAAACTCTGTATAAGGTGCATCAGGCGAGTGGGCTTCTTAGACTCAAGATTTTGTGCCATAACGCGTTTGTGGAAAAGTAATTTTATATATTTGGTGTTTATGAAACCTATGGATACCGGTTTATTGAAAACGTCGGGAAAAAAGAGTAAGCTTGCTTTTAAAGACGTCTCTGGTGCGAAATTTATAAAATAAGAGAGAAAAAACACGAAACCGTACATCAACGCAGCTTAAGAAATATACCGTTCACAAAATACTGACACAAAGCCATTAAATTTCTTTTTGCTTGTTTACCGGATTAGGCATACAAACCACAATTTATTATAAAATTACAGCAGAGAACAGCCTGTTGATAAAGCAATAACTATTAGCAATACCCTTTGCAATATGTATCAAAGACCTGCGCTATTCAATCATTTACGAGCCCTCAGCAAAAGAAAATCAAGTTTAAATTTAATTTAAGAACTTAATTCAACCAACGAGGGACGCTTAGGATGACGTTTATGATCTTTATGCGAACAATATGCATATAGATATCGTGTTATAACACTTGATATCGGCATTACTTCCCGTTAAATCCCAGTTAAGAACAGCCAGAAGGACAACTGCACACCATTGATGCAATTTGCCAAGTGACGGCTAAAGCAAACTTTGCAAAGTAACGGGGAAAAAACAGTAAAACTGTCATTTGAACCTTTATGAACCTACAGTAGTACAGTTCCCAGCGGCAAAGGCTGCTGTGTCCTTAACTGCTCACCATATTGCTGATGAAGACCACAGATTTCGTGTTAATTCGTGCCAAATGACATCAATCATTTCCAGCGAGCTGCACTGAGGTGCGTGCTGAAACAAACAAGTGTTTTGGACGCCAGTGAGAGGGAATTGAGAGTGACCGTTGGGAAGACCCTTTATTCACAGTGAATGGCAGCTTCGTCAATATAACCGCCGTCTTCATTCGTCTCATAGACTTCTTATGCAGACTTCAACGAGGTTCGCCTACTTGCATACGTCTTATAATCACTACACAAGCAACCCGTGCGGAACCAGACAACTTTCTATAGAAGTGGTGAAACTGTCGAGTCGTGGGGCAAGGCAGAACATTTTACTGAGTGTTATGAGGTCTGTACTTCACTTTGCCCTTCTGCAGCAGAAGTCGGTGTAGCGGAATAGGACGCAGGGAGCATGGATTTCCTGTGCTTGACAGACAACTGCGATTTATGTATTTGACATTGATTGGAAACAGGTTTTCTTGTTCCACAAAAACACAAGTTCGTGCTATTAATTCAAATTGTCAATAAACTGCAGATAATGTAAATACATTTTGTTAAGCAATAATAAAACTATTTCCATTAAAAACTGAAATGTTTACATGCCATTAAAAATCAGTCACTTTTTATACCTACTTGGATGATGACTGAATGTTCGATCTATAAGCCAGCCATGACTAAACCATGCTTAAGATAACGTATTCAACTCCTGACCATGACTATGACTATAATTGTAAGTCGTTAAAAAACACACCATGGTTGTGACTATAATTGTAATTAGATGGTGAGTCCTCCACGGAGACACAGAGAGTCGATATATATACACCATGATGTCGATTGGCTCAGACACACTCAGTGACCATGTGTCACCGTTTTCCGAAATCAAAGTGATTAATGAAAAGCGCTCACACGTCTGTGTGAAACCATTCAGCACTTGGTGCATCAAACTTCTGCCTAATAGAAATCCGATGACCTGGATCAGTACATAATCATGGTGCATGAGAGCATTGAACGGCACCATGTTAGCATAATCCAGGCAAAGGAATACCCTTATTCCTGCAGATGAGAATCAAAGGTTCTTGTGTGAAAGGTGAAGTAATTTTGATGGAAAAAATGTAAACAAATCCACGAAAAGATTCGTATTTAGAATGTCGTGTGGAACGTATCTGAAAGGCCGTCCACCAGTCCAATATACTACTGGCTGTTGAAAACTATTTATAAAAAAAAGTGTACGGTGTCCGGAAGTAAGGATTATTCGTGGTACAGCGTCTTTGCAAACAACAATTTGCCATTGACAGTGTTTTTGGCTCAAAGCACAACAAACAACATAGATTTAAAAAAGCCTTGCATCAGGAGCAGACTAAGCTCCGTTGTTCCTTTTACATTGCATTGTGGGGTGAAGAATATATCATATTCAGCCTAGCAGGCAAGGTGAAACGTTATAAGCTTTCAATTTCAAAATCCTACCAATGGATATAATTTTACCAGCAGTCATCAGCATCGTAATTTTCACTTAGAATAAGAATCGTACCATAGAATAGCCCATGCTGTATTACAACAATTCACTCCACCATTCAGAATAATTGAAGCAGATATTTGGAGTATTTTTTAGTTGTTAGTGATTTTAGTGCTATATATTTGGTTTTCATATCGAAGCAAGACACATTCCTGGTAAGGCACACTGTAATGTGCTTGTGGTAAGCAATCTGAACTGTTCATGAGTGACAAATTGAGAAATCATCGGTGAGTGACTCATCAGAGCACGGAGTATAGCCGATAACGAATGGGTTCTTGCCGCAAAACCTTAGGTCGTAAGCTGCAACGCTAGCTAAATATCATAACTAGAATCTCTTGCCACTGTGCCCTAATTTTCTTCCCATGACATTGTCATGTCCTTTACCCAATATTTACGATCCACCTGCACTTTGTTTCCTGGTATTCGACAATTCCGTACCTGCGCAGATATGTTTCTTTATTGTATTACAATAGATGAATCTAGGTATAATTATCACATTACACCAGGTCAAGCAAGCACCGGTCACTTTTTACTCCTGTGTAAATTTTAATGAACAGGTCAGTGTTTCATTAAAGCATTTCTGGAAAACAACTCCTGCTCGACTACATCCAGTGATGTGTGGCTTCCATTCAGCAAAAGCCCAATTTTTGCAGATGTATAAATCTCAGTTACCTGGTAAATATGGCTAATAAAGCAGCACAGTGAAAACACCAAGCGACCCGCGCAATAACGGAAGAAACACAACAGCCGTCCTACCACTTGATTAATGATCATCAATGGCGAAACTATGTTAACTTGCAATATGACTTTGACAGTTGTCGTGCTCTACAGCTCAGATAGCACAAGTTCGGCTTATTTCATCTGAGACTGGGGAGACCTTAATATAAGTACATATTCCCCACAACACAGATCCGGCTGCACATGGGAATTTTGTTAACTCGTATTTCTTTCTGGGGTCCAATATTTTATGTTTTAATTTGTTTATTTATTATAACATTTATCAATTTATAAATTGATTTATTTGTTTATGAATTTATTCATTTATCTGTTTATTTATTCCTTCATTGGTTTATATATTTAGTATTTCTGACGCAAATTGTATTGACATATACATTTAATTTGGATTGCTTTATGGTACAATAAGCGTTAATGGAAAGGTTTTGAGGTATGTATTATCGCCCATCTCTTGGAATTAAAAGCAAACGTAGTGAGACTTCCCACATATTTCAACGATATTATGATAACTTTGATCGCTCTTACTTTATAATATAAATATATATATATAAATATATATATATATGGATGTATATATGTATATATAAATACATATATAAATATACATATAAATACATATAAATTTAGTACAATTCTACAATATACTTGAAACAATCTTCATATCATTGCTAGATGGAGGTTTATTGAAACACTTACCTGTGTGGGGAAAGAATGCTTATTTATGTTTGTTTATTTTATAATATGGAAATGCACTGGAAGATATTAACAAGACCTGGCCGTCAATTTTCCACCCAGCCGCTTTTTGTGTGTTTTTTTTGTGCGTTTCTTCTGGTTAATTGTGTGTTTAATTTTTGTTTTTGTTGTTTTTTTCATTGTTGTTGTTTTTTGTTCTCTCTATTATAATTTTTTTTCAATTACTTTATCTGAATAATATCCGTTCTTGATCTGGTCCGTCTGCGCCTGCCCTTTTTCATAAATTTGAAGCTACGAAATCATTGTAATCACACCACCACGTTTTCATAAAGGCAAGTTGATCTTAAAATTAGGAGAATGGCTGTCTAAATCGCTGTGGACAGCAGGCTCCCGCTGCCACGGTTTTACTCGTGCCATATTTTTGGATATTTTTTCCCATATCTGTTGCTTTTTGTACCGTGATACAGAACACAATGCAGCCAGATTGGATTATAGCGTACATGTATGTATTCATTAGCAGAGGACTTCCGCATAAATATATTGCCAAATGTATCTGGAGACTGCTTAAACAACAAGATTATTAAATACAAAGAAGGGGATAAAGTTTTAGATGCCCGAGTATTTGGCTTGCTTTTGTTCAGTGTTTTTTAGCCATGCGACGAAGGACGTTACCGTTGCGTCAGACTGGCGGGCATGGTTATGAAATGACATTCTTATTGCAAAGTTTGTGATATCCAACATGCCCCGCAAAATTGCTGACGAAATATTCTCCAAAAGACACTCCCACCTCACCGCACGTCGGGAGGGACTAAATTTCCTTCTTCACTTTACGTTTGTTCACATCCGGGGAATATGATTGAATTTTTTCTGAGCTCTGACGGAACTTGGTGCAAATATCCGGGGCGTCAAGGTGGAATGTGCACAGCCATGGCGGCTAGTTCATCCTGACACTGGGGCAAACATCTATTGTCTTGCTTGGCTGATTTGAATTAGACGATCAACTGGTGGACATAGTTGAAACAAATGACGTCATGTGTGACATCTCCGACACCAGGTGCCTCAAGGGAAACAAAAGGAAAGAGCAAAACTGGCACAGACAAGGCCGCAGAATGATGTCGATGTGAGGGAGACAAGACAATGCAGGAGCACTTCTAGGCCCACCTGAGAACGTGCTGAACACGGCAAATAATGACTTGTTATAATTGGATAGGTTGTATTGAGACCAAGTTAAAACGGGTAAAAAGCAGCTTCATTAAGACTGTAGTCCGCCATTAAGTCTTGAATTCTTTCAGTCTGCTTGGCGGTATCACTGCTGGCCAGACACTGCAGTCAGCTGCGTGAGAGCTGGTCCGGACGGTTATACACGGTTTGATGATCATTGTGATGTTTTCTGAGCCTTTTCTCTATGCCAATTTCTCTCAATTTGGAGCATATATCCGAATCTTCTCTGTTATATGGAATTAGTGTCATTAATCACTTTACGTTAAAATATTTGAATGAAATTATAATGGCAACAAGAGTAGCAGATTAACAAGTCCTCTTGGCATCAATGACTCAGTCATAAAGGAAGTTACCGATCGCCCAAAATGTCGGCACAAAATTTTATTATACGACGAAAAATAAAGTTGTATATCTCATCGCGTCCATATATTCGTCTGTATATATATATATATATATATATATATATATATATATATATATATATATACATATATGTGTGTGTGTGTGTGTGTATATGTATGTATGCATGTATGTGTGTGTGTGTGTGGGGGGGTGATGCCATGGGCTTTTGTAAATTTGATTCTGTTGAAAACCGTTTGATACGTTCACAGTAACATTAATATCTTTCAATTGACCTTGTCCTTTGTTCGACATTACTGAGATACTTGGCAGAGTCCGTGGGTGTGTTCCATTATCAGGACTTTTACCTTGACTGACAGGTCTATCAGCCCTGCTGAAGATACCTTCAACTTAATGAATTCATAGCATAGGGGCATCTTCAGTGTGAGTTACAAGATCCATGACCCGGGGTTCAAGAATGCCGACAGGAAAAAATGTATTAAGACAGTGTATTAACATTATTAAGTTATTATGGTACTAGAAAAGTCCCCTTGCATATTGTGTGCTACATTTGTGATAAATAAACCTCCGTCAAACACTGCATTAGGCATATATTTTGCATACTACCTCTTCAAAGTGTCCAGTCGGATATATCACAAATGAACTTGGTTGCCATAATGATAATTCTTAATTCCGCACCCAATGACTTTCAGCAAGGACCAGCAGTTTCATCTTTTTGTGCACCATAAAATGGAGACCATAAAAGTGTATTTGAAAACATTCCAAAACATCAGAAGGAGAATACTTTCACATATTAGATATTATTTATTGGACTTTATTTCACTTACAAGGGCCTCCGGCAGAACCCAGGTAACAAATTAAACTGACGTCAAGGGAGGTAATGTGTAAGAGGGGAACGAGCATCCATCTTAAACATGTTTGACCAAATATCCAAGTTTCCTAGAGCCTTATATGTGTGGTTTCGGTAGCTCGGCCGACCCTACTGACAAGGCCAGACCTTTAATAAATTATATGAAACATTAAAAATAATAGTTTCAAGCTGCCCCTCCTTAATAAAAACTGATGGACCTAGGTTGAAAGATTTTATTTAGAAAGTGGCCGTCTTGTGCCGTTATTTTGCAATAAAGTCAACTCGAACACAGTATTTTATTTTAAAATGTCTGGAAGGTTTACTTGGACCGGGGAAACAACAGGGCTGCATAGCCACGAAGGTTCGGTGACACAGCATACCCGTGGTTATTTGGTGGTCGTTATCTTAATATTGCGCTAGGTTCCAGGTGTACGTTCTCCGAGCTACCACGAATAACGGTCGTTAAAGAACTTTTAAAACATGACTGACCATCTCAACTTCAATCTGCCTATGCATTGCGGGGCAGTCGCACAAAAATACATTCGATTTGGATATCAAAGTGAGTCGCGATCACAGCATACATCATACCATTATTGATGTACTTCAATATTTGTGAAACATATACTTTTGGTTTTATATATATATACTCCCCCCCCCCCCCCCCCGTGATTCTCCAATTACTATCTTCATTTACAAACCGTTGGGTTCCGAATCCACACTTTTCAATATGGCAGCCAAGGCTGAGGGTTAGTCCCAAGTGGATATTGTAAAGAAGTAGTATCCAAAATATATGTGCGGTTAATGTTAGCGGAAAGTTAATTTGTCGAATGAATGTAATATACAATATAATACAGTCAAGAGCCCCGCTGAGTCAAATATGGTGTTCAGTACAGAAGGTTGCCCCGTTAGTGGATACAGGTCCGCAGGTACCGGCGGGTTTTTGTACCCCCTGTTGGTGAGGAGAATATCCACTGCCTTGGGCACAGTCCGTGTTTCCATGGAGGTGTTGCAAATAGGTGACATCTCTCTGGTCTCATTGGCAATGGCATATTACACGCGATTTAAGAATAAAGAAACATAAGGGAAAGCGCGTGATAATATAATTATCCCCTCATACTGATAAGCATCTGTGAAACTCTTGGTTCTGCCGACGCAGTGGGAACGATTGTGGCCTGTTGATTGGTACGTACATGCGGGAGCTTGTGGTGAGTGTCTGCTGTTGGATCTAATAAGCCAAGCACATGGTTGAGATGAGCATTCACAGTGAAGCCCAACCTCCATACGGGCCATATGTCATCAGGAATAACTTTCTCTCAGTCAACATAGAAATGTACAGAGGCCAACCTTGAAGTACGGGGAAGAACTGCTGTGAATGGAAGCTTTGCTAATTTAGTGATTTCCTTGTGTTTGTTATTATCAATAGGCTACACTCTTTATTTTGTTCACTAGACATACCCTTTAATGGTGATACAAAACAGAAGTTTGCGTTTGTTTACCGGGGCAACTTAGCAAGTTGTGTGGGTAAATGTCACTTCCTGTCCTTAATGACCTCTCTCCAAAACAGAGGCTGAGATGCTAACTTGGCTTATTACAGCTCGCGAACTCTCCAAAAAGACTGAAAGTCTTTCGGGTGGCATTTTTGGAGGGTTTTTTTTTTTCTATTATGTTTTCTTTTTTATTATTACTAACTTTTTTTTGAGAAAGAGACCTTAATTGTTACAACTTGAATTATACTACATCGATGTTTCGTAAGAATCGAACACTTCACGGAAAATTATCAGAATTCACACCACTATTATCGCAGCTTGAAATGTAATAAGTGCAGTGATTCACAATCACAAGACATTCCTACTTAGCAATCTGCGTTCAATTGCGATAACATTGCAAAACCAAAGCAATGCGAAAAATGCTAAATAGCGCATTGAGGGTTGGTTTTTTTTTTTTTTTTTTTTTTTTTTTTTTTTGAGGGGGTTGTTTTTTGTTTTTTCCCGTTTTTTTGTTTGTGTGTTTGTATTTTGTTTTGTTGTTTTTTTTCTTGCTCCAACTACAAAACCTTTAGCGATACGGTCATAAGCGTCCCCAATTTCAACAGACTTTATCATTTACAGAAGAGGCCAAAAAAAACTTTGCCAAACATATCATAATATAACGGTTTACACACTCTCTCTCTCTCTCTCTCTGAGGATACAAACATTTTCGAACATATTTGATTGAGTGCTGGACATAAAAATGAGAAATGGGGTAAATCTTCCTGAGCACTGTTACATAAACACACTTACCATCAGAAATATTCAATCTTTTCAAATCCTCACTAAGACCCAAACATCCAGTTCTGGCCTTGTGGCAGCAAAATGTTCTACACAAAATAAATATCTCTCTCCAAAAGTAGACCGTTTAAACATGTGATACCAATTAAGCGACCTTTTCTAATCAATGTCCTGAACAAATTATAATTTGTACCATTCAATAGATAATTTTACAAAACGACGTAACTAATTTGGATGTGTAGATTGGAAAACATTCTTTATACATACATTATCAAACGTTTTCTTCATTTCCTCCACATACGACCATGCACCAGAAATGTTGCCACAATTATATTCAAACAAAGCATCAAAAATGTGTTTACACGGTCTTGTGACAGGTAAATCAAATTTCATCCGGTGGAAGTATTTTACTCTAATGTGCTCCAAATAAACATTGAAAGGCAACCATCCAAGCTCACCTATTGTACCGGCCATTAAAGGTGAAAAGTTAACTTGTAAAATGGCTTTAGCCGTTGCGTATTGTAATGATTTGAGAGAACCCTGAGATTCCTTTGTCTTACGTACCCAAACTGCAGCACCATGTGAAATAGACGAAAAGATGAAGCTTTTCCATATTTTATCACCAAAACTTACACGTTTTACATTTTGATCGGATGGAAGTTTACTCTTTAGATATCCTCTTAAAACGAGTTGCCTTGGGAACAATCAATTCTTTTACATGTGGCGAGTCTTTCAGGACGCTTGAAAAAATAATGCCGAAGTACTTATATGTTTTACATTCCGAAATAAACTTCCTAGCATCCATTTGTTGTTTGAATCAACCCTTTTTCCCACCAGCATGACTTTAGAATTTGAGCAGTTAAAAGACATATTCCATTTTGTAGTGAACACTTGAGCTATATATAGCATACAAACCAATTGGTGTTCATTTTGGACCAATAGGGCTATGTAATCGGCATATAAGAGACAAGGAATATGGTTATTATTAAAAGGTATAACAGCATTTTTTCTTTTAACATATCGATCAAATCGAGCACTACAACGAAGAAAAAAGTGGCGGAGAGGATGCATCCTTGCTTAACTCCATTTAGTGTCTCGAACCAAGAACTCTCAAAAGCACCGAATATTACCTTGTTTTCAACTTTATCGTAGAGACGCCATGCTTTCCCTGGAATCCCCTTTTCCCATAAAAATAGAGATTCTTTCCTTATTTACGGTATCAAAAGCTTTAAATATATCCAATAATGAAATCAAAGTTTTCAGTATGTCTTTTCCGTAAACTACAAATTCCCTTTAAAATAAATACTTGGTCATAAAGTCTTCGGTGCGTCCTATGGGCTCCATGCATCTCCCCTAATTTGTTCTAATGCTCTAAAAACGTCACACATTGACTTTCGACTATAGACGTGAATACTTTATAAACATTGAGTGTGACCGTAATTCCGCGATAATTCGACAGATTTTCTTTAGATCCTTCTTTGTGGATCGGTTTTGTGTACCCTTGAAACCATTCATCGGGATAAGCTTCTACTACCTCACACATGTTAAACAGATCGACCAGAGAAATAACCAAAGCTGTCCTCCCCTACTTCAAAACTTCATTAGGTATATGGTCTACCCCACACGCATTACCATTTTTCAGTTTCGAAACCGCTACTTTGACATTATCAAAATGAATTTCAATGGTATTTAAGCCGGTCGTACCACCTTTGTAGCTCATAAGTTCATCAATCTGATCTTTTAGAATGTCATTTAGGGCAGAGCTTTGCCTATTGCCAATTGAACCAATATTTTCCCAGTAATCTGTAAGAGTTTAACTTTTTTCTTTCGGATACATTATAGTACGTTTGCAGTCTTTGGGATCTATAATTCTAAGTTGAAAATCATTGTTTTTATTTAGGCGTCTAAATATTCTCCAATACGCCTTTGGTTTTTTTTTTTTTTTTTTTTTTATTTCCTTGAATTTTGAATAACAACCTGAATCTTATTTCTCACACTTTTGGATCTGATCTGTTCTTGTATCTTGTGCTTTTTGGAAAGCATGCGCAGTCATTGTTGCGCTCAGACCAAAAACGATAAAAACGACTACGTTGTTTTCGGCTTTGAATGCAATTGCGAGTCTCTTCATCCCCAGAGTATTTATTCTTACCTGTGCACTTCTTTTTACCAACAACGCTGTCTTCCGCCGCTTTTTATATATCACGGAGGCCACACCAAACCTCATTTACAGCACTGAAAGAGTCACAGTTCCAATGCACGAAAACAACATTTATTTTTCTCGAAACTGTGTCCACTTAGTGGATTCTTTAATGTTCCACTTATAACTAACTCGGCTTGAATGTTTGACTGTCTGCAGATAGACCAGCCTTAACCGTTATGACCACTGTCTTACATATTGAATGTGTGTGTGTGCTGAGCATGATAGATAAACGTACCACGCCATTCTCTCTCTCTCTCTCTCTCTCTCTCTCTCTCTCTCTCTCTCTCTCTCTCTCTCTCTCTCTCTCTCTCTCTTTCTCTCTCTCATTTCAACCAAATTTTGTCTGGAGTTTTTCTCAGACACTATTATTCTGAACACCGCAAACTTGCCATGGTGACTGACCTACCAGTGAAATTGTGCATACCGTTTGGGATAGTCATGATGTTTATCATTATGCAAATTCAGGGGCAATTAAAAGTATCAAAGCTCCATATCTTTCAATATATATATATATATATATATATATATATATATATATATATATATATATATATATATATATATATATAAGTGTGTGACTGGGTGCACTTGTCGTTGGCTTTGTTGTATTTTGCTGTATTTCGTATTCCATGTATACTATTGTCATTCTGTCCGTATCTTATATCCAAGATGAATGTCAATAAAGCTTTGTATGGGCCAGTACAGGAAAATAATTTTGCCAAAACAGAGTACTGAAAATAGGAATGTTCCAGCATAACTGCCAGTATTAACATATATGATGATCAGCAATACAGAAAGAAAGAGGGCCTCCGGTTCGCTGACGTGGGAAACACATTACGTTAGTGTGGTAGCATGGTGCTAGTAAGGAAATACCCTTACCCCCACCCCGCCCCGACACACACACACACACACACACACACACACACACACACACTAAATGACATGCCGCTTTGCCTCTTAGCAGCATGCATGCATGACTATCTCTATGCATGCAAGAAGGAACTTTGCAATATATCCATTCGAACTCCCTCTCAGAGTTCATAGATGTACTTAAGGAGTGAGGATATCTGTCTATCACCACTCTTTTTTTTCAATCACGATCATAATTACAGTTCTAGAGCTTCAATCTGTACAATGTGATTAAATCTCTCTCTCTCTCTCTCTCTCTCTCTTTTTTCCTCTGACACTTTTATTCTGAAAACCACCAAACTTGCCATGGTGACTGATCTGCTAGACTGCTTGCTTGTGATTGGCCAATTGACCTGGCAAACAAGATTAAAAAACAAACAAACAAACAAACAAAAAAACCTCAAAATTAAAAAAAAAAGACTAAAAAAAAAAACAAACAAACAAACAAACAAAGAGAAAAAAACACAAAAAAGCAGTCAGTGAGTTGTAAAGTTGGAAATGGAAATATCACTATACGTTTTCATCGGGGGGGGGGGGGGAGGCTGGACGCTGGTACAAATCATAATATTGCCCTAGTAGAAGGTGCAGAAAATGAGAGAATGTACAAATAATGGTTGGTAAGAAGTATAGAAATTCAAAGGGATTCCAGTGCGTGCGTAAAGCAAATAAAAATGCCCAGTAGACTAGTATGGAGAGCCCCTTACCCCCACCTCCAACCCTTGTCAAGTACCCGGGAAATAATCTGGGGTAATGTCATAATTTCACCCTTTATTTTGCTCTTCTAATCTGGGCCACTTATTTCCAAATGACGTCTCACTTTTTCCAGCAGGGGTATTTCATGATCTGGAATGGTTTAAATGTGATTTCCGTGTCTAACCAATGAGGCTAAAAAAATTTAGGCTAATTGGTCTCACCAGGGATGTGGAAAGAGACTTGAAAGGAGGAAGTCTCTCGGTTTCAAACAACTTTGATTGGAATAGAAAGTGCCGTAATCCAATAAATTGCTGTTTTTGCTTTGATCTTACTTGATGGGTCGAGTTGATTACTGAGATCATTATCAGCGGCCGCCCCTACCCTCCTTGGCCGAACTGTTATAGTTTTTTTCTGCCTTGCTTATCTTGCATGGTCCATGGATTTGATCAGCGGACGGCAACATGTCGGCTGTAGCGATGGTAGCCATGGCGACACTGCTATGCATGTTCTGATTGGCCAACAGTGAAGGCACGTTGCTGTCTAAATCAAAAATGCAGGCAGCGCTTTCCATGACTCATGGATAGCGAATTGGCCTAGCGGATAGTGTTTCCTGAATCAGGTTATTGTTTGATCTGAAGATCCAGTGGACTTTTAATCATAATGAATTCCCAAAGAATTTGAGTAAACATTGGAACTGAGAGCAGCGGAGTAAATAAGAAAAGTGGCAGGCAGGCATTCTATAGATTCGCCAAGCTGTTGGGCATAAGTAAGCATATATGATGAAATAAAAACAAATCCATATAACAAGAGTACAAACAAGGATCACACAAAGTATGATTATAATAGGTTTTAGCCTATTCATATGAAAGTACAAAATTAATAGTTATAGGCCTACCAAGGCTGTATAGTTGATGTACCTATGCTCGATATGTTCCCATTCAAACTCAGAAATTCTTTATTCGACCATCATGTTTTGAACAAAATACAAGTTATTGTCGATAGGGTGGGCAAGAACACTGTCATTATCACTTGCCAATCTATATGTGATGAGTTGCTGGTCTCTGAACTGTGAAATTTGGTGCAACGATGCCGAGCTCCGTTCCCTGCGTGTCTGTTACGAGGATAAACAGATGTTTGGGTTCTTCATGCTAGGCCTAAGCAAAAAAGCAGACTATTCAGAGAACGCACACATTTTGATAATCGTAGGGATTTGAATACTTATAGCCTACAAAAAACAAAAGAAAAAACAAAAAAAAAAAAACAAAAAAAAACCCCAACCCCCCCCCCCCAAAAAAAAGTTTGCATCACTGGCCCGCTCCGAACTCCATCAATATAAGTGAAGAGTTTTCAGTTTTCAGTAGCTATGAAGAGAATAGGTACATTGTTTTTACAAGAGCGTCGGTAGGGTTTAAGTGACATGGCTTGCCCAAACCGCACGGCTTAGCCTATCCAGAACTGGTACATTCGTGTATACATGCATCAAAAGATGTATGTATTTACCCGGCGGCGGCGGTGGTGGTGGTGATGGTGGAGGGGGGGGGGGTGGGAGGGGGAGGGGACTCCCATGTAGGATTGTAATGGGTATGTGCCGCGGGAAAGGCCCTGTCTTCATTACTTCCAGGATTAGAAAAGCCCCCCCCAAAATGTACACAGCTGGATTAGGATAGGGGTAACAATTATTTGAGTGAACTGGATATACAGGATATACTTAGTAAGTTCTTTGGGGGGGGGGGATTTTGTGCGAAGTAAGAATATGCTAAAACTTGTTTAAAATTAGAATGTTGGTCTCCAAGATATACCAGGATGTACCAACGCAGCACTCCTTCCAACACATTACAGGATTAAGAAAAGGTACCTTTTTTTCATCTGCTGCAGAATTAAGATAGGGTATTGTATAATGATATCCGAGGCACCCGCCCCCCCCACCCTGATGAGTATGTATCCCCCCTCCCACCTCGTGTATAGGCTTTGTTACCAAGTTTTAACAAATGTTGATCACTATGCATGACCACCCATCTTTGTTACCACATTAGAAAAAATATAGCACGGTCATATGGGCTTCGACCCAGGCCTACATATATGAGACATCTTTCCTTTGATCCTGGTGTTTAGGACCCACTAACCCTTTTTGAGGCTGCATTTTGACGAGAGTTTGAGGTGGAGTGGGGGTGGGGGTGCGAGAGAGGGGAGGGAACATAGGCACAATATAGACCTAAGCCTACAATCTAGGATCGTACAGCGGGACCTTTGTTTCATTTTCATATAAATTTTCAGTTTCTACTTTACAAAGAAAGCATGGTCATGAATGGCTGTCCCAGGTTGGCTGTATAGATTAGGCCTCCCAAAGATTCCTCTATATAGCTTTGAGAATTCCAAAAGAATCCATAAATGCATCTGGTGAAAACACTTTCTTTTATATGGCCAGGGGTGAAGGTGGGAGAGAGTGGAGTGTGCTTGTGTGTGTGTCGGGGGGGGGGGGGGGGTGTGATGGTAACCAAGGTTTTAAATACAGGTCACACGGTGGCGAGGTTTTTGTTTTTTTCTTTTTTTTTGCAAAACAGTGTTCAATAAAGTTTGTTCATCTTAAACTGATAGTCTAATTTGTGCATCTCGCAAATCTGTAATATGTTCCTCGGAATTTGCCACTGTGGTATTTGTGTCTTTTTGCCAAGAAATACTTCCTAGTAGTCATTACCCTATTCCACAGTACGAACTCTTTACTCACCATAAGCTAACCTGTCACTGTCTAACCTATGTGGAAGTACTATTGTCCACAATGCACACGTTCCTCTGTAAAATTTTGACATAGACTGCATTATCCCAAACAAATAAAAGGGTCTTCAGCGGGTAACTGCTCAGAACAGGTTTCGGAGCCTATCATCCTATGTTCCTGGGCGCTTACCAATATGTCCCTTGAACTTTGCTACATTTTCCATGACCAGTCTTATGGAGTACAAGAAGAAGAAGAAGAAGAAGAAGAAGAAGAAGAAGAAGAAGAAGAAGAAGAAGAAGAAGAAGAAGAAGAAGAAGAAGAAGAAGAAGAAGAAGAAGAAGAAGAGGAAGAGGAAGAGGAAGAGGAAGAGGAAGAGGAAGAGGAAGAGGAAGAGGAAGAGGAAGAAGAAGAAGAAGAAGAAGAAGAAGAAGAAGAAGAAGAAGAAGAAGAAGAAGAAGAAGAAGAAGAAGAAGAAGAAGAAGAAATACAACAAAAATGTGTAGGTTTCGTTTACATATTTATGTTATCGTCAGTACATATTTGTGCTAATTTCAATCGCTATGTCGTTTGCATCTTGCAACCGGTTTTTTTTTTTTTTTTCGACATTGAAATCCTGTAGAGATATAAAATACGCCAAATAAATATAGGGACAATATCTACGTGTTTCACATATTTTCGATATTTCAGATGAGGACACCAGGGTAATACCGTGTTATTGAAATATTCTTCTCATCCATGAAGGAAAAAACACACAAAGGGTGCATTGTGAGTTTTAATTATCGTGACCAAAAGTTAGCGTTACTATGCGCTGTAGGTGTTTATTTAACCCTTTCAGTGCCAAATCTTGAACTGAGTCAACAGCTTTTCTCGGCGCGCATTGGGCGCATTGCGCCCACAGCGCGCTGAGAAAAGCTGTTGACCTGGTGTATTCTCTCTCAAATCAAAGACATACTGGTACTTGAATGAAAGGTCCTTTTCGAGGAATACGAATCTCTAATCTCAATGATAATACAGACTTGTCTGACTTAAGTACAACGACTGTAGACGTGATTGGCACTGAGAGAGTTAAAGCAGAGTTACAATGTTGTAAAGTGTGCCCTGCAGTTTCATGGATATTTTCTACTTACATTTTCAGCTCGACCGACATGTCAGTCAGGCTATCTTATCTTATGGTCCTTCGTCTGTCATCGGTGTCGTCGGTGTCGGCGTCCGTCTGTCATCAATCCACACTTTCAACTTCTCAAAGACCGTTATCCCCTTGAAACTTGGAGATGTACCCTGGGTAAGCCTCTGCCATACGTCTTCAAATAGTCACGATCCTGCAATTTGGGGATTTTTCAAAATCTTTCATTCATCTTTTTGCAAAAAATAAATAAATAAATAAATAAATAAAATAAATAAATAAATAAAAGTGCGCCCAAACCGCCAAGCCAATTGCTTTGAAATTGCTACGGGACACTTCCAGGTAGCTACAGACTTCAATTTGTTTACCACCTTGTTATGGATGTGATGTTTGTTTTGAGTTGGAGAGGTCACTGCACTCATTGAGTGTGGGCAAAGTCACTGAGTTAGCCTGCTTTATTGGTGTGAGTCTCATGATGTTGTAAACAACCAGAATAAGCTAGAATGGTAATCTACATTCATATGGGGAAATTTCCACAGATGCTTTAGTGAATTAAGATGTGTGACTTATGGGAAAACTCTGGACTACTGGTGAGATTTCTTAGTCTAGATATATAACGCATTTCATGAATGAGAGAGAGGGGAGAATTCTGAGATCGGACAGTTGTGTGACTTCAAGCCACTGAAACTGTGAGCCATTGTTATTGTCAAGGAGATACTCATCTATACATTGTACCTGTGGAGTGTGGGCAGTCTCTTTGAATGGACTGATATATCTGGTGTTAACTGTACCACATTGGAATCAAACTTCACCTCTGTGGGATTTGGATCATCACCATGCCTTTGAGTACCACATTGGAACCAAACTGTCCCTCTGAGGGATTTGTACCAGACTATTTTGCACCTGCCAAAGGATTTGGAACTGTGGGACAGTGCCTGTGGATTATCTCTCACCAGGGATTATCTACAGACTGTTTTACTGTTGAATATCAACCTAGCTAAGTGCATAATTTCATTTACCTACTTTGTACTGATTTTTGACCGTCAATATATTGTTATTGTTAAATTTATATGATCCTTGTCACTCTTTGTGGATGTTTGCTAATATTCAGCAGGTGGGCATCTTACGACCTGCTGCTGCTTTTTCTTATTTTTTGTTCTACAAATTTTTGTGCTTTGAAGCTATTTTCGACTTTTCCAAACCGTCACTTAAATTCCTCTTCTGAAACTCAGTGAAAATGTAGCTTGTGGCACTGTCAAACATGCCTGTTCATTAGGTGAAGATATTCCTCACCTGTTATTTTAACGCATTTTTCAATTTGGGTACTTGTTAATGTATATATTCCCATTGATAACAATGCATACAATGAGAATTGAAGAGGTAAGTCACATTTTTTACTTATTTCTCCAAAATGATCAACCAGATTGACTTCACACTGAATTTGGATGTACCTTGGGTGAATGTGTACCAATTGTATTCAAATTGTCACGCTCCAGTGGGTTTTTTTTTTTTTTTGTTGTAATTTTCATACACTTTTGTGGGTTTTTTCAAAATCTTTTTCAAAACTGCCAAGCCAAGTGGTTTGACATTGCGTAGTGATACATATAGGAACCCCCCGACTTTACTTTGTTCAACAGGTAACGCTGTAATAATTTTACAAATTTTCGGGGTTTTTGTCAACATGTTTAGTAATTATGTTTTGTTTGACAGGTTTTCTTCTTTCATAATGAAGCTGCGCATTTATAAGCAAAACTTCACGTATTTAGCTAATTCATCATTTGCCACGTTCCTAATTTTTCATTATTATGTGGGTTGTCTGTGCTGAATATTTAGCCTAGAGAAGGGGCCGCTACTCAGAGAGACATGTACGGGCATAGGCTCCGAAAAATGTTCTGAGTAGTTTCCCGCTGACGACCCTTTAATTTATTTTGGCCAATACAGCCTTTGTCGAAACTCTACTGAATAAAGTGTGCAATATGGACAACAGTACTTCCACATAGGTTAGACAGTGACAGGTTAGCTTATGGAGAGTAAAGAGTTCGGACTGCGGAATAGGGTAATGACTACTAGGAAGTTTGTTCTGGACAAAAAGACACAAATACAATATTTGTGGTTTTGCTTTTCTTGACTTTTTCTCGAAAACCGTAAATTGGATCCTCTGCAGACTTACTGGGAATCTTTGTGGTTTGATCTCTACCAAATTCATTTCTGCATTGTGATGCTGGTTTTTTTTTTTTTTTTTTTTTTTTTGTTTTTTTGTTTTTTTGTTTTTTTTTTTGTTTTTGTTTTTTTGTTTTTTTGTTTTTTTGTTTTGTTTTTTTTTTTTTTTTGTTTGTTTGTTTGTTTTTTTTTGTTTTTTTTTGGGGTGGGTGGGGGTTTTTGTGTTTTTTTTTTTTAATTTTTAGTAAAAAATCGAAAGTCGGAAAAATCGCTCAGGGAATATATTCATGTTAAAAGCAGTGGTGTTGGTCTTTAACAAAGATGACCTTGATAGCATTCTGATGTTAACAGGACGACGTCAGTCTGTGCATGTAAGATCAGCTAAAAACAGGACTGTCAGAGTCCTCTTGTTAGCATAATAGTATTATACGCGTTAGGTAAACCTCCTGCATCAAGTACAACCATGCAGTGGATGGTCCATATCTACTAGATTAAGCTATATTCTTCTCATTAAAGAAAAGCAAGGACGTCGAAAAATATGAATGTGCTGATGATCAATTAAAAGCTACACACGAATCCTTTGTTATTTCCCAAAACTGGATTATATCTACCAACTCAATGTCACATATTCTACAGAGAGGGACCTGGAAAGACGAAACTTCCTTGTTGACTGTTTCATACAAAATGGCTTAACTCTTTCAGTGCCGATCACGTCTATAGTCGATCCTCTTAAGTTAAACTAGTCTGAATTATCAGTGGGATCCCAGACTCGTATTCCTCGTAAAAAGACTTTTCGTTTAAGTACCAGTATGCCTATAGTTCTAGAGAGAACATCCCTTGTCAGCAGCTTTTATCGGCGCGCATTGGGCGCAATGTGCCCAATGCGCGCCGATAAAAGCTGTTGACGCAGTCCAAAGTTTGGCACTGAAAGGGTTAAATATGCTTATACTTTTAGTAAATTGATTCTTACTTTAAAAGCAGAGATGTGAAATGTTACAATCACATACCAAACCGGTTTTTCACTAAAAAATGTTAAATGACAAAATTAGTCAGTCAATGGAGTGACTTGTTTAAACAGTTTTGTACAGTGACATGATACTCCGTTGTCAGTAAAAGCAAAGATTTGGGACTGTATGTCAATGCGTCGACATGTTAAGTGCACAATGTAGGTGTGCATGTAACACATCTCCCAAATTGTGTGTCTAGATGCCTTCCCCCCCCCTCCCAGCATAATGTCAGATGATTCATTTTTGAGGTTGTCCTGGAAAGGAAGTGGAAAGGAAGGGTCATGTGGGCAGCGGATGCGTTTCAGGCAGGACGAGGTACTATGTCAATATCCTTCCAGGCAGCACTAAGCTGCCTGACACCTCCTTTTTTGTTTGTTTGTTTGTTTGTTTTTTATTGGGGGAGGTTGTTGTTTTGTTGTTGTTGTTGTTTTTTTTTTTTTTTTTTGTTGTTTTTTTTTTTTTTTTTTTTTTTGTTTTGTTTTTTTCGTTGGTTTTCTTTTGGTGTTTTTTTTTGTTTGTTTGTTTTGTTTTGCCTTTGTTTGTTTGTTTGGTTTTTTTTTTGTTATTTTTTTTGAGTGTCCTGCTGCACGGCAGTCCAAACCTTGATTGTCTGTATGATTACGTATGGGTATTCGCAGAGGACAATTTTAACTTAGCTGCACTCTTGATTCCCAGTTTGAACGCCTTGGGTATTGCGATTTTTTTGCGGGGGGGGGGGGGTACAAACAGAAAGACAGACAGTTGATCATTTTTACAATTACGACTGAGTTTGGAGCAAAATGGCAAGACAAACCTCGCAAGGTTTATAAGAGAACTGATTACATACGCACAAAACATCAATATTACATCATGTTTTTCTATTTATAGACCACGTTTCATGGGTTATGATATTTTGAGGAGTGGAGGCGCACGCCATCCATTTTAAGACTAGGGCTTCGAGTGGACTGTTGGGCAGGTGAAGTAGGGACACATTTCTATTCATTCACGGCAATTTAACTTCCCAAATGTCACTCTGCAGCGCCATCGATAGTCCATGGCATGTTAATAGTTAAAGAGTTGGATGTGGTAACGAGATTTTCTAAATGGAAAATAGGATTTGCAGATTGATTAGATATCTGTAGGTTTGGAACACAAACAACCTTGGTCGTGTAACCATATAAGAGGCACTACGCCAGAGTGAGATACACAGTTATGATAAAGTGTTTTACAATTACATTGAGGCAAGAATTGATCAGTCATCTAAGCGTTGTAAGGATTCAGCTTAGGAATTGGGGTGATGTATCATTGAAAATAAATTATAATAGTGAAATCTATTTTTAACATCATGTTGGAAGTTAAAAAAACAAAAAACAAACAAAACTTTCAGGGGGTAAGTAAAAGGTAAGTAAACATGATGTTTCTAGTCACGTGTTGGCCTGCAGCTACTTCAGTCTCTTGGCACCAGAAAGAGGCCAAGGGGTCCAAACTATAGATATAAGCAGGCACGTGATTGGCTTTTATAAATAAAAGATATGAGAGGTGTCCCAGTTTACCCCTGTCCCATTTCTCCCCAGTCTCCCCTACTAATACTACTTATTCTGACAGTCATGTTACTCCTTAATTACCAAGCCGGCAAATATCGATATGCTCTGAATTGACATAACTATACAAGATTCACATTCTTGTGAACCGATCTTTTAAGTACTAATTAGAGTGATCCAGATTAACAGCATTCCTGGACGCGCCTTGAGCGCAGAGCACAAAAAAGCATTAAAAGAAAGCTTTTGACGTCGTCTTAACATTGTCCTGAATGGGTTAAATCCCTGATTGCTCAAAACATAAGAACGGTATTACAGGTTGGCAAAGTTGGACAATTGTGCGGTTGTTTTTTTTTTGGGGGGGGGGGGTTGTGTGTTTGTTTAATGTGAAGAATGACTGGACATTTTGCAGGAATTAGAAAATGAGGAAAGTGCATTTACATGTTGTGATACCAGAACAAGAGAAATCCACCCCAATTTCAAGACATAGCCTCTAGAAAGAAATTAAATAATTGAAAAAGCTTTCGGAGTTAACTTCCTCCGAGAACGTTGTGCTATTTATTGCTCTGTGCTCTTTGTTGGCAATACAAAGTAACCCAAGGTAGCGCTTCCCAAATTAATTTGTTAATATGGTATCTAATTGAACAGTTTTTTGGCGACAATGTATTTATTGTGGGACATATTGGTGTTCCCGGTGGAGAGTGGTGTCGCCCCTGTAGACCACGGCTCCAGGGGCACCTTCTCACGAATTCCCTCGACCATGAATGATGCATGAGATTCGAAGCATGGATTTAGGAGTTTACCAAACAAACTTGATGGATTGATCGACTCTGTGACACGTGACATGCTTCATATGTTGCCGTAAGTGCATCTGGTTCTTGCCGACTGATACGCCTGCCACGAGAGTATAAGGTCAGAGAAAAATTCAGCTACAGTAGTGCTCTGCCAATTACCAAACACTGCAGGTTCTGTAAAGGTTTTTTACATGCGCCCAGTCTGTGCCAGAGAGCAGCCTATATTTGTGTGCCTTATATAATATGCAAAAGCACTAGGATTCCATCCTGCCGCTACTCGCCATGGCTTCGTGTCGGCGTGTTTGCTGTTGCCTTTGGGAAACCGTGGGGAAAAGAGTGGCCATGCAAAGAAATAGTAAAAATCCCAATAAAAAAGTTACTCTCTACAATATTGCCGATGTCGTCCCCTAAATTCAATATGAACATCAAATGAAGACAACTGTAATGCCGCAGTATTGCATCAGAATGAGCAAGGCAGCAGAGTCCAGCAAACGATATCAAACAAAGTACATCTTCACACATGTGTTTGCAATTTTAACCTTTTCTTTGTGAGAAACCGGTTGACCAATCGAACAGTTTTCTATGGTCCTCTTCAGTCTTATTTTGTTCTGTTTTATTATTTTAATCATTGTTATCATTATCATTATCATTTAGCGCTGGGATACCTTTACACAATGTAAGGCAAAAAGCACAGAAATTATATGAGTATAATGAAAAATAAAAGATCAAAATTGAGCACAAAGTGGCATGGACCTTCATTTTGGAACAACACAGTAACGTTTTAACAGCTATCCCTAGTAGTATTTTGTTGCAAAATAAATGCAAGATGTTTTTGCCATCAATTTGCGTACAAAATGTACATTGATCATTTACAGACGCATTATCACATTTTTTCTTTTCTGTATCCCTGATAAGATATATCTGATACAGCCTACAAGTCCCGTAGCACAGCTATCTACATTTTTACAAGTGGACTGCATGCTGTCGCCTGTAACCTACAGTGGGTGCTCTAGTGTGAGCAAGACTCTCATCAACGACCGTAAAGGAAATTCATTTTCTTGAAGTTTCAACGCCGCGAACGTCACGTGTACCTTGGCAGTCACTTGTCTTTTCCTAATTGCATGAATGGCCTAGCACTTCTCCAGTCACGTCGCCCTTTTCTGTTCTTGGGGCATAACCTCTCTGCAAAAGTCAGTTTCATGTATGCTGAGAGTATGGACGTCGTGTTGAATGAAAAGAAGCAGCAGCACTGATGGACCAAATTGTCACACGTTACACACATTGAGAGAGTAAACACAGCGGAAGTAATTTTATCTATTCTTATACCTGCTTTACCATTGAACATCCCATATATCACAGTTACCCAATTGCACGAACACTGACAAGCTATGAATCCCATGTACTCTAGAGCGTTATCTTTATTTATGATTCTAATTGAGCGTGAAATGATTTATTTCTGTCCATTTCAGATCCAACTGGCAGTTGCAAAATCGATGTGCACGCTCAATGGGGAGAAAATCGCCATCCAGTGACTAGACCTCCTTTTTGCTTACCCTGTTGATCCAGAAAGTTGTGTAAAAACAACCTTTGGTGCAGGGTGCCATCTGGTGGTTACATGTTTGAGGACGTACCCAATTCATTGGGTAAGAGGCGAAAAGTCTTGATGAACACATCAGGCCGGTCTATCGAATAATAATCTGTTTGGCAAAGGGCACATGAGGACATTTAATCCAGTTACCGTTCATAACTAACACAGTTTAATTTAGATGTCACTGTAGAAACTGGGAGATATATATGACAACTTTGTTTAATGCAAAGCTCTTGCAAAATATAAATAAATCAACCAGCCCTCCGACTGACAAAGTGGGACAAAATTAACAATATTGGAAACTGATTTTTATCAATTTGGAACAGTCTCCGCCAATACTGCTGGCAAAGGATATTCTTTTCAAATAGATTTAAACATGGAGATAGAAATGAATCACCTTTTACGGATTTGTGGTCGACGGTCATTACATATATTTGCCCCCCCCCCCCAAATGATAAGGAATACATCTGTTGATATGAAGATTGAGATAAAGTAGCATGTTTTAGCTGAATAATGCAAAATGCAATCGCTGATAATCTTCTAAGGCAAAACATTCCAGTGACATTAAGGCATTATTCTTGTAATGATCGGCTTGTTCTGCACTCATGTTTGTAAATATCAACTGTACAAAGAGTCAAAGGTCTGACAGAGAATCATCAAACATGATTCTGATGTGACCTAAGTATGTGGTTGCTATTGTAACAACATACTTAGGAATAGAGTCATTCACTTAAGAATCGTTCAATTTCGTTGCAGTAATGTGAGCGAAAATGGTGAAAAAGGTTAAAAAGTGAGAAGATCCAAAACCTGTGTAAGTATTTTGTCTTCGGGTACAAGTAGCTGGAAGAAGTAACTGTATTTAAAACCTGACCTAGGCATCTCCTTCGTTATTCTGTACAGTCCCTTTAATAATCAGCACATTTCTATACTGGATTATCCGTGGAAATCAGTTTGGTTAAATTGAGTTATTTACTTGAGACTCCAACCAATATTTTTTCATTTATATTGAGAAATTGACATAAATGATTTACCGGGACATTTAAAGTTGTGCATAAACTATAGAGTAGTAACACGTCCAAACAATATTGCGTTTCTGGTAGTAATGTCACTGGACGTTGGCCATCATTGTGATTTAACTTACTGGTTAACCCAAACAGATTTTTTGAGCGGACTGCTTGCTTCAGAGAGAAGCCATACAGTGGGATAAAGTCAAAAATAGCATGTACAGTTTGGCCGTCGCGGGGTGCCCCCAATGAGGAACAAGGGGAAGAGGTTTTAATTTTGCAACTGGTATGCAGAAATGCTAAGTGTCGCTTTTCAACAGGGACTCAATACCTGAATTCAGATGCGAGCGTTACTCAATTTGGCATGTGACCACGAGGGCCTGTAGTTATAGTTGGCTAAAAGGCATTGTGAATGTCGCCCCCCGTGTGCATGCATACTGGAGGAGCTAAAATGCCGCAAAGAATCATTCTCGGTATTTTTCCCGGGAAACGGTGAAATCGAAAAAACCGTACAGAAATGCCAATAGAATCCTGTTTGACTTGCTCTTTTTGTCGCGAAACACTGATGTACTTCCCACATCAACTTTACCCCTGCGTTTCCCGGTGAAAAATGCTGAGCAGTGCCTTGGAGTCCCCGTGCCCCCATCAATGTGTACATCGTCGTTTCTCGAGGAAAGCGCTGAGAATTGGCGATTTTTTTTAACTAGACTCTTGAAAAAAGGATGGAAAACTAGCTCTGGTTGTTATGGCTTATATAGGCAAATTTTTGTTAGGAAGTTGACAAAAATTTTGTTGTGAAAATATATAAAATTGAATTGTAGAAGTATGCAACGAAAAAATAAACTGAAGAGAGGAGACCGCTCGAAAATTCAAGTTTCCTTTTATAATTTGGATGCACAGAACTGAAGAAGCTATAATACTCCTTTAGTATGTCTGTGAGATTCACCTTCAAGTAAGTAAGCCTGCCATACAACCTATATCTCACAACTATGACTTGTATACTTATATTATTGACACTGGAGAGAGAGAGGCTAATTATTCAAATTCTACCAAATAAACATATTTTTTGTTTGATCATTTTCCTAAAAAAAATGCTTCAATTTGCCCTTGCAAAAATTTTAATAATTGTCAAGACATTCATGTCACCAATCCTTACCTCGGCGTTTTCTGGCGTTTTTGCAGAGAAATGCCGACCTTAGCACTCTCGCCAGTTCTTGTCCCGCCATTTTCGAGAAAACATTTTTAGAAAATCTGGAACAAGTATGTTCAAAGAATACCTAGGCATTTATCGATGTTTTCGCTGAGAAACGCCGAGATAACATTGAGATGTTGAGAAGTACCCCAGCGTTTCTCTACGAAAATACCCAGGAGCCTCTAAAAACAATAGGAATCCCTTAGAATTTCAGTTTTTGCAAAGAAATGCAGACAAAATTTTTTTAATCCCATTGATTAGTGTTTTCTGGCAAAAATGTCCCTAGTGGCCCTTTCTCTGGATTTTGTTCTCTCTAGTAGTAATAGTATGTACCCTGTATGTTCTAAAACTCACCATGAAGTATTCATATTTATACATGTTTCCAACAATTTAAATTTTGCAAACGTTTTCCAAAAAAATTAATATCATAATACATCTGTTCTCGAATGACCCTAGGGGTATTTCCAAGATCTTAATAAAACTAGCTCGTGAAGTGTTTAAAAGCTGTTCATATTTCAGGAACCTTTAACTAAGACAACGTTAAAATCACGACGACTGAAAGTCGGTTTAAAAGCAAGGCGGCCCTTTAAGCTTCACGCTCTTATGCGGCGGTTTTTACACGATTTGTACGAAGCTAGGTCTGTTTGATAGTCCCCCATAATACAACCCGTTTATTAAAGTCTGAGCGAGAGATAAAATGTACTTCGTTAGCTTCTACATCCACACTGGCATTTTATCCCCTTTGGGTAATAAGGGGGGGGGGGGTACTACCTATATTATAATTTCCTCTGAAATGATCGATACAACTGTAAGCGCCGAGACTACAGATTTGTGAAACTCATTGCGTACATAATTATGCAAAACATGTTTTTATTTATAATAGAACACATCTGTGTAATTATGCAAATAAAGCTGGTTGAATGTAACACCCCCCCCCCCTCATTTGTATTGGCTTGCGTCTTTTCTGGGAAATCAAAGTCAAGATAATTTAGTCATTTTAAAAACTAATTACGATGCGATGAACAACCACATTTTTTTGCTTGGAAAGGGTATTATGTGTCAGGCAGAGGGAAAGGAAGACCTATGCAAACGCAACTAGCTGTTCCGCTTCATATCACGAAGCATGAAGAGTAGCATATTGGTTAACTACGCCCCCTCCGCCGTTTCTATACATCATCTCCCTTGGCACATATTTTTTGAAATAAATGCATTCAGTGCCAATAATATAAGTGACACTATAACTGTACGTGCTGTTGACAGTAAATTTACATCCAACGTTTATTTACCAAAACGTTTGTCACAGATATATTCTCTGTCAGAATCGTTGGTCAAAAGTGGGAAGGATCAGATTTTATCGCTTGCAAGGAAGTGAAGAATTAAACAGAATTTTGGAAATGACACCATCAGAGCATGGTGCAAAACTATTAAAAGCCTTTGTCCATACCTTAGCAAGTTTTCACCAACGCTAAAAAGTATATAAAATCATTACAGTTTCAGCTGAAATGATGTGAAGTACTCAGCCATTGGGCTTAAAAAGTAAACTTTCCGGTCTCAGTCGCTTCTTGTCCTTGCCGTTGAAAGGCTGTCTGCGTGGTTTGATCGGTCTGAAACTGTTTCTGGGGTTCGTGTGGGAACAAAGGTAAACCTGCATTGTAGAATTAGGACTAGAATCCGACATTAAGTGATATTACTCAGTATTAACATAAGTAAAACTTCTGGTAACATATTGCCAATAACGCAGTACACGAGTGTTTTTTATTATTATTATTACTTTTTTTAATCAAGTGGAACTACAACAGTTTCTCGTGTCGGTGTAATCCATCAAAGATGCACATTACTTTGTTATTGCAATTTAATGTCTGGTAGTGATTCATTTGTCCGGATTGATGGCTTATTGGCATGAGTGGCCATTCAAGGTTATAGCTACAGTATCAAGAAAGAACGGATCCATGAATATGAAACAGCTGGCAAAGTTATGCAAATTCTTTTTTTTTTTTTTTTTTTTTAAAGGGGGTTCTGGGGTCCTGTCGCATATATCGTATTATATTTATGTGTGAATTGCTTGATTAAGAGTCACGTCTCATACAAAGTGGAACTCCACGCCGAAAACAATTCAATGGTTACGGTTTCTCTGTTGAAAATTTCCAGGATCTGTAATATGTTTTACAGTCCCCATGTGATGCACCGTGCTATTAATTCATACACAAACAAGTAGTTACTCAAGACAAACACGCAACTGTTATCATACCTCATTTCGTGCGTGTTTCTCTAAGAAATATTACATGAGTACAGCTAGGATGCCTTACCAGCATTGAAATTATAATTCGACATTTGGTGTTACTTTGCCATACATGATGCTCAAGCCAGGATTCAATTGTACCCTTAGCTTTTTTTTGCCTAGTGATAAAACTCCCCCAACCCTAGCACCCTCAGGATCAGCGTTTTTTTTTTTTTTTTGTCAGGCCAGACAGGACCGCTTCATACCTGCCTCCGCTGTTACCAGCTCGTTTTGTCCGTAGAGAATCACTCTAAGCAACATCATGCACTGGTTGCTATTTGCATTGGCCTATTCTAAGGGCCGTGAAACGGTATTTGCTGGATACCTTACTGTTGATATGTTCCATGGGAATGATGACCCAAGGTCATTTGTGTCATATGATTTTTTTTTTTTTTTAGTTATCACTGATTCTCAATTGTAATGTCAATGTATAACCTTGGCCGTGAAGTCAAAGAGCATATGACTTTTGTTAAGCATGATAACACCCCCACCCCACCTACAACCTTTATTTATCTTTGAAACACTGCAAAAGGGGGCGGTAATAGTCTCTACGAATACACAAATGATGATAGGTTTCTCCAAGACAGGGGCTGTCCAAACAGTCCTACCACCAGAATCCCAGGGATATCCTCCATGCCCCATCATATGAGTATTCCTGCTGCCAGCTGATCCCATGGTGTCCCCCGCGCCTTTAGTGGCTACATCCTGGGACTTCATTTAGAATAGGAGTATTCTAGCAGTCGCTGTCATGTTTAAAGATATATCGTCTCTGTAGTTTTTTCTACCGTAGCATCCCATGTTGCTCCATTACTCTTCCTACAAAGGAATTCCAGGTTGTTCCAGCATTCATTCTTCAAGATAATCCCAGGTTGTCCTATTACATGTTGTAACGCAGGTACTCTCGTTGTCTCTACCATTTGATCTAACCGCCGACAGGAGTTTGCCCCTGCACTGCAGCTAAAAAGATCTTACAATCATATTCAGCTGGAGATTGTCCCAGCCCAATTAGCTCGCCAATTCTAGGATTATGTTCAGAGATAGATTACCCCGAGTGTGAAGTAATCCAGCTCATATACCAGTATCTTTAACAGGATATTTAGGGGGATCATAGACTGATGTTGAGAGAAAAGCCCCTGCTCCCACGCTCGCACTGCCGATCCTTGGGTCTTGGTCGGACAAACTGCATTACAAAAAATTAATATGTAACAGCCACACAATTAACGAATACTTTTGAGAATGTAGCGAAATGCATAAACGTTCCCCATCTGTCTCACTGAATAATGTATTTTGTTCCCCAATTGTACCAACATTATGTTGGAATACATCCATATCAATAATAAGGCCTGTGATGCCAAAGGGAGCTCACTCTGGTACTGCTGCGAGGATCAAGCAAGATAAGTGGTGTTTCGGTCTATTTCGTATTTACAAAGAGGATACTTATGTACCCCTGGCTCATTGCCAGTCCGAAATGACGGCACTGCATGGGTAGAATTAGAATTACACCAACATTTCTTAATTTAAAATGCACAATGGAATTGAGGTACGTTGTGATTATTATCTACTTCCTTATCAGCTTAGAATATTTTATCTGTGGTGGTAGTTCTGCCATTAAACCAGGAAACACAAGCATCACTGGAGTCAATCGAGGAGAGTGATTGCCGGCCACAGTTGATGAATGCAGTGATTTAGCGTCGGCTCAGAGGGGCTTTAATGTTGATTATTGGATCAGTTAGTACGAACACATGTCGGCAGGCCATAAAAGATTCATGCTATATTATAAGCTGATATAGGGTACCCATTCGACATCAATAATACCCCCCTTTAAACCAATTTTGCTTTCCCGAGTTATATATAGCATTTTGAACTAGTGTGAAACGTATGATTTGCAGCTACATCAAACTTGGGTTCCATCTAGAATTCATGTGGATGTCGTTCATGCAATTTTTGGAAGCAAACTAGATGTACTGATTGTTATTGGGTAATGACATGGCATATTGTTCAGAAGTAAGCATTTGTAAAACAATAATAGTGTACCTCTACTTTATTTTGAGAAACGGCCAGCTAGGTCATTGCTGGTGGAGCTGACAGTGCGGCAAACAGAGTAAATGATACGTTAACAGAGATTCACGCCTAATATTGCATTTCCCTCTACTTTCAGACTTTGTGACAAGTGGTAGGTATCGTTTCATCGCTTGAAAGACCGAGTAGGACTATAAATTGATCCAAAGTATAGAGGGTAGAAGTTGGAAAATACTTCTTATTATTGCATAGATATTGCTGAATAAAATAATAACTAACCATTGGCTTACACACTGACGAACTTACGCATTGCATACCCATCTTATGTAAAATATGTGTGTGCCAATATGTTAATTTGTGAGGTCTTTTTCTGTCACTCAATTTAACCGCTGGAAATCTGGCGTAATCGGTGCCATTGAAACCTTTTCTTATTAACGATAGGTCGACCACATTGTGTTGTACTAATATTTTCGGCCTCCATATGCGTAATTTGTAACATGCGTTATGTTCCAACGCATTGCATTGTATTTGCAGTATTTGGTAGTATGCATACATGTCTAGTGCACATAATCATATCAACAATACACGAGGTTAATTGAGTTTGAGTCCAACATGCTAATATGTAAGTGCGGATATGAGCATAGCTTGTGAGGTTTTTTTTTCTCACAAGCTGTCCACTTTCTGATATCCGATTATTTCTGCCTCCTGAGAGTATTCAAGATTGCCATAATTCTCAAAGGGTTTGTATGCTCACAGCATATCGCTATTCTAATTTACAATCTTTCACTTCTAGAAACAGACGTTCATCCGAATCCCTGTTCTAACGATAGCAGTATCACAAATAACTATCTCAAAGTTCGTCACGCAAATCTCCACAGCCTATAAAGTGCAAGTAAACTGGCAGAAATTCAACTGTCTGGATTTTTTTTTTATCATAACTCTGTCTGAAACTTGGCTGGATAAGAGTGTCCCTGGCCAACTGTAGAGATCGTCTGACAGGTAGAAGCGGGGGGTGTTAACTCTCATCCATTCTTCTCTGCTTTCAGGCATTCTGATTTGGAAGATCTTAATTGTGAGTGTGTTTGGATAGAAATATCCACCCCCATGGAATAGGTTTGGTTGGAAATGAATTTCGACCACCTGGTCGGCCTGCTGCGATCCGCGACACTTTCCTTCTTTCCCTATCTATATCAATCCCCACAGCTATCGAAAGCGACTCATATATCTTAATCATTACAGGTGACTTCAATGACAGATGTGCTGACTGGAATTCTCTTCATATAGAAAGTGAACTTGGCCTAGCTCTTGACATCCTTCTATGTCAATACAACTTATTTTAGCTCATAGATGAACCAACCAGATTAAGTGAGTACTCTAACAGTTAACTTGACCTTTTGATCACGGAGCTCCGGTGTCCAATTCCGATCACTTAGCTGTCTTTGGTTTCTTTGAACTGTGTTTAAGGATAAACCATTCAAACTATAGGTATGAAGCTACAAAAAGGCGAACTTTCATGATCTTAATGCAGTGCTTTCCCAGGCCTCCTGGGACATTTCTGTCGAAATGTTTGAATCAGTCGATGATATTTTATCTACTGGTCAAATCTGTTTGTGAGCACAGCCAAAGAGTTCATCCCGTTTAAGGAAGTAACTAGACTCTCTAACCAAGAGACAAGCCGTAAATTACGAATGATATTGATATTTAAAAAAAAATACTAGCGCCATAGGAATCGCGCCTGCAAACTCTTTAAGCGCGTATATAACCCACTTCGTCCGAACAGTCATGATACAAAAAGTCCCCAAAAAAGGCAGTCAATCTAGTGCGCTCCTCCATCAGGAATATTTCTTTAAATACCGACAACAACCAGATAATAAGTGTATCAACCCCAAACAATGGTGGAGTCTCTCTAAGTGTGTCCTAAGTTGTAAAATCATTTCAATACATACCCACTACCACAGAAGGCGAAAGGGTTACTTCCAACAACTCTGAAAAATGCGAGGCAATGCAAAACTCATCCCGATGTAAATGAACCACCATTGCCTCACTTCATCTTTTCAACAGACGCACGCCTACTTGATATTACCATTGACGCAAATAGTGTCCGTAAAGTGCATTCATCCTTAAGACTCGTATCTGCCTCTGGTCCTGACAATAAAGGAAACATGCCACTTAAGAATACAGCACATTCCAACTGTAAACCATTTACTTAGATCTTTAAACTCTCTGTCATTCTCATTTCCCTAGATCCTGGATAAAAACTAATAATGCCCTGCCTACGTCAAATTGGCAGAGTAAAAGTAAGTACCGGCCTATTTCCTTGTTGTCCAATGTATCTAAAGTATGTGAAAAACTGGTCATTAATCTTTTTTATGAATACTTCTGTAAAAATAACCTACTCACCACCCAAATTTCTGGCTTCTAGGCTGACGACTTAACTGTAAATCAACTCCTCTATATCGTGCATTAAATTTAGCACGGCCGGGAAGTTTTCAAAGAAGCGAGAAAGGTATTCCTAGACGGGTGTAAGGCCTCCGACAAGGTTTGGTTTAAACATATTTTATTTCACAGAAACATGGATTAGGAAACAAGCTGTAAAGCTTTTATAAATCCTTCTCCATAACTACACAGCGTCACTTGATGAAACCGAAACATAATTAAGCAGGAAGTACAAATGTAGAAAACACGGAAAGAAAGAAAAAAAAAAGAAAAAAAATGGTGAGGACAATTAGTTAATCTCTACTAAATCTCTTTGTTTTTATAATGTACCTTTCTATACTGTCAAATAACTCTGTGTTCCAATCAATGGACTTGTTTGTATCACCATATAGCAAAATGTCCCTTTTAGCAGTAATTTCTGGCTGAAAAGGTCCTAGTAATTCCGTACGGGGTTCGTTGAAAAGAGAACATTCTGTCAAAAAATGGAAAAATGCTTTCCACTTGGTCTCCACAAGCACATCTTTGGGTGTCGATATAACCGTATTTGGAGCAGCAAATCATTAAGAAGGCTGCAGTTCAAGCGCATCTCGTATGGTGGACTTGGCCGAATCTATTTTTACCATAAAAGTAAGGGGGGGACACGTATTATGTTACCATTCAGTTTATTTTTGAATGCTTGAATTATTTCAGAAGTTTTAATCTCTTGATCCACGATACGCCAGTTGCGTATGGTAGCGGGGAAAAAGGATTTGTTGCGCTGTTCGGACCTACAAAATATTAGAGGTGTTTCGTTACCGTGTCTTGTGTTGTGACTGGTGGAAATTGATTCTGGAATCCTATCCTGCAGGTAATGTGGGCGAAACCATTTACGATCTTGTAAAAGTGTATCAATTTGTGTTTCTCTCTTCTGTCTTTCTACGGTTCCCATTGTGTTTCCTTATAAAGTAATCTGTTACTTGTAGTTTGAGTGCCACCGGTCACGACACGTGCGGCCGCTAACTGCAACTGTTCAAGCTTATTGGAGCATGCAAGGGAACAATTGTCCCAAACAATGTCGCCGTTCTCAAGGAGGGGCCTGATAAACAGCATGTATATTTTTCCAGTGACTTTCTATTTAAGGTGTATTTCATGGCAAGGAGGCAGTCTACACGTTTCATAGCTTTTACATATACAGTGTCAAGGTGATTTGTCCAGGTATAATCAGATGACAACATTACGCCAAGGTGCTTGGGCGAGTTTGTGTCCGTCACGCGGCAATTTTTCAAAAATAGTGGATAATTTTCATAATTTTGAGACCTTGAGCAGGTCATGGAAAATGTTTTACTTTCATTTAGGCTGATAAACCATTGATCAGCCCAAATGGATATTGATGAAAGATCTCCGTTTAAGGTAAGGCTCGCTATATCGTCATCACCTTGGTCAGCTATGACAAAAAGTGACGTGTCGTCTGCAAACAGCCGAATGTTTGATTCAACTATACTTGTAATGTCACTAATTTAAATTAAAAACATCGAATGTCCTAATATTGACCCTTGAGGTACACCAGCTCTTACGATACGCCAAGATGAGGACTGTCCATTTATTACAACACGTTGACGTCTTTGCTCTAAATAGCTTTTGCACCAGGCCAGCAAGTTTTGTCTGATGCCGATGGATTCAAGCTTGTGGAGAGGACCTTAATGCCACAGGTTTGGCACACTGGCTTCCCATTCAAGCTACGTTAACTTGGCATCTGTGATCATCCTGGGTTATTTATCAAACCGTTGTAAACGTGTATTGATTCATGGCGAGACTTTTAGTTGGCTGCCGATTGAAGCCGGAGTGACCCAGGATTCCATGCTCGGCCCTCTTCTTTCAGTTTACGTAAATGACCTGGCAGATGACCTTAGTTGTAATGTCAGACTTTTTGCCGGTGACACAAGCCTGCTTGAAGGTATCCAAAATCCCGTTGAATCGTCTGCTCACTTGCATACCGAACTTTGTGGCATTAACAACGCGCAGAAAATCTGGCGTGTCATAACTTCTGCTCTTGGGTCTCTATCCGTTGGTTTTTTAGCCAAAGTGCCCAAACTTCAATACCTACCAGTGGACCTTGATCAATTAGCAATTCCTGAAGCCAACAACCATACCGACCCAGGCATTACTTTCAGTAGTGAGCTGTCCTGGCAGGATCTCATCACCCGCATAACCAATCCAGCTTATCAGCGTTGAGCACTTCGCCGTCGATTCAAATATAAACTATGACGCAAAGTATTGGCTGGACCGTATCTCTCTTTATTGTTAGACCCATCCATGAATACGGCTGCGTTCTTTTTGACAACTGTGGCAAAACATCTATATGGCCTTCAGGAATCCATACAGATCAAAGCAGCCAAAATATGTACCAGAGCGTTAAGGTACACGTTTCATGCTAAATTACTCAAGGAACTCGGATGGCCAGCACTCCCTAACAGACGCAAATATTTCAAATTAATTCTTTTCTACAAAATGTGCAATAACGTAACTCCCACGTATCTTTCAACATTTTATCCCCGCTCCCTCTCCCCCACCTTTATTGGTCGGTCCCTACATCATACTAACCCTGCACGCCCTCTCACTCACATGCAAAAACAAAAAACAAAAACAAAAAAAAAAAAAACAGAACAAAAAACAGCGCTTCAATAACTCATTTCGCTCTAGAACCAAACGGCTATGCAATAATCTGCCCACCAACGCCAGAAGCTCCCTTTCACTCCCAATCTTCAAATCTACGCTGAATGCCACATTAATTGCAGTAGATAATCCCTGACTGCTATTCGTTTGGTGATCGCTTCGCCAACATATGACATACTTAGATGCCATTGGGCTCATGTAAGCTCAACTATGATATTTTCAAGGTCAAAATCACCCCTAGTCCTATATGTGCGTGCTTGTATCCTTCCGACGGCCTAGTGCAGTTTCCTCCTTTTCTTCCCGAAGTTCTCGCAGACCAGGAAAACACTGTTAGATTCTACTACAACTAATGTAGCCCCCAGCGTTTACCCAATCTCATTATCCGTGAAGCGAGTAACGGGTCGATCAACATTTTCCTTTTCAGCATCGAACAACTATCTGATTCAGCAAATATTAAAGTTTGTGCTGCAGTCCAGAATTATATTGCTGCAACTAGAAAATTTTGTTTCTAGTTCCTCGTTCTCATACTTCTGACTTCTCCTCCCACTGTTTCTTTCTGCTTTTCTCTTTTTTTTCCGCTACAGGATTACCTTTAACTAAACATAAGGTGTTATGCATAGTCATGATCTCGGTTGAACCAATAATTTTGAAGTTTCTGTCACATGTAATGTGTGATGTAATTTACCCATCTTTGTCCGTTTTTTAGGTCATTCGTCGGCACTTTTGCCATAGCTATGTTTTGATGCTTTGTAGTGCTTCCTGATGGTCTTTACTGATGCATCCATAAATGATACATGTGATTACGTCATTTGTACTGTCCAGTACATGTTGTATATATTTTCTGTTCATCTCTCCATGTCTGGAGAACTCTTTGCATTAGTCAACTTTTTATACTATAGATTTCTCCAGCTTAAATAAATATGTCAAAATCAAATCAAGTAAATGACAAAATACAGCAATACAAATAGTTGACCCTTTCCCTGGATTAAGGTTGAGTCAACCACTTTCCTTGGACAAAATTCGATTTACTCATTCCACCCTGATAGAAGACGCGGTTAACAGCTTTCCTTGGCGCGCTCTGGGCCCACACTGCGCGCCAAGGAAAGCTGTTGACCATGGGCATGTAATTGGGAATGGTCTTCCATTCAAGTTTCATCCAAAACGTTTGAAAGATATCCTTAAATTAGTAAAATTCAATTAGCAGAAGACATTTAGATATTGGCGGGAAGAAGCTTCATTAGGGTGGAATGAGTTAAGAGCATCTCATACGCGTTAGGGTTTGTTGACACACAGAGAATATTTTGGAAAAGCTGAGAGTGGTTTGTTTGGCTGTGAAGTTTAATTATAATGGTATCATTTGGTCGTTGTTGTCCTTTGGGTTATCCAACTTAGGAGGGTACCATACATCACAAGATCCGCCGTTCCCTAAACAAACGACCAGTAGGGCACTTTGGTACAGTTTCTGATATGATCAACACCTCATACGCCATGGATGGCAACCACCCCCTTTATCTTTAACATGGTTCCACACACAATATTGCAAGGTATATCTGTGATTTGGCATCACAATCGCCTTTTACTTACCAAACGGGTGTGAAATAGCACAATTATCGACCAACTTAATCCCCTTTCCCCTTCTTTCAGGTATAGATTTACAACATTATTTATTCAAAAATGCTTCAAAGCACTTAATATACTCGTTACTGTGTTGTCATCAGATTATCTTATGGGTTTAACGATATCAATTGTGAAGGCAATATCATTAATGTAGATGATTCATACGAGTCGACCTACTGGCGACCTGAAGAGGATGCCACAGTTAAATTGATCGGGGCTGATAAAAAAGCAGCAGTATGTCAAAGAAATGTTGCACCATCGCTCTCTTTATGACATTCTTGTGTCAACTTGGTAATGATCGATAGCCTGCTGGCACTCCGTATGAGGTGGTACTACATACATGTGAATGTCTGTACCTTTACAACTCATGTAACATTTTCCCCTAAATTCTACAGCTGAAAATTAAGCAGATATTGTGGTGGTTCTGCAGATATTGTGACAGTTAGGCAAATATTGTGACAAACGTGCATGACTTCCTCTGCTAGTTTTTGGGTTGTACGACCGACAAAATTTTGTTCAAAGCTCTGATACCAAATTAATGGCACCAGGTATTAAAATAGAACGTTTTGTTGAAAGAAATATAGGTTTATTATCATAAGAGGTTTGTAGCAACTGCATCTTTGCCCTGCGTACAGTTGTGTAAACATGTCCGTGGCAAGGACATCGCAAGAGAGCAAAGAATTTGGGTAAAATGAAATGTCTTTCCATGACTGGCTAGCTTTATCATATTTCATTTCACCTAAAGCCGCCACTATTGCTCAGATTCGAAAAACGCTCTCTATTCTCCTTCATGCCTGCTAAAACATATATTTATAACCCACATTGTAAAGCGCAAAGTAGCCATACCCGTGCCCTCTACAAGGAGAAAAATGTTACGAAAAATTGCATTCAGCCAGCCTTATAACCGACAACCAAACATATCATACAAAGCCTGGCAGTTTATGGTTTCTCTGTAAATGCATTATTGGTTGTTCCGACGCCAGGAAAGCGCATTGTACATACACAGAAGCTTTTTTTCGGATAGGAGGGAAAAAGACACCGAAACAAATAGCATCAAGGCACACAGTCAAGTTTTGACGTGTATGAGAATTCGCGTGGGGAGATACATAGATTGTGCGGCGTACCTGGGACGGCAACCTATACAAAGACACAATATGCGGATCAGCTTTACCAAACCCAATGTGTTCAATTAACCCTCTGAAAACTCGATCAACAGCTTTCCCCAGGCTACTCCCTGGCATAAAGTGCCCGGAAACCGCCGGGCAAAGCTGTTCACTGATGACCCATTCATTTTCGTGAAAAAGATAAAGCAGACGGCATTGAGGACTTCCGATAGTTTAAAGATAAAAATAAATGCATGCCAACGCATAGGTATTGGGTTAATTTTGGTTAATAAGTGGGCTTTTGTGCATCCAGCTTGGCACAGAATACTTGCTTATGTTACGGCATATGACTATAAATATAAATATATATATATATATTGAAAAGGGACTATTTGCTTCAGTGCGGCGTTGCCATACTCCTACATTTATGAGGAATAGCGGACCCCAAAGTGTGGGAGATCATGATATACAATTACAATTACCTTGTCCTAGAGTCACGATTACGCCTATATACAGATTTACCAAGTAATACTCTTTTACGGCAGTCCAACCAAGTGTTGCCATCACACCCATAGATTGTACTATATCTTGGATTATAAAAGGACGAAACAACCAGTTTGCAGTGTAAGGGCCAGTCGTGACATCCAAATTTCTTAGCAAACAGGCCAATTCTAGCATAACTGTATTGAAGATGATTATGAAAACCTATGTAGGTACGTACCAAATAAAACGCTGAACTCCGGAACACTATCATGATGCAAGAGGCTTAAAATTTTGTGAAGAACATTTGTCTTGGAAAAAACAGACCTTGCATCTTTGCGGCGCGTTTTGACTGTTTTTATATTACCAGATGTGTATCTTTTCTGTTTATTATAGAAGTCTTTTACAAGTCATCCTCTAATTTCACATAAAATCCCAGATTCTTCTCAAAAGAAACCTTATCGACTGTCTGGAACTGTGATACTGTTACTCAAACTGTCTTAATCTTCATGCATGTGGAAGTACTGTTGTCCATATTGCACACGTTTTTACTGTAGAATTTTGACACAGGCTGTATAAGCTCAAATAAATTAAAGGGCCTTCTAACGGCTTACTACTAACAACTTGTTTCGGAGCCTCTAGCTGCACATGTCTCTCTGAGTAGCGGCTCCTTGTGTAGGCCAAATATTCAACAAAGACAACCCACATAATAATGAAAAAAATACATGGACGTGTCAATTGATTCATATGCTAAATAAGTGAAGCTGTGCTTATAAGTGCAGAGCTTTAATCTGAAAAAAGAAAACCTGTCAAACCAAACATAATTACTAAATTTGTGTAATACAAGTTCAAATAAGAATAATTTGACTCACCCTGAACCAGTATGTACCCTTTCTAGCTGGATAGAGTACTTCGTTAAACCACCTGCCTGTGTATAACTGACGTAGAAACAAACTCTGACATTATATTCTGCATTTTGTAGCCACCCAAAAGTCCTAGTTCATCAATATATCCATATGCTTAAATTCAAGCCAGGTAAAATATAAATCAGCAAGTGAATGGGAGCAGTTCCTTCCCATTGGAATGCATTTTATTTGTTGAAAAACTACCGGTCTCTATTTTAAACAAAAGTGTTGTCCAAAGAAATTTTATAGCATCTATCAAAGTTTCAACAGTTTCCGATTTTACATTTCTTTTCGAATATCTATTATGCGACCAATATGCTTTCTAAGAATATGAATTATTATTTGTTTATGGTTTACAATTATGTTTAAACATTTTTCTGAATAATTCTGAAAGAGAACCTGTGACTTTATTTGGGGGTAGATTTTTCTACAGTGTAGAAAAATCTAATAAATGGTACTTTTTAGATACAATACAAACTCGGAAACATTGTAAATACTCCAAAAGAAATTAATTTCAGTTTCTTGAAATTGCATTACAATTTTTGTGAAAATGATCCTTAATTGTAGTCAAGCACAGTGTCACTATTTTGATTGCTGTTTTGTTGTATATTTTGAAGCACCAGCTATGGATCTTGATTTAAAAGGGGTTTTTATGTAATTTTGCGTATCCAGAACAAACGTGGAATAGAGTTCTTTCAGAAATTTTGATATTAAAATTGCTTTTCATCTCATCCTGACGTGTATTTATCAAATTATCAATGGATTGTTTGAGCAATTAATATACTTCATTTCCTTTTATGTCTGAAATATTGTTTATGCCAAGTTCATTTTTCAAAGCATCCAGATAATATTTTTTGCAGACGATCCCAAAATGGCTACCTGCCTTTTCAAGGTTAGCTATTACAAATCTTTCTTGTAGTTCTTTGACTGCCTTTCATATATTAAGCTGACCATTTAATTGATCCCTATATGATATTTAACGGCGAGGTTATTAAAAGTGACCAGGGATGTATCCCTGGTGTGACATAGTATGCATTTCTCGCGATTGCTTGCACTTCGGGCAATATCGTTAAGCGCGGAAGGCGGTCGATTCCTTGCAGTCAACTCTGTGAAATTTCGTTTTCATTGGTTTTGGGTACTGCTTTTAAAACGGAACGGTCTGCTTATGCTTTACGAAAACTTAGGAGCACATCTAACAGTTAAATGAATTGCTAAATGCCTATGCGATTCTGAAAGCGCGGAATGCTGAATCCCACTATTGCTACCGAGATAAGCGAGTGCCGCCGTTCCCCTGAATTTGTGGGGCCTGCTTCCTCGCAGGATTCAAAATATTCTCAAAAAATAATATTGGCGCTTTCCTTTAAGATTTTGATTTTATATGCCAGTTTGTGCTTCAATGCACTCTGTTGCTCAGCTTTGAACGTCTATCATCCGATGATGAAGCAGCTCAACCTCGAACTCTGCATCTTCTTAATTGATAAATTGAAAATCATAATACAATATGCGAGTTTACGGGAGACCCTGGGCTGGTGTCTGTCCAGTTCCCACTGATGTGTCATGTCTGACTTGATACAAACATGAACATAAAATGGTTGCCTGGCCGTGTTTGTAATAGTAATAATGATAATAACAATAAAAATTATAATGATAATGATAATAATTTATCAGTAGTGTCATCAATTTAAATATACTGGTCGTTAGCGAGCCTATTTTACGGTGGCCAGCAAAGACTTCAACCGGTGATTAAATTGGGAACTGGCTAACATATAGTGCTTTAGCCAACGACTAAACCGACTCAAGTGGGTGTGATTAATAACGACGGCCACATAATTAAGTATTGTTTGCTGACGTTTTTATGTGCTTATTCATTTTGTACACAGCCTTTCAAAGTTGGTGGAAGTAGCCTCTCAGGTCGTACTTGTCTCAGGTTAGTAATAAAGATACCAGGTTTCCTGAGTCCGGAGCAGAAGACTATTTATGACCAATTTGGGGGTTTTGTCATTTCGAAATACCCTTGTTATGATACATGGTTTTCTCCTTTATCCTGAATGGGTTATCCTGCATGGGTATGAAGGGTAAGGATTTAATTGTAATCTTTCATTTTTGGTCACTCATTGGTTTCAAGTACTAGACAAACGAATGGGAGTCCATGGTGCATGTAATAAAATACAGACTCCTCCCACTTTTAAAACGGAGTGGCTTTCAAACTTATTTCTCCGAAAGAACTTCGATTTGGTGCGTATTTGCCCCTTTTAGACATAGGATTAAGAACATCCAGTATGAGTAGGTCAATTGGGGGCAACGCTGGGATCACTCGATGCTGGATTTTCATTTTTTCGCTGGGCATAGCCTCGCAAAAACATGAAAATGCAACAACTAGTGATCTCAACGTTATCCTCAGTGGGCTACCCATACTGGATTCTCTGTATCTTTACTTGCCCGTCAGTGTAGCCAGTAGCTGTAGCTGGTTTGACAAGTCCTAGCTAGCTGCCCTGATTTCACATGTTGATCCTTTTTTTCGCATATCAGCCATGAAACTTCAATCGCAGTCGAACGTATTGGTAAAATGCACCATGGCATATGTACACCTATTTGGTAAATTTCCTTGATCCAAACTCCTTGTATCTTTTTACTAAATATGCCCAATAAGTGTATACCAGTACATGCTTCCTATAACGTTTGCAATATCTGCTATTTGCTCTTGTTGGTATAAACAGTTTAGACCAGGCTTGGTCATAGAATTTACTAAATTTACATATAGGCTGCAAAACTACAGCCCAGCCTGCTGTGTTCCTCCCAAGGCTGGTTCTTTTTGTGGGCAGGAGATTTTATTTTTATCCAACTGAGATCCCGCCAAAACTGACAAGACCCTCATATGAATAGCTACACTTTGTAGACATTATTTGTTCAAAATAAAGCAAAGAATAGAATAATAAAAACCTTAAGTGAATAATTAAAAAAGTGCGTTTAAATAAAGGAAAGAGAATCAATGAAAAGCTTGACCTATAGGAAATCGAACCGTAGCAGGTGTATAGATAGCCATGACAAAACGTAAACAAATAAAGTAGCTCGTAAATGAAACAATAACAGTTATGGCTCGTAATTGTACGATAGCATGTGTTAAAATACATTTTCTGGTTGTGCTAGTGAAACTTGTTGAGGAGAACCATGGGCTTTATTGCAGCTTTATTTTTCTGGGTTCAATATGCGGAATTCAGCACCAGTCCTGCTGACAGAACCTGAAATATTAATCTGCCGACCGGTTTAACATCTATGTTATGAATAACAAGTATCATTATCCATATCTCCTGTTTTGTTACACATTGCCATTGTTGTATAAAGGATGTATATGGCCCTAATATTTACTTACAAAATATCGTAGAATATCATGTTCTACATCAAACTGGACATGTAGAAGAGTTCACAGAACTAAAGCGCTCTAACCTTTTCAATACTTGTAATGTATGGTCGAATCTCACCCATCAAAGTGTGTAAGATTTTACGCTCAAGAGATCTGCATTTATGTACTCGATGTGCAAGTGCCTAAGTTTCATTTCAGCATTTGTGGCGTCAACAAAGAGAGCCTAAAGGCATTATTTCTGGATTCCAGCCATCCATTTGGAAACTGATAAATTTGAATGCGAGTGACTCAGCATTATAAATCATAGCAAATGAAGTATAATGGTACAGCGACACTTAATCTCATTCAAAACGCACATGATTCAATTTGCGAAAGCGTAACGTTGACAATAGGATACCGGAGGACATAAGCAGGGGTGACCAACCTGCAGCTGCGCGACTGCCTCCGTACCCTGATGAAGGCATATTGACTGGCTTCTCTTCGGTTACTACAAAATTAGAACATTCAAACTCCATAGTAGCATTCAAAGTTCACATTTTTCTGCGGGACTATAATACGTAATTGCGCCTCGAGGTCATTCTCTTTTTCTCACCAGAGAATAATGTTTGGGTAGCAAAAAAAGCAGGAGATAGAATTCACAGTTAGTTTAATGCAAATTGCATGGATGATTCAAGAAGCCTGAGGCACAAGATGCAATACAGTTTGAGAGACTTTTATCACGAGATGACGCTTTCAGCGTAATGTCATTACACAGGATGCTCATACAAAAAGAAGGCAGGGTGCTGGTTTGATCAGCCATATTTTCCATTTGAGCACTTTGAATTAAATGTAAAATTTTAGGTTGTTTGCACGATAGCACTAAAGCGTGTATATATATATATATATATATATATATATATATATATATATATATATATATATATATATATATATATATATATATATATATATATATATATATTTGAAATACCACCTGCAAACGTTATATGCCACAAAAAGCTTCTAATTCTCATTCGTACTATGAAGTATACAGTTCCAAATTTTTAAAGGGTCTGTCTATTGATACACAACCCGAGTGATCTAAGCGCTTAAAATTTATGCTCATCTTTCTTCAAACTATCCTGAAATTGTTTAGATGGCACCCTTGTTCCTTCTATAAAAGTAAATACAAATGGGCCTAACTAAATTTACATCAAATAAGACATATATTTATCTGCCGTTTCTCTGTGTGTCTCGTTTTTCTTTTCTGAATAGATACCTAAGTCAACACCTAAGACCCTATGGCAAGTATTACACTCGTTTTTTTCTTGTGCGTTATGTGTGGTGCACGTACCAGGTTCCTGTTCTCTTGGACTTGAAGGTACCTAACGATATCAAACAGACGCAGACACAGATCTGGTAAATTATGCAAGGTTGCTCATATCTCACCACTGTCATTTGCGTCAAATATCAAATTTGAACACATATTTCAAGGTAATGTCAAACATGGATAAGTGACTTCACTTTTAGGCCGAATGTCTAAGTGGATTTAGAGGCAAAATGGAAACTCAAGTTATGAGTGTACTCCGCATGGAAAATACTTTAAATATCTTACATGGAAACAGTGATCATTTACAATGAGCATTTTGGACGTGTTTGCACACTTGCATAGGTTTATAGCATGATTGTATGTGGCTGCAAACATAGACACTTACTTGATGATAAATGTATGTTTTAATTTTATCCTAACCAATTCAACAAATATTCTATACTGTAATTGAAATGATTCACAAGCGGTAAAGGTGGTTTCCCCAAATAGGCATTTTGGATGTGTTTGCATATTTGCACATTTTACAGCATGATTGTACCTAGCTGCAAACATACACACTTAAATGATAATATATGTATGTTTTAATTTTTTTCCAACCATGGGGGTTCAACAAATATTCTATACTCTAATTGAAATGCTTAACAAGCGATTAAGGCGCCTTCACCCAAATTAATATACATATCAGCATGCAAAGCACATATCATATTATGCTCCTCGCAATATGTGTGTGTGCGCGCTGGTTTTCTTTGTTTTGGTACGTCCTTTTTTTTTTTTTTCTTTTTTTCTTGATTTGTCTCACTTTGTTTTGTTTGGTTTTCCCCGGGATGCATAAAAAAGGCAATGAAGCCCCCTTTGTGCGCATGCGCAATAGGGGGACTAAGAAAATACAATCCATAGATTGGATACCAAGTAGTGTTCTTATTGGCTGATTAAACTTTTGGTCATGCCATGTACTCACATGTACACGTGTGTTAACGGTACGAGCTCACTGGCACTAGCTATAAAAATGTTTCAATGCCTTTTTTACTTAAATTATATTCTAGTGCTTCTTTTCATGTTTCTTTCTGCATTTTTGAAAAACTAGTCGACTCTGTGTAATTCTAAAAGTGATATACGTTGCAGACCCTAGCAGATACCGATATATCTGTCTTGGTAGCTGTCTTTCAAAATAAGTCGCCACTATTTTTAATTCCCGACCGATCAAGTATTTGAACTTATAATATACATCACAAATGAGTATCACGTTGGGTCTATAAAAAAGACGCGTCCCTGTGACCATATTTCGATTTTGCAAACTTTATTTAATAACTGCTATAAAATGACGAGATACGGCAACTATCTCTACGCTTTAGTTGTTGATGTTTTACGAAGATTTAGAACAGTGTGGCATATGGACCTATTCTAAAAATGGCTTACACATGATATTGGTTGTAACTTTGTATAATTCTATGGTTAATAAATACAGTGTTCCATCGTTACACTTGAATACATTCCATTACTTGTTAAACAATGTTGCAGTTATAAAGGGCGTTAGACCGGAATCTGGATTGAGCCCTATACTTTTTCATATTCCAGTTAACAATCTGCCAGATATATTTGATGCGGGTTTCTAGCTCTATAATAAAACACGTTACAGTTGGTTGTCAGCAGATGATCTGCTCCGCCCCCGTCATAAGTGTAGAAAGTTTGCAACTTTTATAGAATTGCTTGAATAAATTTCAAACGTAAACTAGAAGACATTACTGTTCATTTTGGTGCTGATAAGTCGTTAATTGTCGCCATGAAAGGTATACGCGAAGGCTACTGAATCCATTGTAGGGCGAAATTTGAGTGAATCGTTTCGAACACTGATATAACAATATATGCATTGCATAAACATTGTTTAAAGGGTATATGACAGCAGTCTAGAAGCTTGTGAAGAGTGGGGCCCGTGTAGAATTAAACCAGAATAATGTCTCTCATTAAGTTATGATAACAATCATAATTATCAACAAATACTCTTTTTTAGAAAACACCTTTTAGCTATTTGAAATTCTCTTAGGGTGTTAACAAAGAGAAAAAAACTAGCAAGTTTCCCGTATTAAGAATCTGGGCTTGTTAGTCTAAAATATATATGTGTTATGGCCAATTCCAGTGGTTGCAGACACTATGAAATATTTTTTACATGTAAGGCTCTGCCGATATGTTGAATAATTAAGGCTTTAATATAGGTTATTTCGAAGTAAAACGTTTTAAAATATTGGAATGCATTCAGAGAATGTTTGAAAACTAATGAAATGAGTGAATGAATGATGAAAAGACATATCTTGATTCAAGGCCAAAAAGAACATTTAAGAAATATATATACTTCCTTGTAAGTGATCGGCAGTAAGCGCCAAAGCAAATTGCTATAACGTGTCGCTTTTACCTTTAAGTACGTGACGGAAAGTTAAAACTTTAACCACCATATTTATTACTGTTTAAATATATAAAAGGGGAAATCCCTCTTTTCTGTCTTTCGGTTCTTTTGATGATGTGTAATGTATAACAACAAGAGGTGGCGTTGCAAACCATGCCAAGGCGTGAATCTTTTGGTATCCAGTATTTGCGCTAAATTTGTGTGGAAGGAAGTGACGACCATAATCTATACCCATAAATGTGGTTTCTGAAGGCACAAAGACTAATTTGGCTGCAATCTTGGACGGATTACCGCATATTTTTTATCCTAGGAATTAGACATTGTATTTAGGCTAGTGTCGGTACTTTCACATTCGCCATATCACCTGCGCTGAGCATGGTGATTACGTAAGATTACATAAGAAGTCATATGGCAGACAAAGAAGACTTGGATACTGTAAACAACAGTGGTAAAAAGCAGCACGGCTCGAGCGGCACCACTGTCTCAGGCTATAGTCAGTCACATGAGTTAATTTTGCGTGAGCTGTCAAGCTGGGCAAAGAGAACATGGTATCTCTTGTGTAGGACAATTTAGAATGCATATTTCTTTTAAGCCTTAAAGAGATGAAAGACTCTTCAGAACATGGACACAGGCGTAGGAAAATACTTCGAGTGAAAGAGCAGCGCTGCTCCTTATCTGGTAAAACCACAATGCCAATATCTTACTACCAGTGGGAACCAATGTTACCATACCACTTTGAACACATATGAAAAAAGTACATAGTCCTTTCTTGAATATGGTCCAATCCTATATGTATGTCTTCCTTATCTGTTTGTCTCTGTGTTGAACGTATTTTCAGTGCGTTTTCAACCATATGGTGCACAATACACTCACAATAACTGTTGCCGACGCCTGTTTTGTATAGCAACTCTGTCTGTTTACCTTCGTTTTCATGACCGGAGAGGGCGAAAATAGGAACGTAATTTTTAGTCTTCCGACGCAACCGCAAAAAAAGCCTTAGAGGATAATGCTGCGTTTGCTAAAGTGGTCAACAAAGAGTATTCTAAATGGCGTTCGAAGCAGTGCTCATCCCCTCATGCACGCAGACAGATAGACAGATATGTTATTAACGTCTCCTCCTAAGTACAAACAAGCTAAAAAAAAAAAAAGGCAAAATACAGATTATTAGGCCACGTACTGAGGCCTCTCCCGTCGGATTTATGAGAGACGGTAAGACCATCATCAACCATTAAAACGCATTCGGAGAAACAATTATATGACATTTAATTCACTTAATCACGATACATGTAAAACAGATCGTCTATGATCTAAAATATTTTTTACAGGTCTTGGCAGATATATTACATAGCTCAGGTTCAGACAGTAAAATACACAATTTGTCTTGTCTGTTAACCTATAAAAGTCCCCGTTTATAACCATAGCTTCATGTGATAATTCTGCTCGTATATCGCAGTATATTTCACGATGTAGGATGATATGCGATTCATTTTCCACTTCAGAATAGAAAAGACCAAGTCTGTAAGCTTCAGTCAGCCCCTCATATCTACCTGTTTCTGATCTTATTGGGGCTACCCCGCTAAGGCACTCCTTTTGCCAGGGACCAAAACATTTCTACATAATGTTCCGCTCCAAAATCATTCTTGAATAACCTATGTGTCAGCAATTCATTCCTACCTTGACCTCTTACTACTTCCCCCCTGTTGTAGTTTTGAAAACCATACCTGTTCCGCTAATTCTTCTAAGACCAAGTCCATACCTTTTAAAACTTCTTTACAGTCAAGTCATAATTCATATCACTTAAATGCTGCATTGACAACTCATTGAATTTTTTTCCTCACTCGTGAACACAAGGTTTTCGTTTGACTTAAGCCCCCGTAGAAACACACGCTTATTTATCCTACCATCAGACATATTAACCATGCGGACCCAGTGGCGCCAGACTGCTAACCACAATTTATGCATATGGGGTCTCAGGGGATATGTTCCACCACATGTCCCCTGAGACCGCAACATTGGGACTATATTTACCAACCCCGAAAAAAAATCCTGATACTCGATATTGCACAACATTAATGCAAGAGAATTTTCTTGTTCGCCAAATGGTAGCCCCATAATCTATAATGGGCTGAACAAGTGAGTCATATAGGTAAGTAAAACGGTCGAAAGGCATACCACCATGAGCCTTCAATTTTGCAATGAGTATACCGAGAGTACGGTTTGCACACTGGTTTATCATCTGGGCTGCACTGCCATAGTCCATTTATTGCAGTGCAGCCAACTCATTTGTATGGAGACCTACGTATTTGTAATGTGGAACTACATTTAAACTGTTCTCTTAGAAACAAAAGTTATAACATGATCTATTCTGTGATTGATGTCTGAAATGAACAATTTGTGTCTTAACAGTGTTGACAGACATTAACCACTGTTTGCACCGTTCTTCTAACTCATTCAAAATAATTTGCAGATCAAACTCCGTTTCGGCCAGCAGTACAATATTATCTTCGTAGAGAAATATGCTCGCGCGCTCTTCGCCAATATTTATATTTTTACATATACTCTTGATTTCTGATACGAAAGATCATTAATGCAAAACCTAAAGAACAAAGGAGGGTTCAAACCTTGTTTCAAGCTGCAGTTCACATTAAACCACTCAGTTTAAACATCATTTATTTGTATTGCATATTAGATGTCATTGTAAAGAGCACGTAAAGTTTGGAGCATCTTATCGGGAACATTGAGCCTTGCCAGCTGGAACCATTGTCTGTCTCTATTTATAATATCGTATGCTTTAGAAAAATCGACAAATCGACGTAAGAGACGTCGCACTGGTGGGAGGGCTACAGAGTCTGGTGGAACTGATAATGCAGGCTCCAATGTTTATAATATGTGGAGAACGCGATCGACTACACCTGCAAGTGGTTTGATTACACGTAGCTCTCATAGAGCGACTTTAAAAGCTGCTCACGATCAGCTCAAAGCAGCATGCCCCGTCGACCTGATATAGGCCTAAACACAACAGGATCTACGAGTAGCCATGGACCTCAGATATGTAGGCTGGGTACTATCTCGTACGAGGGATGATATTTTGAATTTCTTGCATGAACATATGGGTGTACCTCCCCATGAAGTGCACAAGCGAAGCAAGGTACATGTATGGAAGTCACTCCGTGTTTAAATTCCTACCCGTGACTATACTCAGGTACGGAAGCTCATTGGTGTCAACCTAATTTCTCTTCTTTTCTTGTTATAACTACATTTTTTTTCTTCTTACAACCAGTAGAAAACAACTTGTTATTCTTGTTACAACAAGAAAGACCCCTATTATGACAACCTTCTTTTCTTATTGTAATGAAAAATCTTATTTGAACTGTTTTCTTGTTATAACTAGAAACATTTTTGTTATTAATTTTTTTTATCTTGTAACAGGAAAAAATTGTTATTTCAACTTTTTTCTTGTTATAACTTATTACAAGCAGATGATCACTTCTTTTTATATTAATCTGAGGGAATGTTATGCTGGATATTACTTGATTTTTGCTTTTAGAGACGTTGAAAAGGTATGACACTTGGCGGTAGAACACATCGTGATTCTTCCCTCACATTACCAAACTACCTCTAGGTCCTATTTCACAACGAGAGAGAGAAAGAAAGAGAGAGACAGAGAGAGAGAGAAAAGAAGAAGAAGAAAACTGGAAAAAGTGTCCTCAGGATATGGATGCCCCCATCTGTCATTGCCCTCCTTTGCATTTGAAAGAGTACCACGTAATTGATGTTAGACTTCAAACATATTGTTAAATCCTCACATGGATAATAATTATATACACATAGCTTTTCGTATATTGATTGATGTTCTTATCAAGTTCCAGGGCTATACCTCAAATACTACATGTGCTACACATGGCACAACTTTGACAAAAACCAATACTTATTTCCGGCAATTGTCATTTTCACTAAGTTAATTAGTGATTATCAAAAGAGGATAATTAACCTATCAGACAAACGGAACACCAGGGGTACATCGCCATATATTGATTAATGTTGCTATCAAGTTCCATAGCTGTACACCATACACTTTGTGAATTACACATGGCACAAGCTTGACAGGAGACAGCTTTTGCATTTAATAGATATTTCACTAGGTCCATTAAAGAAATATGAACAGAGTGTAATTAACCCAAGAGACAAACAAAACCCCAGGTGCACATATTCATATATGGATAAATTATTCTATTACGGTTGATATCCTCCCACAGAAAACTTCTTGAGATGTGCACGACACAAATATGACATGTTCTACGTCGAACCAACAATTCACTTATTAATGATTAATTATCGGAAGATAATTAATCCAAGAGATAAAAAAACACCAGTAGCTGTATTCACAAAGAATTTAATCTGATCCCAACTTTAATTCCAAAATTAAAATCAATTTGGTTTGGACCAGAAACTGCTTAAACCTTGGCTCGATGTTTGATTAAAACTTCAAGGATTAGCTAATACGTGCTCTTGGCTACAATATAAACTTAAGAATTTAAAGGTTCATTTTATTAAATCAATCTTAGTTTGATCCAGTATATAATCTTCTGATTCAGGAATAAAATCTAAATCCAATCAAGATTTATTTAATAAAATGGAATCTAAAGTTCCAAAATTCATTTTAAAGTATAGAACTTAGATTAATTAATCCTGAAAGCTTAGATCAGACATTAGGCCAACCATTCAGTAGTTCAAGGTCCAAACGCACATTGACTTTCATTTTAGGATTAAATCCAGTTTCAGATTAAATTGTCTGTAAATACAGCTTCTGGTTCATACCTTCGTATACTGATAATTTGCTCCCACAATGTTTCATGGCTGTACCTCAAATGTATTTTAAGATACACGCGACACAAATCTGACAATTTTAATGTCGGACGGACAGACAGATGGACAAGTCTTCAATAAGACCACTTCGTGAGGGCAAAAAATAGACTTATGAAACACATCATATGAAGATGAGTCCGAACTGGCTCACATCGCTTTGGCAAACATCCCTGGAACTTTTATTTCGCCACCTTTCAAGCAAAACGATTTGGTGGTCTATCTTATTGTGTGAACGTCACACCGGGTTGAAATGAAATATTGTTTGTCGCAAGATGAATTAATATAGGCTCTGCCTCTTATACAATAGCTTTTTGAAATAAAATATGTTTAAACCAGATGAAATCCCATATTTGTCAGAGCAAAATGAGATTGAATAGCTTTCTTTTCAATACACATGCCGCGCAAATCCTTTCAGGGACACTTGGTTACGGAAGCTGACTGATGTCAACCTCATATCACTTTTTTGCTTGTTATAACAATATTTTCTTTTTTCTTTTTTTTTTTTCAACTTTTTTCTCATTATAACAAGATTTTTACTTGTTATACCAACTTTTTTCTTGCTATAACAAGATTTTTTCTTGTTATAACAACTTTTTTTCTTGTTATAAAAACTTCTTTTTTGTTATAACAAGATTTTTTCTTGTTATAACAACTTTTTTTCTTGTTATAACAACTTTTTTCTTGTTATAACAAGATTTTTTCCTTATTATAACAAGACTTTTTCTTGTTATAACAAGATTATTTCTTGTTATAACAAGATATTTACTTATTATAGCAAGATTGTTTTTGGTTAAAACATTTTTTTCTTGTTATAACAAGATTTTTTTTTTTGTTATAACAACTAGTTTTCTTGTTATAACAAGATTTTTTCTTGTTATAACAACTTTTTTTCTTGTTATAACAACTTTTTTCTTGTTATAACAAGATTTTTTCCTTATTATAACAAGACTTTTTCTTGTTATAACAAGATTATTTCTTGTTATAACAAGATATTTACTTATTATAGCAAGATTGTTTTTGGTTAAAACATTTTTTTCTTGTTATAACAAGATTTTTTTTTGTTATAACAACTAGTTTTCTTGTTATAACAAGATTTTTTCTTGTTATAACAACTTTTTCTTGTTATTACAACTTTGTTTCTTGTTATAACAAGATTTTTTCTTGTTATAACAGCATTTTTTCTTGTTATAACAAGATTATCAGTCTTTAACCATAGATAATCAGATAACACTATTTAGAGAAATATCCAAGTGAAACAAACATTTCACTGCAGTTACCTGTTGTCCGTTGTCTGTTGTCAAGACTCAAAGGTTAACACGGTCTATTGACTACCATGTTGGCATTGCTTTTTTTCATTTTTAAAGATTGAAATGGGGCTAGAACTGCCAAATTTGAACATATGATAGACAACATGCATGAGTACTAAAATGTTTAAAAATCCCAAATGAACAATTATCAAAAAACAGGTTGGATATAACGGTAGCTTAATTTTTCTCATGCATTAACATGGAACACAAGAAGGAGAAAACCACAGAACAAATGATCCCACCTGGCTCTTAAAGGCAAACAAACAAACGAACAAAACCGCGATTCAAGCTGTTTTCCTGTTATCGAGCCTTTCATGAAGTTGTATTTTGAAGTAAATATTCCAGTTGACATAGATTAACCACCTTGTCCTTAGTTTGGCAACTGCAGTAGATATTCATAAAGAGGATGTTTTCCCAGGATGTCGACATCCTTCTCTGTATTTTTTTCTTTCTCTTTTTGTGTGTATGTGTGTGTGTGTGTGTGTGTGTGTGAGTGTTTGTTTGTTTGTTTGAAATGGGCACACCATTGGTGTCAATGCTATCCATAACAGACATACCCTTACAAAATAAAAATTCTTGGATCATGCTGGGTTTTGCTGGACATGCTGAGAAGTGGTGGAACTACGTTGCATTTTGCTGGAAAAAGGACTTAATTTTTTCCCGATTTTCTTGTTTTTGCTGCCAATGCTGGATACTGGTGGAAACATGCTGGGTTTTGGTAGAAAAAGAACTTAGTTTTTTTTCAGGGTATTCTCATTGTGGCTGGAAATGCTGGGTATTGCTGGAAAAAGGCTGGATTTTCCTGGAAAGAGAACCTAGTCTTTTCAGGGTTTTCTAGTTTTTGCTTCGGATGCTGGATATTGCTGGGAGCATGCTTGATTTCGCTGGGAAAAGAACTTGTAAAATTTTAGAATGTTAGATTTTTGTTAAAGATGCTGGATGTTGCTGGAGTAGGCCTCAGGGTACAGAACTTAGAAAATTTTGAATCTTGAGTCTTTGACAGCCCAGCAGAATCCGGCACAGTGTTAATTTTGTTACTGCCTAGTTTTTGATGGGCATGCTGGATTTTGGTTGTTAAGAGTTTGCTGAAATTTACTGGCACAATTTATAGTCCAGCAACTACTTAAGTGTTATCACAGTGTGGTTTTGCCAGATTTTTCACATTTGTCAACGCAGCAAATGATTACGTTTTTTTTTTTTTTTTGTTTTTTGTTTTTTTTTTTGTTTTTGCTGGACCTGCTAGATTGCAATTAAAATAGATCTCGATCTTGGTAAGATATTTAATGGTCAATATTTCTGTGGAAGGAAGGCAACATGGGCGATAAAGGAGGAACAAGTGCGTCTACCCTCGCTCAAATTCCAATTATTATCTCGATGTTTCAGCATTAATAATTAGCCCCAAAAGTTTTATTTTAGTATACAATCTTATGTATATATCTTATAACTAGATCTTTAATTGCCTGTGCCAGATTATTGGAAAATTCATTAGACTTATACCTATCAATATATTGAATGAAGATACAAAATATTCCATCATCGGTTAGCCTCGTTCTCAAAGGTTTACAAGGCGGGAAATTTCGTTTAACTGAATTTGCGGATTGTGAAGACTGCGTTCTGTTGTGCTGTGTTGAACGACTGCAGAATTCAACAAAGCATGGGGCAAGGCAACAAATTTAAATAACTAGTAGTCTCTCCCTTGTGGTTGGATCAAACATTGGCAGTGGTTAAACCCGTGCGAACATCACCAGCCTTCAATGGGAGCGAAATATTGGGGAAGAGGTGGATGTGCAAACACTGCAATGGCCGGGGATAATTCACAAGGCTATCATAATTGAAATGGCTTGTGAGTACACTATTATTAACTCATGAACTTTCATGTCTTACCATTACTGGATTAATGCACAATATGAATATCTAATATTGACATGAACCAATGCAACACAGTATGGTAGAGGTACAGTCACGATGGATGTGATGCACAATGTAAAACGTAAAAGATGAAATCATGCCTTTCATGGCGTCACACTAAACACCAAACCCCACCTGAACCCACCAAAACTCACCAAACCCCACCTGAACCAACCAAGACTCACCGAAACCCACATTTTTGCTGGATTTTGTCAGGATTTGGTTAAATCCCGACAGAATCCAGCGAAATTTTGTTGGAATTGGCTGGAAAAATGCTGGATATTGCTGGATGCTTGGCCGAAAATGCTGGATTATGACGGATGTTTTCTCCAGCATTTTCCACCACGCCCAGCAATATCCAGCATAATCCCAGCATTTCGTTTTTGTAAGGGTATGGAAGCAACTGGGGACAATTCCATCCAGCTCGGTGCGTTTGCCAGAATATTGTACAAACTTTTGTTTTAATGTGCAACGCGAAAGTGAAAAGGTAAATTTCGGCGTGTTAGATGGATGTAGCTAGTCTGAGGGGACTATATTTTTTTTTATACAGGGAAAGCTTTGTGCTATACAGTAACATTTCAGAAACCACTCCAAAATATACCAAATAAGACTGTTCGCTATATTTCACTGACAATGATGTGGCTTGTAACTTCAAGGGAACTCAAATTGATTTGAAAAATTGTGGATTTCCATCAAATGTTTACTTCACCAGAGAGTACTTTGTGACATTTTCCAAACACAAAGCATTGATTAACATTTGTTGTATCCACCCCCCCCCCCTTTTTTTTTTTTTTAAGGCAGGCTATTTCAACGGCAAGGTGAGTCTTACCCGTGCCTGTTTGGCCCGTAAGAATAATATTATGGCCCTTGGGTGCAAGTGACTACGCGTCCACCAGTTTTACATTCATTTCCCCTTTCATTTTATTGATGAACATGCAGAGGTCTTAAATATTTTGCAGTCATTAATTGATCAGTATGCTACCATAGCTCCTATTAAGATCTTAGGGGATTCAAGTGCATACATTACCAACGAGAGATAAACTGTGTAAGAAATGGTATAAAGGAAAAGGTTATAATGCCCACAGTAGGTTACTTTTTTATTTTATTGAATACAATGATATGCTTCCTATAGTGCCAGTACAAACGCAAATGAGGTTGAGTGCGCCTACTAAATCACAAGAATGTAATGATGTTACATATAATAAGCGAATGTCAGTATCTAGTATGGAAGAACTCAAGCAAAAATGAAGTATACAAAACGAGTCTTGCAGAAAACAATATCGGATTTTGGTTCTTGGATTAGATGAGGCTACAGATTAGAATGTTGCTGATCAGTTCATCGAAGGGCATCTCCATCGTGCCCGTGGCATTGAAACATCCATGCATGAAGCATGTAAAAAGAGGCGCTGGCTGTATCAGAAATAGTCAAAATAATCCTAAACATTATTGTTAAAAACAAATCTGGTATTATTCATGAAAATCTTATGTTCACTCGATGCTGGGAAATGCTTCGATATCATCTGGCACCGTGGTTCATTTTACAAACTTTTACATGCTATATTCATTTCCAACTGGATGTTCTTATACCCATGGTATTCAACATTACAAGCTGTTGTCAAGTGGCAATACCAATTTCGTATTATTCCACATAATAAGAGGCACCGGACAAGGCAGTTGTCTGTCTCCGAAATTATTTAATATTTTTATTAACGGCTTCCTTCTTGAGCTTCAAGCTACGAAGCAAGGAGTCAGAATAAGTAATGATAAATATAATGTATGTGCTTATGCAGATGATATTACCATTTTTGCTTCGAGTGTAACTGGATTGCAGTACTTGATTGGTGTGTGTCATAGTGACGCCACGAGATGGCACTTTAACTTTAGTGCGAGTAAACCAAGTGCATGTCTAGTAGCCCTGCCTACTTGGAAACTTGGCGATAATATCATTAAGTAATAACGTCAGTTCAATGTGCTGGGTGTTATTTTTACAAGTGACAATTCATATAACAAACCTGTATTAAATCGCATTTCTTCAACCCGACGTGCCATGTTCGGCTTAACAACTAGTGGTTTCACATATTCCGGGCTAGATACTATTGCCAAGGCTCATTTGTGGAACACAACAAGAATAAGCTCTCTATTATACGGCATGGACGGTAAGCATTTGTCGAATACCCTTCTTGCCCGTTTAACTTCTACTCAAGGCTGTATCATGAAATCTGTATCGGGTGTAGCTAAACGATCTCATCATAGCGGTTTACTATATGCATTGGCCATCTCTCCTATTTGTTGGTTCGTAAAACGATGTTATGTTTCACTTTTACACAGGTTTTTAAAACCCATTCCCTGTAAAGATATCGGTGTGCACATTTCTCATCTAATTATATTGTACATGGCGATATATACCGATACTCGCTTGTAAATCGTATTTCCATGTAAGGTACCTGTAGTAAGGTCTATTTTTAACAGGACCGACTTACACATTTCTAGCAGCAATTCATCTGAGCTCGTTGATTCCTTGAAATATCTTCTGTATCATCCATCTTATAATGCAAGTTATAACTTTGAACATTGTTTGTTACAGCTTTTAACCAATCTTTTTGACTTATGTAAGGTAAAATAATGCATTTCTTGGGCCTCTCATACGATGGGGGGGGGGGGGCGACGCGAGGGCTCTATGATCTTTATTGGGCAATCGGGTCGGCCCAGCCCACATTCTGAAGCCCTACGTAATGTGGTGCATTGTCATTGTTTTATCTATTTTACTTGCCTATGCCATATTTTCCTATAAGTGAATGAGTTGCTTATCTTACCTTTTTAGCATGTACTCATCTAGATGCACGCGTTCTGTATTATCTCGTTCGCCGGGTTTAATAAAATTATCAAATTTTCAACTAACAAAAAGATCCCGTCAAAACCGGCGCTCTTGGATTAAAAGGTCGAGTTAAACCTTTCTGCAGTATACATCGTTATACATATATCATGCGTATGGTACCACACATTATACTGTATATATATAATACCGACTTCAGTTGGTGACCACAATATGGCCAAGGTGTTCGTGAAGCCGGCATCACATGTCAGATTTTGCTAGCTTAGTACAGCTTATCATACCATTTATGAGGTCAGCAGAGCTCTCGCCTCAGCCGGCAGCTGAGAAAAAAACCCCGCTAAAATCTGGTATGATAGCATCATACTTGACGGTAAATACGCTACATGGGACGACATCAACAAGCTGTCATGAGATTAAAAATCAGAATTTTCCATGTTTGTAACTATATTGTTAGGGACGTCAAAGTGAAGCTTAACATGCGGCAACATAGACTAACTAAACACTCGTGTCACAGCAATCATCAAAGAGAAGATATATATATATATATATATATATATATATATATATATATATATATATATATATATATATATATACGTGGACTTCAAGTATACTCTCTATATCCGCTCACAAACAAATATCATCGGCATCTTGTCATGTGAGTCATTTTACCACCACCATTTAACTGCCAAGAGACCTGAACTAAACATGCATAGTGTAAAATATGCTTTCATCTGCTCCTCGTCAAATATCAATAAAGTATGATAGGCGTTTATGTCTGCAAGCCTCGAATCGTCAGTTAAATGAAGCGAGTAGACATGAACAGCAAATAAATTTCGAGATGTGGGTTTTAGGTTGATGAAAAAACTCTAAGCATGCATGTACCACATAATAAGTTCAATAACTCCACGAATGCAATATAGAGTGATGTGAGGGACTTAGAATTTTGTTAACAATATTTAGTCTTCCTTAGAAAAATCAACCTTTGCCCTTGGACTTGGAGAGGTAGAAATAAAGCAGATGATGCTGTGGACTTGCATGGTGCACGCTGGCATCTCTTGTAAATTATTCATCATTTCACAGTCATTATCGGCCTGGTCTTCTTCCATGCTTTCAACAGAACACTTCTACAAGCAATGTTGTTTGCGTGGAATATAAGATTTTTGTCAAGAAAAATATCATTAAGCTATCAACTGTCTGAACCTGTAATTAAATTACTCCGTCTATTGGGTGTGCATCAGAAACATCATTTGTAGTGGGGAAAAGGGGGTTACAGTAGACCGAACATGTCAGAGTGTCATACACGGTCATCTTGTAACTACTACCACCGACAATTGAAGTTGTATTTCATATTTGATTTTAAACTTGTCTGTCCGAGACCTCATTTGCAACAGGCGTTCAGCTTCTAATCTTAACGAGATTTTACCTGAAGATTACTCAAAGATAAAATATAACTGCCTTGTGCCAAAACAGATGATCGTATATCTCAGCAAACGTCCATTTTTATATAATGTCGGAACGAGTGAGACTCGACCTTGCAACCTTTGTCACCAGTCGCCTAGCTGAAATGGGTAACGCAAATATCCACTGGACCAAATCCACATTCTTAAAAAAAGTTTCAATGGTGGTAGTTATGTGTGAGTGCCATGTCAACACGGCTATGCATTATATGTACTGAGTCGGCATTTATTTCCAGAATCGGGGACTTAAATCTACCAGCATTTAGGAAATGCCGAAAATATATTTTATATGCGGAACGAGCGAGACTCGAATTGGCAACCTTTGGCACCCGAGCGAGACTCGAATTGGCAACCTTTGGCACCAGTCGTCAAACTGAAATGTATACTTTCACAATATGGTAGGTGCTGAGATGCTGTGGTGACTCAGTAAGCCAAGTTGACATCTCAGCTGGGTCTGCCCGGTGAAGCTTGTCCTCTGTTTGGGAGAGAGGTCACTGTATGGCAAGCCGTTTTAATATTTAATCTCATTTGACGATATCACTGAATCATTAAGTGCTATGGCCAAATCATTTGGTAATATCCTAATGAGTTACAGATAACACCAAATAAGATGTATTTAGCAATATCCCTAAACGATTTAGCGATATCGCTGAATAAGTGAGTCTATGCATGCTGTGTTATCGTACTCTGCCTCTGTAGTGAATGGCGCGAAGGAGCAAGCATTTGGACCTGCAAGCCTCACTGTTAAGTTTGACGACAAAGTACTAGTTAGCATACACTGCCTTCGCAGCATGATAATAAAGTCATTGGAAATGCCAGGAAAGGGGATCAATTCTCGACAGAACACATTGGGAGAATGAAGCCATGGCACTTCCCTCCAAATTGGCAGTCATTTTAAACATAAATTGGACAGGAAGCGGAGCTTTATTTGCAATACAACCAACTATGTTATTTAGCGATATCGCTTAATTATTGAGTGATATCGCAAAACTCATTAAGTATATCACCAAATCATTTGGCTATATCGCTGAATCATACACATTAAGGGACATCATTAAATGATTTGGAGATATCTCAAAACCATTTGGCAAAATCACTAAATTATTTAGCGACATCGCTCAATGGTTTAGCGATTTAGAGATATTGCTATTTATTGAGCGATGTCTCTAAACATTTTGCGATATCGCTGCATGATTTAGTGATATGGCTAGATATGATTAAATGTCAAAACTGCTTGCCGTATTACATTAGCGACAGGACGTTACCTTTCCTCACTCAACTTTGTAAGGTGCCATTCCAGGAAAAGGCATTACAACAGCAGCCATATGGTGTAGCGTTCGCATCTTTTTGCATGGTAATTTACAATTTAATATATTTAAACCTGCGATATACAAACGCAACTTCTTTTCACGGTCAATTTCGTTGAAACACATGTAATCGATTAGATAACAGTACATGGCCCTTTAAGAACTCTCCTCGAGTTAATGTTATTTCAATCAAGAATTAAGATGTATATCTCAAATAAAATGTCTTATTATCTCATATTCAAATGTAATTAGTTGCAATAATAATTGGAATACTCGCATCTAGCCGTCAGGAATTGCGGGTATTCGCCTGTGTATTCACCTGCATCAACGTTTAAATTTCAATTGTTACGCTCCTATGTTGATGAAGCTGGCTTCCGTCAAAGATAGGTATTTACCACGAGGAAACACAGTGTTTGTCAACGATAGAACATGGCTCCGTCACCTTTACATTATGAGATTAAAATGGCCCATGTTCGTAAAAATTAAATGTGACAGAAGTCCAACAGATACCTTAAAAATAAAATGATAAGACTGCAAGATCAAGTGACCCTAAATTGAGCGAAGTCTTTAGTGAAAGGTTAGAACAGTTATAGTGCTTGTAAGTTACCACTTGGCGGACAAAAACGAAATACACATATTTTGTTTTACTCGTTGAATAACAACTCATTCTAGAATATCTTTCTATCCCCTTTCTTTGTTATATTTTTGCTGGATACTTTATATTTCATTCAACACATAATCCAGGAATTGAAAATACTTCGGATCTATGTTTACTGCGTACAGACTTCATCGTTTGAGAGACTAATTATGGGCTGTATCTGGGATACTGAGAAGATGGTCAGTGAAAGTCTGAATGGGTTTCATTGTAACTGTAGGTGCGACGTTTAAACAGTTTTATAACAAACCGTTACCTGGAATGCCATTTAGCAGAATATGCCGCTTAACCAGAATTATTTGCCTAATTCTGGGTATCCACAACCTTTGCAGGTTTACATAATGAAATTATACAAATTTTCTACCTGAGTAATAGACTAGGTTTAAGTATAATGGACGTTGATACAAGGCAGATGTGACATGTATAGGTACCTAGACTGAAAGGTGAACCATCGACCGATCAGGACACAAACAGGGGATACAGTGCCGGCATGCCAATATATAGAAACACATCCCACAGAGGGTCGCTAACATTGCCACCTTTATGTAGCCAAAGATCAGGTAAGGCGCCGAAAAGGAAATTTAAGTAGGCACGGACGACGGTATTTATCTCCACGCGATTTATGATCTATGACCCTTGATTCATTGCTGACAGTCATAAGATAATCAACATTGAAAAAGCAATATCTTCCAGCTGCTGCGAATCGTTCCTGCAAAACTACCGTGGACTGGAATGCTTTTTGCTGTTCAAATGACCACTCTGCCGAAACGACCAACAGAGGGAGCTAATAGATCCCTGGGGCTACATCACCAAGTATTGCCCCCTCTGATGCTCTCAATGTACACTGCCTGTTATCACGATGAGCAGCGTAAAACGCCTACTAAAAGCCACTACCACAGGCTATTTCAGGTTTCCATTTACCACAGACTCGCCAGCGGGCGTGCCAAGCATAATAGTACAGCAAGCAGGGGTATGCATTACTAATAATGACGTCTACTATTAAACGCAATCTGTATGATCATTGCACACAATAACTGCTAGGTATATTTGGCGTTGATTCCGCGAGTTTTATGTCACCAAGCAAAGGATATGGAATGGTTAATCTTCTTCCATTTATAAGCTTGAATATTTTGCCACCAGAGATGCCATGTTGCCGGTCCCCGTCCACTTTTGTACTTTTCGTTTTACCGAGGAACAGATCGCTCTCACATCGCAGTGGAAAAATTATTTAGTGGAAACTGGTAAATCGCTGGAATGTTATCAAGTATTTGTTGTTTTTTTCAAAAAAAAAATGTGCTGTCAACAGAGGCTAATATATGGAGGAAAATAACTTTTTCCTTGTAGCTGCGAATGTTCTGCGGAAACAATTAATGTGTTAAAGGAGGCACCTGGGATCGAAATTTATAAATTGACCAAAAAAAGCCCCAAGCAAGCATTATCTTTATGTCTACATTACCATTACCCTGTTATCACACTCAAATTATTTGTCAAGAACTTCTGTTTATTGTTCTGAAACGGTTCAAAATGTGGTCAGCGCATCAGCTAGGTTAGTTTTGTGAACACTAAATCCGTAATTTGCTTTTAAAATGTTTATTCAAGCATGATGAGATCATAATGACATACGCATTTAAATTTCTTAACACAGACAAAACTTGGAAAACAAAATAAAACATTAGTTACTCTAAATTTCGTTATATGTTAATACATTTATTGGTTAGATGGTCATTGGATCAACTATTTCTGAAGTTTGAGTGACAAAGTCATATTAGTATTGCATTTTGTATGACACACAACTTTCTCTTGAACTTGCATGAATATCTGTCGAAAGTTTCATGGTTCGAACATGAACATTTTACTCAAGGAAGTAAGTTCCAGCGATGTGTTTATGTATGTTTATTTTCATATATATATATATATATATATATATATATATATATATATATATATATATATATATATATATATATATATATATATATATATATATGTATGCGCATGCACGCACTAGACACACACACGCATATGTATATATATAATATATATATATATATATATATATATATATATATATATATATATATGCGTGTGTGTGTCTGGTGCGTGCGTGCGTGTACACGTGTGTTTCCCATGAATACTGAGTACAAAAGCGTTGGCAGATTTCCCGTGCCAGAAGCTCTCTGGTATTTGTTACAACCCTGCTTTTGAGTTCGTGTTATTGTTTTCATGAAAAATAATCCAGAGATTGACTGAAAAGGAGTGCTTAGTACCAGTTACCCTGGGAACCATTACTGTGCCTAAGATTGTATGTGATTGTGTTTTTGAAAATGGTCCACAAATTTATTTAAAATGTTCTAATACTGGTTATCCATGAAACTTCTTCACTGAAAGGGAAAAGGTCAATGAAAGGTCAAATGCTGTCTCTAATTACTTGTGGCCCACTATTTGGATGTGGCTAGCTGTCCTGAAATATAAACTTGACTTATCATATTTTCTTATTATTCATCTTCAGTGTATCTGCATTTGGTTGCCGGTGCCAATTTGGGCATCTATTGTGTGCTGCCGATGACTACTTTGTACTTCTTGTGTATCTATATTTAGACACTGTTGCCTGTTTATTGCCCATTGTGTATGTATGCTTACCTACCGTTTCCTATTTTGTACCTATTATGTATCTATATTTGGCCACTGTTGCCTATTTTGTTGCCTAATGTTATCCGATGTGTATCAACATTTGGCTTCCGCTGCCTATTTTTGTACCTTTTATTGTTACCATGGTAACGTATTGACCATCGGTGCACACTGTCTGCACGTGCTATTTATGTATTCTGTGTCTAACGCGTACCTATTGTGCACCAATTTTTATTAGATCAAACAATATTACACTATTTTTGAATTTATACGTCTTGATCTCGGCCCACATAAAGTACCTGATGCACTTTCCTGGTTTCTTTACCTTTGGCAAGTCTCAAACCACCACTTTAAAACATGTACGCCTGTGTGTCGGCCCACATAAAGTACTTGGTGCGCTTCCGTGGTTTCTTTGCTTACGGCATGCCTGAAGTCAGCACTTTAAGACATTAGCCACTATAAGTTTGGTTATAGGTCAGTAAATTTTCAGGTCAGATGTATTTAGTGTTTCCGTATTATATGATTTTCTTCATGGGTGGCATAGGTTCTTATCGAAGTACGTTTAGTGTGCAAATGTAACCTGTACTTAAAGTGTATCTTCTCTGAGTTTTTCGGAGGCACACACGTACAATGTACTTAATTGGAAGATTTTCTCGTGCCCATACCGCTGGAAGATGATTAACCTCCAGTCTACCTCGAGAGCGTACTATCTATGGTGGGTACAATTGAAATGTTTTGGATAAAGCATGGGTGTTTATGGTAAGGGTATTCTCGTGTGAATTTTCACATGTAATACAGTCAGTCACCACGAGGTTCTTGGGTCAGTCCTGATGCAGTTTTTAGAATTATGTCCCAGGAAAAGGCACGTCGTTAGAGTTATCCTCAACAGGAATTTTGTACCTCTGGGGACATTGCCCATGTTCTCAGAAGGGTAGCCCAGCACAACTAGGAAATCTAGTCATTCCATGTAAATAAGACTCAATATCAAAACATGGTTACAGCAATTTCATTTTTAAAAAACTTAGTTAAGTTACTTAATTATACATTTTACATAGCAAAGACATTAGTCAAAGAATTCAGCTGATCCACTACTTGAATGATAATGTGAGGTGCGAAGGTAGTAAATGCAGACTGATCACTGCTTGCAAAGATTGAGAAGATATGCACTCAGTATGAAATTAAATTGTCAGGCGTTATCTGTCCATACAGTAATCGGTAAATCGGTATCTGGTTTGGGTGAAACCATAATAATTTATGACAAGGTGACAAGTTTATTCACAATCCACATTCAGTATAAAACTGTTAAGCCATAGATGCCAATAACGAAAACAAAAACAAACAAAAAAAAACATACAATAAATACAAAGAGACTAAGATAAAATATATAAATGGATAAAAAACATTGCGGTAAAATCGTACAAATTGGCACATTACATACACATATTAGACTAGAATTACAAGTATGCACCCTGCAGTCACCATGGTACTGCTCCCCGCACGGGACCCCCAGGAGGGAAGAAGGGGTCCCGGCCGGAAAGTCACACCAGGGCGACATAGGATTTAAACAGAACACAACAGTCGGAATTAAAATTATTCCCATCCATATAATGGAAATGGGTCAAACTGGTGCAATTTTATTAAAAACGTATTCAGTGCAGCCTTTCTTAAAGCTATAAAGCTATATAGGGAACTCAAATCCTGGACACACTGAGGAATATTATTCCAAATTTTGGATCCTAAAAAGGAGAGGGATCTCAGGGATGACTGGTTCCAAAATAGATTAGAATTGGAGGAGGCTTGTGCGTTTTAGGTGTGCATGTCAGATACAGGAGTCAATATGTTTTGGAAATAAGGTTGAACTTCATTATTTACAATTTCCAAAGAAAGATACAGAGGTTATAATGTTCTCTTTGGCTAAAACTCATCCATTTGAGAGTCATCAGCATAGTCCACGATGTACGTCCTTGTGTGACACTGGAGGATTATCCTCATGGCCCTATTGTTAAGTGTTTATAGACGCGAAATATCTCCCTGAGGCTGCTGCCCCAGACTGTACTGCAAAAGTCTTGATGGGGTATCTCTAAGGTGTTATCCAGAGCAAGTTGTAATTAAGTCGCTAAAACTTAAGCTGCTCTGCTGAGGACACCCAGGGCCTTCACTAATTTGTTAAAAATCTCATCCGCTTGCCTATCATTGAAACTCTTGATCAAAAGTCATTCCTAAATATTTAAATTCATCACTAATAATTATGCTTCTAATTATGGACGGAGGAGGACCAACTAATTAGAAATAGGATACTTGTGAATATTTACACACAACAGATAAACTCATCTTGATGCTGAAACTGTTAAAGTAGTGCATTTTTGTGGATATAACTTGACTTTTTTTAACCAGAGAAATTCATATCAATCTAAGCATAAAATGGTTTAACTTTTTTCTTCACCCATTATTGTGATAAAGACGCATATGAAATCTCTTGCAGTGTGCTGCATCGTAACATGCATACACGCCGAGTTTTCTAATGACATAATTACTTTCAATCTAAGCAACGACTTGCATATGTTCTGGCACCCGATACGAGCTCGGTTAATTGAAAATTGCCAATAGGCTGCCATAGGTATGCTGAGTGTAAAGACATGGCATGTAATAAAACTGTCATATAGGGTAATAAGACTTGTTATGAGCATGCCTGACTTAAACCCCTTTCATTAAAGGTCAGATATTTCCACTTGTTAATGTTTACCTTGCAGGTGTAGTCTTTGATGTATTTTCCAAATATATAGTATAATTCCAGTCCTGAAAGGCAGGTGTCATTGACTCTTCTGGTTGATACCCACCGCTTTGAGCAACAGATATAATCCAGTTAGCGACGTTGGCTCTAGAGTTATTAACATTTTGACAACAACAATAGAATGTGCCCCCAATCTCTCATAGTAAGTGCATTTTTCTTTAATTAGTTATATACTTGGTCAAATATTGCATTACAGTTAAGGGGCATATAAAGCCCAAAAAGGTCTTGTCAGCAGCAGAGCCGTGGACTAACAATAACACTTCTAACTTTTGATCCATTTCTGCTTGTGTATAGCCTTTTGTTGCTTTGAAGTTTGTGCTGTCCTGACTTGTCTCGAATGTATAATGCTAATTCGAGTCATGTTCATTATGAAAGGTAAACCTGTATAATTATATGGGAATAATGGCTTTTATCTAGCTTTGTATCAATTCAAAATATTGAGACATTCCATCGCATGTCACCAAGACGTGTATGTTCACTGTTTGGCGAAATGCACCATGCCTTATTCTAATTATAGCTTCGTGTGATCATGACTTCCTCTCATATGAACGGTCCGAACCATCCCCAATACACCGGTGCATTATTTCTTCTGACTCCATCTTGTTTTGATAGAAAACGCCACAAAACGAATCACTTAAGACTGCCCATCTATCACTAATATTTATGAACCCATTTCTAACAAATCTTCCACCCTTGATCTTTTGCTATAAGCCAATAACATTGATAGAGATCTGCAAAATATTTAAATTTCAAAGGGTATTAAACCTATAGATACCTGCCTGTCTGACCTAGACAGGGCACATGTAACAGGTGTCCCAGTGGGACTGATTCATCGTCTGGCCTCCTCGGTGTGCTCTCTGTTCAATATATGACGGATCACTAAGAGACATGGTCAGGCACTGAATACACAATATGAAATAAGGAGAAATGGTCAGTCGGTTGATGATTTATTATCTATGATATAAAACGTGGTCATATCAATCTTTAAAGAGTCACAATTAACTCTTTCGGTACAGGGTAGATTGTGTAAATAGCCTGTCTAGTCATACTTTCAATACAAGGGCCGAAAACGCAAACGTTGTTGCTCCAGACCATTCGTCTTTCTCTAAGAGACTTGCAGCAAGCTGGCAGGTTAATGGATGCTCATCCAAAAGGTGAATTTGAATATAGAATAATTTTTATTTCTTGAGATGAGCACGGCGTTTGTTAATAAGTAGCAGCAGGTTAAAAGGGAACCATATGCTATGACTATTGCTGACACAATATTCCGCATGTGGCAATAAAGGTTTTATATGTTTAGTGCCTAAGAAAGACACAACGACACACACAGTCACAGGACTATCACAGACAGCAAAGGGTCAGCTCTGACAAAATATGTCATTGACTGTACACCTCTGACCTCCACTCCCCCACTCAGGTCTCCTGCTTCGGTTTTAACAATACTTTTTGACGATTAACTGCAGAAAGTGAAGGGGGTTTATCACCAAACTATTATTTGTGAGATGATGTCTTTTCATGCTTCTGAGCATGAGACCACGTGAAACCTGCACGCATCTAATCAGGATAGAAAAGGATAGGATGGCTTAGAGTTATAAATGTAGTATAGAAAAATGTCAACCTATTTATTTTCAGTGGATTAAAAAAACGATCTAGGACAATATTGTCCTGATAAAATAAGCGTGGTTAACCATGGCAATGCAGATATAAGTCAGTCAACACAACCATGGACCCTGTTGCCGGGAGCCCCGCGCCCCTGGATGAGCTTGGCATGCCAAATGCACATCCCATATACCACATTTGAAGCCATATTAGCTTCATGATGTAATGACATTTTGGTAAATATCCAGTCCTTTGGTCCTCAAATACGATCAGATATCGCAATTGTAGCAACTCGAACTTTGCGTTTGTGTGGAATTAATCAAATAAGTGGTTCGATTTTTTGGACTCACACCAGTCTTCGTGGATGTCACTCTGTCAGCTTGACTTCCTCGACCAATTTGCCCTACAGTGCAAAGCTTAACCAAATATATTTGTAAGGAAATATTTTTCCCCAAAATGGACAGAACCCTTCAGAGCCAAGGGAAGGGGGTGCCATTCAACATTTTTACATTACCACATGGAGTACGCGGGACCGGGGGGGGGGGTTAAAGATCAATGTACGTTTTCAGCTAATTTTTAAAATGTTCATCAATATCTAGCCAAATATCAACATTTTAGAGTACTCTTTTTGGGAGAGATAGGGAGGTACATAAAAGAGTACTCTGTATTCACTTTTGAAAATGATAATTTTGGCTGACCCCTTAAATATTGTCATTTTTTAACATATTTCCTGTAAAAATAACATTGAAAGCTTACCAGGGCAACATGCCAATACTCCATAACTTACCTCGGCACACTCTGGACGCTGAATGGCTGATTCCATCCAAAAATGTAACCTTTTATGGTTAAGGGAAAGGCGTTTGAAATAGCCAGTCATTGTTGTCTGAGTTGTGAAAAGTGTTAATGGGGTCGCACATCAGTGCCTCTAAGAAAAACGTCTACTCCCGCTGTTTGGCACAAATGTCTCACTGATAGGAACTTATATTCGCACACTGACGAACGTAGTGATGCTCCAAAATCTAATATATTTCTAGCCATACACAACAGCTGGACACACAAATCTTTTCAAGACCTATTTTTTTTCTTCACGAAGTATACATAAATCTGTACATAAGATAGTTTGTAAGACCTTGAGTATTTGATCTTAGGTTTGAATAACAAGATTTTAAATTAATCAGACTCTTCATTTTCTCTTCTACCTGGAGTTTTCATCCCTTTGCTAAAATCCAGAAAGATTGAACTATGTACCCGAGTCAGATGACATCAGACAAAAGTCCTTATGAATTATTTATGGTAAATCTATTGAGAAGGACGTTCATTAAATATTCCCTTGTAATTGCTTGTGGTATTATTCTATTGTGTTGCTTTCGTTGAACATTTAAAAACTGGTGATAACTTCGTCTTATACTTGCAAAAAGATAAAAAAAAGAAACGCATGCTTTATGTTTAATTTTTCTTTGGCGAGACAAACAGAATACTTCTTAAACCTATGCACAGCTAAATGACTTCAGCGGGAAAACCATGGAAACAAACGCATCTGCACCAAACACTACTTTTAGTAAAAAAAAGCTTTGGGTTCAGAAACTAAATGTGTACACCATACCTTCAAAAATTAAATGCATCTTCAATTCCGAGTATCGTTCGCCAACTGCTATTGCAAATTACAGCTGACAGTTGAACTTTTAGTTCATTTCTGTATGCAGGAAATGGGCCACGACACATATAATGCAAATGACTTACGACCAGAAGTATCTCTTGTATACGGCATCAGTCACTGGGAGGCACCAGAGCTCTATGTTCAGTTTGATATCCTCTAACTATAGGCCCGCATTCCTCTATTGGAAATATTTCAAGGAATGGAGAGAGCAGTAAATGATTTATACCTGACCCTGCGACTCCTTTGCAACGCTGCCAAATGTGTGTATCTTTCGAAAACGTAAATCCTCCCTCCCACAAGTATCTATCATGAAAGGCACCTCTCCTGTGCTTACTTTTTACTAATTGTAGAACCGATAAATGGAATATTATATAAAACACTTTGGCACTGTATGCACGCTTCGCAAACCCGTGTCACAGGAATAAGACGGACTGGCACACACATTTCTGACGTCACGCGAATTATCTTCGTGCACGTGCTCGTGCCGACCGATATTATTATGGGCCAATGGCAATTGCTTTGTGTCATAAATATGGTGCAAAATTTTGGCAAACGGATTACACGGCATTGTTTTGACAAAACATGAGCATTGACGTACAGTCCACGTAAATGCTCATATTCTGTTTGCCAAAATTGTGCACCATAGTCATGGCACAAAGTAATTGTCATTTGCACAAGATAATATCAGTTGTTCGTGGGAAGGTTTACAACAGAATACAAAGACCACTGCCAGCTAGTATTTCCTGACACATAATCATGCAGCTTCAAGGTTTATATCGTAATCATTTTGCGTCTGGCAATTATAAATGTACATTTCTTTTAATGAGGTACATGTGACACTATTCAGCAGTTTCAGCTCCTCCAAATACTACAACTGATCCTCGTAGTGTTGCCAGCCACAGTGAGTACTTTTGACATGGAATAAGAAATTATAGAATTGCTCACGGACGGTAGCTCAAAGTTCTTGTTAATTTTCTCTCTAAAATTATGCCGTAGGCATATTTATTTCACCATTCTAATTTGTAGGCGGATATACCAGTGTCATTCTAACACCTTATTGATTGACCATAGCTTTAGCAGCACAAGATACGGGCTTGTTGACTGATGACTTCGTCCAAGTTCACTTGCTCTGGTATCTCATCTCGTATTCCATTGCCAATTTCTCTACGCAATGATTGGCAAGCGTAAGCTTTATATAATCATAGCAAATGTACTAGGGCTCAAACCTGAACCCTACATCTTGACCTGTTGTCATCAAATTAGAATATACAATTATTTACCAAATTCCAAATTTTTAAACGAAGAGTCATAAGAACTTGACTTTATACATTCTGCACATCAATACGCAGTACCTATTCTTAGATGTGGCAAGCAAACGATCACATATGCAGGGAGCATAAAGATACATATTGGTTATGTTAAAAATACAATTATAAGAGACGTCATATGTTAGAAGTGGCATCACAAATTAGACAATATTAAAATTAAGCTTCTAATTAAAGCCAGAATTCTTATGCCTTAGTTTTCAGCAGATTGGTGCATTGGATTTACGTCAGCATTCTATGTAGATTTATTCGATTTTTGTGAATGCAGAAAGCTGAGTATGACCAAAACATTGACACCCCTCCCGCCCCCCTTTGTTTTTATTCTGGTTTCATAGCCTCTAAATTGTGCAAAAGAATAAAACGTCTTGAGGTACATCGTCATCATTACGGTGTGAATATAAATCAATTAACATGTCAGTGTTTTATGCAGTCCGCATTATAGTTAAGCCTAATTTCTCATCAAACGCAACGCTGGACCGCATGGATTATATATTAATTCGTAGCAGCTGAATACATAAACGATTGCCTTGTATAGTAAAGACGGAAATGCCTATCTTTATGTCAAAACTGAGGAAGTGAAACTGCATTAAATGATCAAGTATTGTCCAGTAAGTCCTTACAACTTATAAAATTAATCCGTTACAACTCCCAAAAGCATCCCGTGACAAGTTGCCAAAGCAGTCGGTACGACTCACAAAAGTAGTTTAAACAACGCATACAAACAGTTGTTCTTTGATACTTTCTTACATAATCAAGATATATTTCAAAATTCAGTTACTGATCTATTTTCTCGATGCAAGAACATCATTCAAAGCTAAAACATAAACAACATTTTATTTCAAAAACGACAACAATCGAACCACTGTTTTCAGTTTTGATTATGAAGAAATTAGCAGATTTTCTTTAGTCATGTGCACATAAAGTATCCAAGAGGTTTACAACAATGATTTTCTGAAGAAACTGGGCTAAAAGCCATAATTATGGGAAGGGACAGTGTAGTGAGGTCATATTTACGTGTTTATATATATATATATATATATATATATATATATATATATATATATATATATATATATATATATATATATATATATAATGGTGCTTATGAATTTAAACACGTTAGTATAAATCCCTGAAAGGTAATTTTTAATTCGCATTTTCACATTAGTAACTGTGCCACATACATATTAAATAATAACCCACCGCCTTTAGTAAGAGTTTCACAATGACAGGCCGCAAAGAAAACATCTAGTTGCATTCTGAATTCATCTTCAAAGCCTTTGTTATTAATATATGCTTTTTGGGGGGGGTACCGAAAGATGGACCTTTGGATACCCCAAATCTATTCAAACAACAGGATGTGTTTCAAACAGACGTATGGAACTTAGTGACAGATGTCGCACTTTACCGTGCCGCAAAGATTTCAATAAACCACTTGGTCTAAGAGGTTTCATTTCTACAATAAAATAAAAAAGTATTTATGTGGAGTTCTTTACTCTGTCCATTTATGGAAAACAGCATACGCCTATTCTGCTTCCCCGTGTAGCTCTGCTCTTACAATATATTCTTCTTAGTCAAACGATCCCCGCTTCCCCTTTCATGAAACAAAGTGGTCACACAGGAGACACAAGTGGTGGAAGTAACTAGCCAGACACTAAGCCCACCTAGTCACAAGAGCGGGAGTAAGCATGCCGCAACAGGATGATTGAACCGGCTGAAAGATCTACATGAAGAGTGTGGTGATATCCTCCTCTAATTGACGCCTTCAGTGCTATATTTTGTCACTATTAAAAGAGATTGGCTCTAATTTCTCCTGATCACTCGACTTCATCAGAATACGCTCTTAAGGTGGCTTTCTTCACTCAATCGATTTGGAGAACAGGTTCTCTTGGGGTCACCACAGTTTGCCAATTATCACATCGCGTGAATTACGGCTTCGTCCGGCTGATCAACTGTTTTCAGAATAGAGACTCGTTGGGTTAATACCATGCCACAGAAGGCTTAGACCATCTTATCTAAGAATGTTTCAATTTTACCTCGGCAAATGGGAATGATCGAAACGAATCCAGGTGGCGCGAGCGTGTGGATCGCCGCATGTCTTGAGCTGGCATCAGGCCCTGTCATTATAAGTTCATGGTTTATAGTCTATATAAATGCCTGATACTTACAAAGGGGTCTTGTAATCAACACAAATCACAATATGTACTATTTGCGCCAGCAATACAGGTACATCTCGCAGTCTGCGGTCACTTGAAACGAACTCTCTGTTTAAACTTTTCATAATGAGAAGCAGCATTTTAACGGTATATAAAACCTATTTCGGAAAAAAATCTGATCTATTGCTGGTCGTTATGTGTGTTTCACGTATCGGTGATTTTTAAGATTAATTGAAATGGACATAGAGCAAAGAAAAGGAGATTGAATCTTTTGAAAGAATATCAGGAAAGGGAAAAGTTTGTTATACCTTCAAATTGGGACGCCCGAAAATGGTGAAATGAAGAGCATATCTTTCAAGTGAGTCAAAAAGGTAGCACGCGGCCCCTTTCCACAGATCTTGCAATGTTTGTAACTTCAAACATAATCGGGTTTTTATTAGGACTTCTGCTTTCATGTGGAGAATGTATATCTGCCAAGGAGTTATAGTGAGATCATGTGCGGCACTCGGGCACCTTAACCATTAAAATAGTGTGCAACTTGGTGCTGCTGCCATATTTAGGGGTTGGAAGAAGGCACATAAACAAAACTGGTAAACAACACATTCTGGGCAGTTTGCTGTGCAATTTTGCTGAGCATATTTGTGGCAGTTGAATATTATAGAAACTAAGACAAGACATTATACCTTTTTCCTGAACAAACGTAATCTAACTAACTGTGAAATTACTTATTACATTAACACGACCCCGTGTCTTCACTCAAACACACCTTTCGCAGCGATTTAGCATAAGCGATGAAATAAAAATCTAAAAAAAATCATAGATGTCTAAATATTTTAATTTATATTTTTATCTGACATTTCATAAATTTTCAGCGTTCAATAAATGTCATTCAATCAAAAAATAAGAAAAAACGTGATTTGAATTAAAAAGATCAATGTATAGAAAGTCAGAATGAAACTACTATGTCTTAATTTGTTGCTGGAAGTTGTGCCTTTTACGCATTTATCACGACGTGGTTGTTTAACGCGACAGGCCATTCATCTTAAATAATTGCCATTTGCCAAGAACCGATAAATTAAAAAACGACGAGAACGCCCGGGACAATATCATGGGTGTACACAGTTTCGTTACCAAGGATCACATCTCACCTTACGCAACAATAGTAAACAACAAAAGATCAGGCAGTCAGTTGGAATGGACATGAGCAGCCAAGACTGACCATAATTACAAGATTGTTGGCTATCAGCTCTCCAACAAATGCCATTGTTGAGTGCAGGGAAATTTTAACATATCATGATTAACACAAATTTACATAATATATGTTAAATTTTCTCAAATAGCATCAAAATAAGCGATGAAGCATCATAAATGGAAGAACTATTTCCCATTTGCAATTACATTTTAGTAAAATCTTAATTTGAAGCAAATTTGAAGTATTTCTCTAATTTACATATTAAAAGCAATTATTTCTTACGTATTATGGGTGGTAGAATAATACTTCATATCAAAAAGACATTTTTGTCAATATCAATACCTTGACATCAAAGTTTAACAACACTGGACACCCCCATCCCCAATTTGCTCTGAATTTGGGGCCTATAAAACGATGTTAGTGTGTAGGTATGCATATGTAGGAACAGCATGTCTGAATTTTATAAACATATATGAGGGTGTTCTTACCCTGTACATTGCTTATGTCAAAACGGGAGTGATGGCACACTTATACAGAACAAACGACATGGTGTATCTTTCAATTCAACAAGTCACTGTAGCAGTTTTTAAATTTACTTAATCGACCCTGCCACTTCTAAACAACAAGCAAACAACACGGGACAATCCCTCCCCCATTGGCCATGGATTTGGGGCCTAAAAATCATGATAGTATGTAGGTATGTATATGTAGCACCAGTATATATGTTGAAGATGAAACGCAATCGAAGACCCAGAAAAGCACCATCGTAATATTGTACTTGACATCAGTCGAAATATCTAATAAAGACGCACTTGTTTGAAAAATTCGATCCAATCTTAGCACTCATTGGCTGTTTGAGCTGCAGGTTTACATGCACTGTGGCAATTGTTGCTGTAAAACTGAGTGACAGACAAATGAATGTCCTGGAATGCCTTTACAAAAAGGGCATATATGCAGTAACCTGTGTGCAGTTTGGTCATTGGATACTATAATAACACATTTTTAATTCGAGAAAGAGAAAGTGAGAAATTATAATGTTTGCCAGTGACATGGCAAAACCTTTAATTTCCGATTTTCCTTTCAATAACCATAAAATATATTGATTATACAAATGTTACTTTTCATTTGAAATGCTGAAAACTGAACAGATGTCAAGATTTATTTTTATGTGTATTTATTCAAAGATCTTGACGACCTTTTATGTACCAGGATCAACAGTTGACCACACCAACGATGTAAATGCACCTTTTTTTAAGTCAGGGGCTTCATTCTTCCTAACGTCTGTAAACAGATGTATTATACAGATAATAGTCGTCGTTGCATTTACATTATACGCTGCAAACAATTAAAAAAATCTTAATGTAAATATGCTATTAATTTTTTATTTAAATCCAGCATTCATTCAAATTTTGGAATCACACTGCCTGTTATAATATAAAGGAAAACGTTCACAATGCAATTGGTTCCTACATAATATGTATGTGTATGTCTATATTCTAGCATTAAGTGTACAAAACCAGACAAAGAGATCGACTTGGACCAGGGGAAAAAGCATAATAATAATAATAATAATAATAATAATAATAATAATAATAATAATAATAATAATAATAATAATAAGAATAATAATAATTTATAATAATAATAATAATAATAATAATAATAATAATAATAATATTAATAATAATAATAATTATAACAATAACAACAACAACAATAATAATAATAATAATAATAATAATAATAATAATAATAATAATAATAATAATAATGATAATAATAATGATAATAATAATGATAATAGTTGGCCAACGCGACAGCATGGGGGCGCTGTATGACGTGTAACATTGCAGCTCAGTACTTGCAGAATGTGACTTGGTGGTTCGAGGCTGTATTCCAACAACAGACATTTGCTGTTTCCCATAAAAAGTAGCCAACGAGCAAATACCGACAACTGAGTAGAGGAACAGGCTAAGGTTTGCTTACTCCCGTCCTTTGTTTCTTAACATGCAGTACTTCGTGGAGATGTTGGATAGTGTCGCCTGACGGATTTGGTGTATTTGGCTGGTGCGTTGGGACTTATTCCATGTTTACAGCGTGAATTTGTTATTCAAACGCTCGTGCACATCAGTTTGAGGCGGTGCTTTGGCTCATTCTGTTAGCAATTTTTGCGTGCTGGACTCATGGTCTAGTAATAGAAATTCCAACTTGAATATCAAACACCACGCATATCTGGGAAAATTAACGTATTTCATCATATCAAATGCATTTTGTCCATACAAATAATTATAAATTGATATATCCATTGAATGTACTGCAAATATAATTGAGTTTATTTGATGAACCCCACGACCCCCGGCCCCAGGTCTTGGCGGGTGGTCGTTAAGTACTCTGCGCAGCACCTCATCTGGTATATCACATGAGCGGTTGTGACCAGCATGAAGTATTCCTGTACCAGCGGCTACAACAGCCGTAGAATTATAAAAACACTGCATATGAAGCCTAGTGTGGCATGTCTGTGAAATACTCCAGCAGTTAAGGCACTTTTCACTCCATTTCCAGGTTGAGTCCATAGAGGTTTGGGGGACATATCCAGGACGGGCCTGTAAGTGGCCTCCCTATGACTCTCGTAATTGTGTACCTTATTCCAAGTGTCTTGCCCCACTGAACCAATGCACTGCCGCTCCGGTTTTGCTGCGAAAACATGCAAAAGATATTACTAGTCTTTTGATATGATAATTCGATTCCCTCTCAATCCTTCTGTCATGAAAGCTAGCTCAATCATTATCAGTTCGTCTCCAATAACAGACGGTTACATACTACTGTACATCTCTGGCCAAGTAACCATCCTTCATTACATATACCCCGGAAGTTTGTTTCCGAGGCAGATCGAGTTGTAGAGAAAATACAAGCTGACGGGTCTGTTTACCAGAAAAGCCAGGAAAATGCCTTCGGGAGTCTTGAATTCCCATTTGCGGTGGACCCATAGAGACAGACACTACTGTATGCGGGCGAAAATCAAACTTATTTACACAAACAAAACTACAATACAGAGCGGCAAACTGTACAGTTGACATATGAATATGGAAAAGTAGTTTGCCACATATGTGACAAGTTTTCGGTGATAATACCTTGTGGTATCTTCAAATGCAAAGGTGCCTCACGGACTACGGAGGCGTCGAAGTCCGTCTCCATGCCGCACTGGGCTTTCTTCAACTGATACGCTCCTTTCCATGGCTTCAGTGACATACTTTCTGGATGTGTCCGGATTATCTGAATTAAAGTACACATAACAATGAATGGTTTTGGTAATATGTCCCATGCTTCTTTTGAGACCGATTTATATGACGGAAACGCATTTGACCGATGCGGCATATCTCAGATCATGATGCAAGAATTAAACTGGATATTTGCTCCCAAACAAAATGTACTACGGCTTTAAGGTGGAAATTACGTTGTGTCTGTGAAGCCATGAAAATTTCTTCCGCAAAATGGGGAAACCGAGTCCTTATTAAATCCCCCTGATGACAATATTCTCAACCAGATTGCGGAAATAATTTGTACGGATCTTGCTGTTTTAAGCAGGTAGATGTGCTGAATGAGCCGACGTTTCGCTTGAATCAGACCGCTGGCTTTTCTTACATTTAAACTGAGAGTTTATATGAAATGAAGCTGACAGACCACATGTCACAAGAAATACATGTTATGCAAGAAAACGAATCACATATTTATGCAAGTATCATTCTTGTCTTCTCCATATGTATGTATGTATGTATGTATGTATGTATGTATGTATGTATGTATGTATGTATGTATGTATGTATTATTGAATGTATGTATTTGGACAAGCCTTTTGCATCTAAGCTGCGTACAAGTTTCTGTATATCCGCTCAGTCTTGAATTCTTCAGACCTGAATAGTATGTACATTATCGAGTGCGTTTATACCACTGAAATTAAATAAACCGGCATATGTTTCTACACTTGAGGTCAAATATTTAATTCTAGCCAAGATTTAAAGAAATCATCTGCTACAGCACAGCTGAAAGCTGCAAAAGTGAGCTGATAAGACAACATTCTGCTGTTAATTTGTATTAAAATATATTATCGCGGATAAGATTAATTCCCTCGACCATACCTTTGCTTGCTCTCTCTCTCTCTCTCTCTCTCTCTCTCTCTCTCTCTCTCTCTCTCTCTCTCTCTCTCTCTCTCTCTCTTTCTTTCTTTCTGTTTCTCTCTGTCTCTCTCTCTCTCTCTCTCTCTCTCTCTGATAACGGATGTATCATTGCGCGAACAGAACTAGTTCTACCCAATTTTTTATTGATACATCATGTATGCATGTAATTATGTATTTATAAAAATATATATATATGTATGCATGTAAATGCATAAGATTTTACGGAACAGTTTCTCCCGACACGGTCAAAATTATTAATGTGCAAAGAGTGCTCTCTCTCTCTCTCTCTCTCTCTCTCTCTCTCTCTCTCTCTCTCTCTCTCTCTCTCTCTCTCTCTCTCTCTCTCTCTCTCTCTCTTTCTCTCTCTCTCTTTCTTTCTTTCTGTTTTTCTCTCTCTCTCTCTCTCTCTCTTTTTCTCTATCTCTTTCTTTCTTTCTGTTTCTCTCTCTCTCTTTCTCTCTGTCTCTCTCTCTCTCTCTCTCTCTCTCTCTCTCTCTCTCTCTGATAACGGATGTATCATTGCGCGAACAGAACTAGTTCTACCCAATTTTTTATTGATACATCATGTATGCATGTAATTATGTATTTATAAAAATATATATATATGTATGCATGTAAATGCATAAGATTTTACGGAACAGTTTCTCCCGACACGGTCAAAATTATTAATGTGCAAAGAGTGGTCATATCGGAAATAATAAACTCCTGGTATGGCAGGTACTTCCAGTTTCAAGACAAAATGATGGTGGTGGTAACTGACTGAGTATATTAATGTGAAATTATACATATGTATAGCTTCAATATGAATATCAATCGATATGGAAGTCTTGTATCTTATAATTAAAAGCTGAGTAAGCATATGATTAAGTTTAGTCGTGTTAACACTGTTGTACAGGAAGTGTTAGCCCTGTTCTGTAGGAAGCGTTAGCACTGTTGCACGGGACCCCTTGTGCAATTACGCTTCATGAAGATTTTACTTGTTTTTTTATTCTAATAACTGCTTGTATCATTTTTGCTCACTGGTGATCTCCTGCCACAAGTATTAATTGCTAAGTGTTTGCTGTCTACCTAAATGCTATCATAAATCACCTGCTGAGTATATTAAATTGTATTGTACCACTTGGAGTACATGTGGAACCACTAATTTAAATACTGATGCACATTCAATATGTAAATAGCATTATATCTTTTTCTAAATTTAAACTATAATGAAATAGTTGTGCAAAAAGTTTGACGTACAATTTGGTCAATAAATAGAGCTACAGAGGGAGAGATCACAACAGCTGGCTAGGACCTGAACCTGAAATACAACACAGCTATTTTAACCAACTTGCTTTTGTTTGTCTTGGTATTATCAAATTTAACACAACGATAAGTCACGTCCACTATCCGACCAACTTGAGTCACACCGGTTACATGATTCCATTCAGCTCTTGAAACACGAGGGGAAAAGGCCTAATTATACACAGGAGGTTTTTTCCCGAGCCCTATCCTTGGATCAAGAGTCATTAACCACATTTCACCAATTACCACCGAGTATTGGCAAGATCACAAGAGAATCAGAGTAGGTCTTTCAAACTCGGTAAGCTGTTATTATACATGTATCAGAGAAGCCATTTAAAAGAAAACATCCAATTAGTGCCTTTTGTACAATATATAAGTTTTGTGTGTGAAAATTAATGTGTTTTACTTTCATTCAGGTAAAGTTAACCCTTATCTCATTAAGTGTCGGATCATTCCGGGTATGTTTCACGATATTGTATACTCCAATTTTTCTCGTCGCCTCGCAACTCTGCAATAAACCTATAGCACTTAATTGATGATGATGATGATGATGATGATGATGATGATGATGATGATGATGATGATGATGATGATGATGATGATGATGATGATGATGATGATGATGATGATGATGATGATGGTGGTGGTGGTGGTGATGGTGGTGTGGTCGCAACTCTGCAATAAACCTATAGCACTTAATTGATGATGATGATGATGATGATGATGATGATGATGATGATGATGATGATGATGATGATGATGATGATGATGATGATGATGATGATGATGATGATGATGATGATGATGATGATGGTGGTGGTGGTTAGAAGGATTTGTTATCACCACAATCGGTGAAATTATAGTAATCCAACCAATACATTGTCCTAAATGCTAAAAGCCATAGACAGCACATAAAAGAACGACACGGAATTAAAAATATACATTGAAAAGTAAGCAAGGAACAAGTAAAGTCATAACCAGAGCAACGGTATGCATTACGTAGAGCATCATAAGTATACTCGCGTACAGCGTCATCTTATTTATAAACTTTCTCTCCAAAGAAGCTGCTAGTGTGACATACGAAGCAACATACATGTATGTATCAGGCTTTGGAAACCGCTGATACTTGATCCCTGAAGCTAAGCAAAAAAGTCTAATGACCTATATTACAGCATTTCGCTAGGATTTTAGTATATTTAAGAACTGCAAAATTCATTTTTGCTTGTTACTATAGATCCACCTTAGGTTTACGTTACATCTACAAATAACCAGAAATCTTGGGCGCCGCCTTTAGGCAGCATTTGTGTGAGCCCATAACCTGTAGCTGGCCGAGTACATATAAACAGTTAAAATGTTTACAATTTAAAATACCAATCCCTTACTTGAATACTTGAATATAAATATTTTACTAATGATGTCCAGCAGCATACTCTGTGTGAAAATTACTAATAAATAATCACAGCCTAACCTGCAGCTGTGATTGTGATAAAAAATATCATCCAATATGCGAACAGTTCTGTTTGAATACTTAGTACTCAACGTATTGGACACACTGATCCTTACAGGGCAAATAAGTGATACCCTACCTTTACACTTATCCTGATAGGGCAAATAAGTATTACCCCACCTTAACACTGATTCTGATAGGGCTCTCACAATTTCTTTTTTTAGAAAATGATTCCCTTGCTTGGATGTACAGCCTTGCAACATGACAAAGGATAACTAACTTTCATTTTTTTCTTTTTTTTTTTTTTTTTGTGGCGCGTGCTCACACTTACCATGCACGAATAGGTACCCGTGTGGTCCTGCGTTATGAGCCTACTGCTGCCGCCGTCCATGTCAACATATGCTACACACTTGAAGTCTGTATGACCAACACATGTGCATAGGTAGGATTACTTAGATGACCATATTTGGGCACAATATATACATACGGAAATGCTTTTTCTATTTCGACAAGAAAGAAACTTAAAACACTTAAAAATATTCTCCGCGGATACATTCATTTTGATGATGTAATTATAAAACTCTATGCTTTGCTAATGACTGCACTTTCCTTTGCCATACATCATTTTCCATCTGTATATTTACTTAGATATTGGAACGGACAGCCGTTACAGCTGACATATTAGATTATTCAAACCCTAACTGCTTTAGCGAGCATTAATTGGCCGTTTTTTATCTGAAAGTTACGGAGATTCCGGAGATTGTTTTCAATCACATTAAAATGATGCATCTTTTCCGGTCTTTATACGTTAAAATTACTTCCATCAATTATCTTGCATACCTTTTAAAGATAGAAGATACAGACACCAACAAAGATCTACTTGCACATTTATGAAAATATAATCTGAGAAGGTTGTGACTTTTTATAAAATGAACATAATTTGCAGACAACGTGCAAAAAAGCGATTGGTGTGATGCTATAATAGAATATCTCACAAACGTACGCCGTTTCTTTTTTGTGACTATTTTTCCGATGAAATTATTTCAAAACGCTCGTTAATGGCCGTTCATGCTGCTATGGGATTTGAGAGCCCCAGAGAATTCAAAGTACATTTTCCCTCAATATATTATAAAACGCCAATTTAACCTTTTATCTGAAATTATGTTCCAAAAAACGTTTGGTATAAAAATCAAGTTTACTATGGCAAGCAAAGCTCACACCGACCCTTGGGCTGTCCATTCGTGCCGTCCGCACAGCGCGTGGGAGCAAACGAGATGGTGGAGTGGAGGCGGCAGGTGAGCGAGCTCCAATCCGACAGGATACCGACACAGCGGCGGTGTACGCCCGCCCAAGCCTCGTTCATGTCAACTTGTATGGCCCCACCCAGGCCGCAATGGTTGTATCGAATCACCTCTGCCGCTGCGTAAAATACAATTTAGATATTGCGTTATTCTACAGCAATAGGCAATAGGCCTCCACGTCTTTTTTTTTTTTTTTTTTTTTTTTTTTTTTGTTCTTAGTTCTTTTGGGGGTTTTCTTTTGGGATTTTCCTTTTGTCTTTGTTTTGTTTTCCTTTAATTATCTGCTGTCTGGAAAACGGGTATCCTGCTTTTAATATGACGGCAGCACAAAGTTGTTGTGAGAGGCACCTTCTCATTTTTATCACACAACGCTCGACCAGGGTATATCGTGTAGTTGCACATAAGTCAAATAAGTCAACATGTAAAGTTTAAGGGATGACGGGATAACTTTGGCATCTGGTTACCATAGTTTGCACATGGTAAAAAAATCTATTTATCTTCGTGTCATTTAAACTTGTGTTTTTTATGAGCAACGCTGTCTTGACTGTATCAGTGGTTATGAGGTATAAGATGAGAAGGTAATTTGCAGTATTTTCGCTCGCTCCAGACATCTTTGTCAAACAATTTAGCAGCACACAGGACAATGTCAAATGTGATGTTGTTTCCGGTGTAACCAAATGGGGAGGAAAATACCAAACCCAGGCCATATCTCACAGAGAGTCGTGCTTGTAAATCCAGGGTCCGGTGAAGGCTATAAATCAATACCGTGTGCTAGTTTTCAACCTAATTTGCTTTTAACATTTAGTAGATATACTTTAAACCCTTTTGTTCATCTGAGCCATATTTATCACGATGGAGTAGAGGACGGCACGTCATCCCTGAGTAAATGATGCTCACCGCATGGCATTTATGGCTATTACCGTCTCGCAACCTGCTCAAAATTCTAGCTCAATAATGATAAATTTCCACATATGCCCTGATGTTAGACAACAAGATTTGACGTCAGGGTTTTTAATATATTTGTGATTTCTGTTTTGTATCAACCTACTACACAAAACACCGATATGGCATGCATTTACTTACATAATAAGATTTTGGTATCGTGGCTTCGGACCTTGTTTCCGACAGGAGGTGGGTCGTCTTCAAAATTACACATGTTAAACGATTCGTCGGTCTCCGTGCTTTTGGCTAAAATACATTATAAAGTATGTTAAAGAGGCTGATTGCGGGGGGGGGGTGTTCTAATCTTCTTTTCCTTTTTTTCTGCTTTTATATAGGCCTATAAATATTCTAATACCAGTTCACCTAGGTCTGTCTTCATTCTATTCATTATTATTCTTCATAAAACGATACCAATACCCAGCAAAGCATGCGGCAGCTACTAGATAGAAGATTTGATCGGAAGAGCAAATGTGTGAGATGCTGCACTCCACACTTTATTTTGGGGTGGGTGGGTCAATATCCCTTTCAGTTTGGATTTTCATTAGGTTCTACATTTTATTCAATTGACCTATGTTTCCCCCTCTCCAATACAGCATCCTAAATACACATTTGTGGTGCAAATACATTATATTCCCAAAAACCTGGGCGAGGTCTTCTTTACAAGGATTACATTGTGGTTTGGTGCAAGCATGCGCAGTTGACATGCTAGTCACAGAATGCTACGAACATTCCAGTTCATCAGGCTGATAATCTATGAATTCTTAGTGAGAAGGCAGGCCGACAAGGCTCTCTTACGTTTGCAACATTGTCTGCAACTTCTGGATTTGTTGAAACCGAGTGCATAGATGACGGTCAGTGCGGCTGGTAGTTAGTCCTAAGTGTTACCCACATAGGACATAGTGAGAGCGGTGGCAGGTGTACACTTACCGAGCTGAAAACGCAGCACTTTGTCACTGTCTTCGTCCTGCGCCATGTGCATACAGGTGTAGCGCGGTCGGCTGAAACATTTGCAAGCAACAAGTTTGTGCTTCTCGTTTCCACTGTTTTCAGTTCTCTGTCCACGACAGTCATAGCATATGCCGTTTGGATAACGTGCACGTACAATAAAATGCCGCCATTAGAAATGTTCCAAAATGTTCTGTGTTAGCAAAGTGAAATACTTGTGGGGGAGGGCGTAAATGCCATTAGCTACAATTTGTATTTATTTTCGAAAGACGAAACATGATTAGTTTATATATATATATATATATATATATATGTATATACATATATATACACATATATATACATATATATACATATATATATATATTTATATATGTGTGTGTGTGTGTGTGTGTGTGTGTGTGTGTGTGTGTGTGTGTGTGTGTGTGTGTTTATGATTGTGAACTGAATCAAATATTGCAAATCCGTGTTTTGAATTTTCCCAGTAAAGACCAATTTAATGTATTTTTTCCTGTTACATACAACCTGCATGGGATGTCAAGCCAGAATAATACAATGAATATCCCTTTATGAAATGCTGTAAGTGAATCGCTTCATACAGCAGGTTTGGACCATGATACTTTCCAACACCTAATGGAAAGTTGCCTTTACTACCACCCTGCCTTCTAAAAGAACTTTTACTTGAGGTATTTCCTAAGCCAGTGTGCCATGTAGTTTTACCAGCAAACAGCATTGTCTGTAGCTCATTTTAACATGAACAGTTTACACGTGCACTATCCGACAAATTGATGCTACCGATCCTACGTACTTTTTCGGTGCATATCAAGGAATAAAGATGAACTGTTTGTTTTAAATTCGTTATTTTTTTTTTATTAAGTACCATGACTCGCATGCTATTTTGGAATTATATTCACATACGTTCGATCCTTATTTTCTTCAATCAGAAACTTTAAGCTGTGACATTAGTGTTTTCTAGTGTATTCTGAGTATCTGCCCGTCATTTGTTATCTCAACCCCTCAAAATATTAAAGGTACTTCGACAAATGGCAAAATATCATGTATGAGCCGGCATTTGCTGGAATGTGACAATTATTTGCCCTTTGACCGATAAGCTTACTGTTGCTAAACAAGACACGGATGCTTCACGCATTTACGAACGCTTGCTAATTTGCTACAAACAGATAAGAGCCTCGCTGTGAAAGATACAGCCAGCAGTTACAGGTTACTGTTTTATTCTACCTATTCGACTTAGTCAAGTTTCCTGAGGCCCTCAGCCGAGACCCGTAAAACGAAGGACAAGGCCTCAAAATTGACTGAAGCCAATAGGAAGCCAATTAATGGAGGGAAATAGATGTAATAGGCGCTGCAGAACTCATTTCCTGCTCGGTGTGGTGGTAAAGAGTATTTGTCTGAAGACTCATCTCTATTCCGTAGCTTGGACGAGCAGATCCGCAGAAAATAACAGTGCAAATGGCATAAAATCCTAATTGTATCATTTATATTGGGATATCCTTCACTCATCTATTTAAGCCAGCATTGGCTGAACAACACAAATATTTGATACTTCAAAGGTGTTGACTGTCGACAAGACTGGTCTCGACCTCTCTGTTGGCAGACGGTTGATGGGAAACTTTCAAAATTCGATTTGAAAAGCTTACATTGACCCTTAAATAAGAACACGTACAATTGTGCCTCACACGGATGGAGCTGATGCCCCGTAATTTAATAAGACTATATATTGCTGTATGCTGTGCACAGAATAAAAACAGACGCCAAGTGTACCCACTTTGTCTTGAATTATCTACTTATGTCTGCCCCGTGTGCAAATCAAGTGGCCTGTCCGGCCAAAGAGCAGAGTATGGTTTGTTAAAGGCTCGCCCGCCGCTTGTAGAGATAACTTGACTTTGTTAATAAAGGTTATTCAAATGAAATTACATAATTAATATACTTACCAGCCATTTTTAAAGCCAGATAAAAGTTTATAGAGTTTTGTAGACCACTCTGGTCCAATTCTCTTGCAAATAAATCGACCAAGCGTGGAAAATACAATTTGTCCGACTGTAATGCGCACGTCCTCCGTACGATCCGCCTGAAACCACGCCCACTTTCCACGAAATTCTGTTGGAAATCGGCATTCCGCTCTGTTACTTGGCATTAGATCTGTTAGAAAACAATCACAAATTTACATTTTTCAAAATAAAACCATAATGTGGTTGAGCGCTTGTATTTGAATTCCGAGCTTATTTGTTGTAAACAGTTCAGAGTCTCCATGGGAAGGATAATGTAATGTGTATATATATACATTTCTTCAACAGTGCCTGTTCACAATAAAGAAATAGAGTTGTACAGTTCCCTGTACGGTGCAGATTCCATAGATTTTAAATGAAGCTCCTATATTGTATATAAGTTTTATCTATTTTGAAGTGTACTTTAATTTTATACATTGTAAATATAACGATGATAAACATTTATTTTCTACATTGTAAACCAAAAGTGCACGATGTACTTGTCCTTACGCTTTCTAGAATTTTCTCCCAATGAGTGGTTTATCTCTAGTTTTAGCGCGGGGGACAAAAATGATAAAATTATGAAATTATAATATTAATGATTGTTTACACCGGTTGAAAGCAAACTTTAAATGGTTAAGATACTTGAACGCATCATGGAATAAACCCCGTTCCATCGATGCCCCTGTTGTAAAGGGGTAGTTTTCCTAATAAAATAATTATTTATTATTATAAGCAGTTGAATGCAGTTCTTTCAGGTTACCAAGTTTCGTGGTGTATCAAGTAAAAAAATCAATTTTGAGTTGACAATAGTTACGATTCAATAATATGTATATATCAGGTGATAAATTAGCAACTTTGTGCTTGGACAAAACGTTTTATGTTGTAATGCGGAACGGCAATCAATTTTTTAGTTGATTCCATCATTTCCTATGATCCTCAAAACTTGTATTCACATGGGTGTTCGTTGCCACTCAACTCTTTTGGTAAGATTATACCACTTTTGTTTTTGTCGCCCCTTTATGTTACAGGAAGATGTCATTTTAAAAGTTGCAAATTGTATTTTCTGTGTCGTATGACGTATGAATGAGAGCAGAGGGCTTGATTATATCTGCAAGGAAGATCACCTGAGACTTGGCAACAGCCTAATCATTTGATAAACAATTAAAGAACATGGTATAGAGTTAGTATACGAAATCGCTTTCAGATTGTGACAGGGGGCAACAAAGGCCCCTTTTACCTTTCCCCAATCGCGCTGTCAGTAAAATATGCTTAAACCAAACCTTTTGCGTTGCCCGCCTAAGGTTTATGCGCCAGTGATGACTCCGGGTCTAAGCTACCAGGGACTAACAAATTTAAAAACAAGTCTACCTGCATTTTCTGCATTTTTAACTTGTGGGTGCATTTACATTTTGATTTATTATCATTATATTGAGTCGCCAGAAATAACAAAAGTCCAGTGGGGACATGCTAAATGTGTGCGTTACAATCTTTTATTGGTGGCTCTGGTGGTAGGTTGACATGAACAAGTTCTGTTGTTATAAGGCTTTCCCAATCAGACAGAAGCCATCGAAATGGGACAAGAAACATTTAACCCACATTTCATGATATCTACCAAAATATTTACCAAAACGGTTGACACGTTGCACTTAGAACGATTTATCATGCAATTTGGCATTATATCTGCTGCCCAATGCTTTTTTGCTAATTGTAAGACTTTTACGTACACTGACTTTACCTAAAGGGAGTCATTCAACCATCCATTTGCCTTTCACCTACATTAAACATAACATGATCAACCTATCCTTTGTTGCTTGCTGAATACAAACCACAATGAATTGTCTAAAGCGAGGCCATTCTGCTTGCAACGCTCCCCATATCAAATTTACCAATTTGAGTCTGGATCATCCAAGATTTTCGGTCGTCAATAAGCAAAGACAGAAATCAACTTGTGGGATGGATAATCAATCTCCTTTATATTATTATTTTGCCAGGGAAAAGGCCATCTAATGCGTGTTAAACTTTGACAGTTTGACCTGCAGTTAGTGTAATCTCAGATACAGCAATTGCTCTTTGGTCTATAATATAGTTTGACATACCTTCCCTTAGCGTCGGGATATATATATATATAAGACTCATTGTGATCATATGACATAGAAAGCTACATAGTTTAAGTTGAACAGTTCTGTAAAATGAGTTTGAGTGAGAAATTAGAAGTCGTGACACATATGTCAGAAGTCTGTTGCTCCACAACTTTAGCCTTGTGTTTTAATGGGACAAAGTACCATGATGTACATCTGTATTTTATGCTCAGTTTGACATTTTCTAATATTTTGCAAACGTGGGATGTATGTCAAAGTGAATTGTTATGTATTGTCGAAAATTTCAATAGAGATTAATAACAAAACATCTTAAGGTAAACTATATGCACATTTTATTATATTTTATAGTTTATAACTGGGTCTTAAGCCCATTATAATTCATTTGAAGTATTCAAAACGTATACACACATAAAAAAAGCAATAGAATAAATGCTGAAAACTCTGCGATGATATATGGCTTGTAATGGTCACAGATGTGTTAATGTACTCACGACAAAGCCCACAAGACTTTATACAGAAGTTGGCGTATTCATGTATAGCGCTATTGGTACATTTGCCTTCCCGAGCAAACTGAGCACATTTCTCGCTGTGGTCATAACACAGACCCGGCTCTGGAACACACAATATATGTTGACACAATGAGTCTAATAAAGGGCCCGATTTCCTTCCAAGTGCTCGTCTGATAGCGAGGGATAGTTGATTTTTAAAGTTTGAGCATGGAAATTTGACTTGATATGATTAGTTCGGATAAGAATCCGTATATGAGGCGGAAGTAACAGATAATTGGAAGCAATCGTCTTACGCTCTGCAAAAGACAGCTATGTAGCAGCATCACCTTCCGTTTGAAGAAAACCATTGAATGTGGAAGCCATTTTAAGAAACTTCCTTCCATAAGAGTATTTAGTTTAGTGGAAGCATGGACATATATAATATATATATATATATATATAATATATATACATATATATGACTTGGGAAAGTCTTTGTCCCCTGTTGTTTTTGTATTTACACACACATACACTCATATATATACATATATATATATATACATATATACATATACATATATATATATATAAATATCACGCATTTCTGTGTGTAAATACACCAGCTCGTTTTGATTCCACCTGAATTTTTCTCTGACTAGTTAAACTTGCAACCTAATGGAATTCACATTGATGAAGTGTTATAAAGTCTTTACTGACAATTGCCTGCACATTAAAAGGTGCGATAACCCAATCTATAAGATTAAAGTCAACCCTATGCATGAGATTTCACTTTAGAAGGAGAATCATATTGGTTAGCTACAACCATGCGGAGCTGGCAGAAGATTTGGTCACTGGATTCTCGACTAGCTGGTGAGTTTAGTGTTCCCTCTGCCACAGCGTGCCTTACATGTGGCAACTGAGTATCGCTTCAAAGAGAAAGGAAAAAATAGGATATAAAAACATGTATTCTAAGCCTGCAGATTGACTCAAAAATGGAAGCTACTCTTTCTAGCCAATGAAGCATCACTTACCGTGGATGCAAAATCCGTTGACTTTATACTAATTCTCGAGCGCAATGGCACAACGAAGCTCAATGAAGCAACTTGTTTTGTGGATTTTTCGGGATTTCCATGAAATATTATTCAAATATACAGAAACATATGTGACTATAATCGAATGAACTAAATCATAAAAGTACCACTTCTCTTCATCTTCAGCAGCACGTGGGACACTTTGCCGATCACCCGCCTGCTGGAGCCAATTGGAGTCACCACGGCGAAATACAGATACCCCGTAACGTGCCTCCGTTCTGATGCATTGGAACTGTTCCGATTCTTTCCATCTTGTAGTCTCTGTGGATGGATTATTGTAGTAATAAAATTAATTCTATGATCATTCTCCCAATATATACACTCGAAGAGCTTAATCCATCCACTCATCTAACTATCTATCTACATCCCTCCCTCACAGCCTACCAACCTACATGTCTGTCTGCCTGTTTGTCTGTCTGTGTTTGTACCTGTATATACACACATGCATACATATACAATACATACATGCATCCACAAACATTTAATGTATCTGGTAGCGAGTGGCCTCAGCTGTCAACATACAATTTTGCAATTATAATACAAATGTTGACTACATCATTTTTATAACGAATTTGTCGTCATTTAGAGGAATTGTGTGGCTTCTCTCGCAAAACTACTTACATTTAAACTAGGCATTGTCGGTATGTTGATGAAAGGTCTTTTCAGGGGATACTCGAAAACGCAGTTCGCGCAATAACCCCATTTTATTAGACCAAAAAGCCCTTCCAGCATGGCATGGGTTACAAACGTTTACGATTATATCCAAGTCACAACAAGCAGGTCAATAAATGATGCTTGTGGAGCCAAATTGTATGTGACACCACTGCCTGTTTTACTTAAATACATGTTTATACTTGGATTTTTTTTTGTCCAGAACCACCTCTTTATCGACGTTACCTTATTCCACAGTCCAAACTCTTTACTCTCCATAAGCTAATCTGTCACTGTCTAATGGGTCAAATGATGTGGCACCACGTGCGATGGACAATCAGTGGCCAATCAGAGTGCTTGGATACTTTCACTATCAGGGCCGCCACTTGTAGAAATTTAGACACAAAATATAAGTTATCACCGACGGTATCTGCAACACACATCCTCAATTGGGTCAGTTATTCAACCCGGTGGTGTTTTTGGGTGGTAGATCAGCCACCTCGCCACTATGACGGTAGAGGTTTAAACAAATTTTACCGCAAAATGAAAACCTCGGAGAGAAGCATCTTGATCGGAACTTTAAATTTTAAAACTGCATGGCAATAAGAATTTTACGGAAAGAATGTTCAGGATTACGTTTGGCAATAAGGAAGGACGATTTATTTAGAAGCAAAGTGTATGAGCAGGAATTGTCCGATGGTTCTCCCATGAACAGTTACTTGGCTTAACCAAATTGCATTGGAAGGCAGAGTCGTTTGTGTATCTGCTATATTTCGTGATATATGGTTTTCCCATGAACAGATACCCACCTTAACGAAAATCGCATTGGGAGACACATTAGTTCGTGTATCTGCTATACTTCGGGATATGTACAAGCTGGCACACTATATCCCATGTTTTTTTATTTAAGATATGAAACGTCCATTTCCATTTTCGTTCTCTTATACTTTGACAATATTTGGATTACGATTTGAAATGCTCAATTTACAAGCATAATATCAAACTCTACTATTATTGCATGCCATGGAGTAGGTGCGGAATGGGGCATATCAAATGTAAAAATTCATCCTTATAGCAGCGACTGTCTGTGTGATGTGACACTTTCCACTTAATAGGTTGAGCTACATTTGTTTACTCCTTTTGTAGCGTCACCAGCAATAATTGAATGAAAGGCGGCACTTGCTAGAAGCGCCGCCTGCAGGTGAGTTGTTGTGACACAAATGTGGGTAGAACTTTAAATGACATACATATCTTACAGCTAAATCTTCGTAAATATAAAATTTCGACTTAAACATGATTTTGTCTCATACTCAGGCTAAGCATTGCTACTGTTATATTAGTTTTGAATGCCACATCATCACTGCAAACCACTGGACCAGAAGCCATTGTAAACATCATTGTAAAAGTTGGTATGACAACTCTTTTACCGCTACAAGGATATTCCAAATTCAAACAAAAATTGTTTTGTCAACGTACATGTACTTTAAATTGTCAAGAACTCTTTTCGCTACTACCTGGTAAGATGTCACCAGAAACATAAGACATTTTAGCTGTTTCCTATGTATTACAGTCATGATTGTTTTATAGCTTTAAGATTTACAATATTTATACTAAAGGTTATTCGCAATGCTACAAATTCTGAATGCTATACAGTGATGGTGCAATTGTCAGGAAAGTAAAGGTGTGACATGATATATTTATTTTCTATTTTATTATAGATTCGACGATATTTTATTTTTAAATATGAACTTCTCTCAATCATCAATAATTCAAATGCAGAAAGTTCTTGTTTCAACTGTCAGGATCCACATTCACCACAGACTTACATGTGAAAATTACTGACCAGCACCTTGAGATATTACTGTTTTGACGATATTCAAGGCTTAAAGTTAATGCAGTTAGTTCAGAGCTAGCAGTAGATTTTTCATTAAGCTTTCACAGTATATTGATCACAAGCTAGAAAGCGTTCTTTAAAGACGTCATCACATCGTGCTCCCGTTTGAAATGATGAGGCGATTAATTTTTGTGATCAACTTTGTTTGAAACGTAAGTCTCACATAGATTAGTCAAAAACTAAAATATAAGAATTTAGGTCAGCACATTCATTTTTCGTGATTTTGCTCAAAAGGTAGAAATTTTAACTAACAAACCCCTAATAAGTAAGTCACTTCACCGCTAGGTGGAGCGCGTGTAGAAAACATCAAATGGTGGCTGTGTTCAGTCAGTGACTGAAGCAGTTGCAACAGGTACCTCGGCGTAAAGTAAATCTGAGCGTTATACGCCACACATTCTGAACTAGCTGCATCATCTTTCAACTTTCAAATCGGTCTAACGTTTCAGCCAACAAACTGTATATGAGCTCCATTGACGACCCTATGCCTACTTCGACCAAATATAGGTATGTAATTTTATTGACAATATAGGGCCTTATTATTTCATTGTCAAAAGTTATATTCCTGCATCAAGATGGAATGCAGCGACATGCATCTTCTACTCTTGCCCTCTCTGAACATCAATATATAGAGACACGTTTTGCAATGTCGTTGCATCGGCAGCTTAGAGTAATTTGGAAGCACTCACGAGCACGTACTGTGGAGGTTTTGCCCGCTCTCCAAATATGATAAAGGTGTAGCCTGACTCTTGCCAATGCACCCAACATTGAAGATTTATATCTACAAAGAAAAAACAAGATCATCTTTCATAAACTTTTGTTACTTCAACAACTTAAGAAGCTCTTGAGCTGCATTTTACAAATGATAAAATGTTAAAAGCAGTTTGCATGTGAATCAAATCGTGATCAGGTTCTTTCCATACAGTATTATTGGTCACCTGGAATGTTAATTGGCTTGCTCACCTTTATTCGTAATCTTCGTGAGTTTTAGACGTGCGGTTAAACTTAGAGCGGGAAAGTCTACCAAGCAGGCAAGTGCGTGCGTAAAAGGCTACAAAAATGAAATGTGATTGTGGTAATTTAGAAATCAAAGGTTGTTATTTATTTTACCGAACAAAAATTAGCAGATGCTCAAAGAAGCTGTGTGAACAGCCTGTGCCCAGCTTACCTCAGCATTTAGTAAGTATAAACAGTGAAATCCATGTAAAAGGCCTTTTGGACTTGAGGAAATTAGGTCAAGATCATCCACGTACTGGCTCAGTCTAGCCCTCACAGAAGACCACCAGTATATGCAAAATCACAGTCAAGTGAACTGTCTATTTCAAGTAGTTATATGACCTTGGTAATGGTATCAAGGTCACCTACACACTGTCTTAGTCTTTCGAATGAATTTGGCTCACGGTTTTAGAGAAGAAGTCAAAAATGTAAACAACACGTTGATTGTTTAACAAAAAAACAAATGTCTCTCCGTACGCCCTAGCAGTGTTGAAAGTAATTGAAATCTTTGTGGAACTATCGCGTTCCCGTCGATTTTGAATAAATGCCCAAGTGACTTTGAAAAAATAGGTGAAGGTCACCAATTTGCACTCCCAAGCAATGTCTTATATAGGAACATATTCACCAAAATTCCAACTTCCGTAGTCAAGTCTCTCCTGAGTTATCGCGGTCGCAGACTGTGTTGAAGACAAAAAAGCGGTTGAAACGGACGCAACAACAATATGCCCCCCCCCTATTTCTTATACTGGTAAACAATCATACAAAAATTCAGCCTCTTAAGTCAAATTAGTCTGCAGTTATCGTGTCCGCAATAATTTTCAAGGAATTACCCGTGTTACCTTGAAAAATAGGTCCAGTACATTCCACCAACAATCTCAAACACGCTCGAATACAGATACATAATCACACAATTTGAAGCTGCTACCTTCAGTCTCTCTTCCTTTATTGCTTCCGCAATTTTAAGGAAGTGCCTATGACCTTGAAAAAATAGGTCGAGGTCAAATATCTGCAATCACAAGCAAGGTCTTATCAAAGTTTTATATAAAAACAAAATCCGACAAAATTTCAACCCCCTATGTCAAATCCTTTTTCAGTGCATCTACATCCAAACCTTATTAGTATTATGGTACGTAATCATGCACAAGTTCAACCGTCAACCTCTTAAGTCAAATCTTTGCGGAGTTATCACCTTAGCGTCGAGTTTAAATGAAATGCCCTTGAACATGAAAAATGGGTCAAGGTCACCAATTTACAATTCCGAGAAAAGGTCTTACAGAGAAACACATAAACAAACTTCAACCTTCTAAGTGAAAACTTTCTTGGATTATCACTTTCGCAACAAGGAAGTGTGAAAAAGAGGTCAAGGTCAAACATCTGCAATCACAAGCAAGGTCGAAAAAAGTCATATATAGAAACATAATCACACAAAATGGCAACTTCCTAAGTCAAATTCTTTTAAAGTGCGTCTGCAATGATTAAAAAAAAAATGGTCGTGTGGTCTTGAAAATAGTTCAAAGTCACCCATTACAACCCTAACTTAGTTTGTATTCTGGTACATAATCATGAAAAATTCAACCTTTTAAGTCAAATCCTTGCGGAGTTATCGCGTTTGCGTCGATTTTAGATAAAACGTCACATGAACCTGAAAAATTAGTCAAGGTCACCAATTTGTAACCGCAAGCAAGGTCTTATTTGGGATCATATTCACAAAATATGTCAACTTCATAAGTCAAATAGTTCTTGAGTTATCGCGTTCGCAACATGTGTTGCAGAACAAAAACTAGAAGAACAAGAACAAGAAGAAGCGGATAAATACGGGTGCACCAAAAACAATATGCCCCCCCCCCCTTGTTGCACGGGAGACTATCATTGCAATCCTCATTAATTTTCTTTGTAATCAATATGATGATAACATGAACCGAAAGCTAACCTACTTATAAAAAAAATCGTTAAATTGAGGAAGCCATGACATCACCACCTGTTGGAAAACTTGGTTTAAATCTTCATCAAGAGGAATTTACGCCATTTTTCATTACAATCTGAGAATGTGTTTTAGCAAGTCAAAAATTACAAACACATACAAAAATTGGTTAAAAATGGAAAGAAAAATCACTGAGTTATCTGTTGAAGACATGGTCCGTAGGAGTGCCCTTCTATAATTCCAAAGCAATTGGCTATACAGTTTTAGAGACTAAATTATTTTCAGATTTTGCGCAAAATGAAAGGAATCGCAAAATAAATTATATTTGAGAAAACATCAATAGAGCATTTGTAATATATCAGTAGAGACCCACTCAAGGTGCATGCCCAGGTGAATCTGGATGTCGGTTTTGGAGAAGTCAAAACGTGAATATTTCAACGGTAATCCCCACTGAGTAACATTTCGAATAAAATGAATAATTGCATCAACTGACGATTATTGAAATGAAAAAAAAAATCGTTCAAAATCAGGGATCCATCGTATCACCACAAAGCGAAAAAATTGTTTGACCTTTTGTACCAACTACATTTCCATCATTTTTCAGGCCTGTTTCTACGTTTTCTATGCACATGGTTATCTATGTTTTGTATGGTTTATCTGGCCAGTTGTAAATGCTGTAAATTAAGTTTTTCAAGCTTTGCTTAAAAACAAGAAGAAAAATATGTTTTAAAAAATCTGAAACATCATGCAAGTCAAGCCCTATGACCCCATCTTACACAGTATAGAATAGTATCAGTTAACATTGATGGCAGTAAGAGGTGATTGTGGCTCCATCCTGACTTTTATTTAGCGTCGATCTAATAGAGTGCCCTTCATACATGTCAATACCTTTTTACCCAGACGAAGTATGTTGTTTTAAATTTCATAAAAGGTATAATCGGAGGTATGTAGGGATCATACATCCTTCAATTTCTTTTCTGACGCTGTTCGACATGTCCTGATGTTTTCACTTTTTTCATGCTCAGGATAAGACTAAAACCTCAACATGTTGTCACCAATTGCTGGTATCTATATATACCAAGGTACAATCTTGAGATACAGGCACAGTTTGGTTTGCAGGAAGGGAGAAGCCATTGTGCTTGTGGTTTGTTACGAAGTGTTTCATTTTTAGAGGTGAAGTTGGCATACTGTATACTATTTTTTCTGGCATTTAGTATCTCGTTTTGACCCATTAAACATTATTTCCCAAGTTTATTTTTTCAGAATTCACAAAAGGCTAGGTCCTAAATTCTCTTTAGCGAAAAAATATCGAATTTAATATTCTCTAATATATATTACCAAAAAAAAAAAATTGTTAATATTTATCCCTCGAGAAAATTTATAAATATACGGTCAAGCTGGCATGCATTGCGAACCAGCCAGGCATCGTTCAGTGGCAGGACATACAGAGAGAGAGAGAGAGAGAGAGAGAGAGAGAGAGAGAGAGAGAGAGAGAGAGAGAGAGAGAGAGAGAGACAGAGAGAGAGAGACAGAGAGAGAGAGAAACAGACAGACAGACAGACAGACAGAGACAGAGAGAGGGAGTCAGAGAGAGAGACAGAGAGAGAAACAGAGAGAGAGACACACAGAGATACAGAGAGGAAATACTTACGGGTGTGTGTAGTGTAAATGTATAAATGTCCTACTCATGTGTGCATTAGTATGTGATCAGTAGAGGCACAGCAACAGTCCAAATGCCATGTGCTACATGACGTGAATGTTTACAAGACAATACATTACTGTTAAACTGAGAAACCGTGATGCCATGAGGTAATACTTACACTGTTCAAACTGAAAAGGGCTACAGCTGATGTGTGGAAAATGAAACCTCAGTCCTTCTCCCATAATGCATTCGCTCTCCATCCTGGAGGGACGCCATTGACTTTCACACATCATCTGCAATAGATCAGAGTTGGTCCCAGCTTCAAATATGATTTTATTATTGTTATGCGTCTCAATGAGTGATTTTGTCGAACCCTTAACCTTTACCAGAGACCCACTTCCACTCCCTTTCTTGCAAACTTTAACCTTTTTAACATTCAGAAAAATAGAAGACAAAACTTACCATATTTATTTAGACATACAACTTGCGCTCTTCTCAGACGTAAGCAAACTCGTCTTATCATTCACGCATCATAGAGTATGTTTTAATTATCACTGATAAGTTTACTTGATTTTATCTCGACCAAAAGTAATGCGTTAAAAAAGCAAAGAAATAAACAATTCTAAAAAAAACTAAATAAAATAAAAAAGGTCTTCTGCTTGAAGAGAAAAGATTAAAGCAGTCTAAACTACTTTTCAAACGATTTTGTACTTCGTTTAAACATGTAATTACCAGATCATTTTCTCTACTCTGACCCTGTTTAACATATAGACAACATTATTTGTAAAGCAACTTTATAAAAGCTATTGTAATTCAGCATAAATAAGATTCAACGTAATCATCTAAACCTTGCTTTAATGGCAAATGACATATCCAAACATACGCATGTCCCGATGCAGCACTTTTATTTTGACACAAACAGGACATGCAGAGAGTGTTTCATTTTTAAGTTTGGCTTTCTAAATGCATAATGTTGAAAAAAAAATGTATTGCATAGATGACAGCACAAAGTGTAATAATGTGCCTGGCAAGCAATGGAGGAAACGCTACTTTTTATTGCATGTCATAATGCATTTATACAGAATAAAAAGGTAGTACTTGAACAATACGGGTACAACTGGCATCAATGAGATATCATCTTATGAATGTAACTTGTATGAAACTGTGCTCTTGTGCATAGGTTGTTTGGATGTTAAGATGCACAAGCGAATTTGGTAAAGAGAATCGGTATACGAATCCTGATCTTGTCTGCTTATAGATAGATAGATAGATAGATAGATAGATAGATAGATAGATAGATAGATAGATGGATGGATGGATGGATGAATGATAGGTAGATAGATAGATATAGATAGATAGATAGATAGATAGATAGATAGATAGATAGATAGATAGATAGATAGATAGATAGATAGAAAGATAGATAGATAGATAGATAGATAGAGATAGAGAGATAGACAGACAGATATAGATCTCGTGCTGTGAAACAGACGTTGAGGTCAATTTTGTCCTTTGTTGCGGTGTCAAAATACCAAATTTGCTATATTACCTGTCTCCTGATCCCAACGTATGTCCTAAAATCAAAGCCACCAGCAATTGGACAAGGACTCCACTCGGGCTCCTTTGGGTCTGCAATCACAAGGATAATTATAAGAACCTCTAACATAACAGCAAGAGAAAAACAAAACGGAAAGCATTGCTATGGAGGTGCATCAAATAAGATATAAAATGTGGTGTTAGGGCATAAATCGATTTAGATCAAGGTAACTTTGGCGTCGAGACAATGGAGAAGATTACCTCTCATTGACAGGTCCAGTCCAATACTTGGTATTACAGTTGCCAGGATGCTACAAGCGTAACCCTAATATCACAATGAAATCACCATACCAGAATATGGGTATGTCGTTTCGACCCACATATCACACTCTACATTGTTATAATGCTAAACAGTCTTTCCTCGTGATACTGTATCCGTGCACACAGTCCACTGTGTCTTCAAAGTATCTGGTATTAAAACTTCAAAGTATTTCCACACTGGACTGGACTTTGAAGCAGCCATGGTTGTGGTAATCTGAAGTGCTGACTTAGAGGTGATGGGTCACATGTACCTGAACAACCAATAGTATTGACCCCATAAAGGATTAGCCAAACAACATTACCAGCTATTTACTAGTTTGTTTTATACACTTTATTGTAATCTGGAACAAAGAACTATGCTGGTGCAAACTAAGAGCTTTTCTTACCCTAATTTCTGTGTTCGCTATTGAGCATGAACCTAGGAATCAATTCTTTAGATATATGAAAGCTCATTGAATAGATGCTTATAATTATTTGGTTTAACCATTTCTTTTAATCAGTGTGCATGTACTTGAGTTAATTTGACTAACAAGATATTCAGATTGAATGCTTAATTTAATGTAAGTTTGATTTTAAACTTTTATTTTCATTATTTGATAGCCAGAATTGGTTATCGGGTGCCTTTTCAATCCATATATCCGATCCAATGCCCAATTTTGCAGAAAAGCCCGATTTTCCTTGATACCCGATACCCGATTCCAAAATCGGACCATACCTAGTGGTTTGCCAGCATCAGACGTCACCCTGTGTCAGACGTGGGATCGTTGCAGTGTTAAGTTTTTAAGTGTCAATCACAGCAAAGTTTCTCATTAGGAACATTGTAATGATTTCATGTTAAAATAGGTCGTATAAATGCCTTTCACTCATGCACAAGAATGGTATTATTTACAAAAGAAAAAAACCCAATCAAGCGATATTTTATATATGCTACCAATAATCAATGAACGGCTTAAAAGTTACTTTTTTCACAACATGGACACAAGGACATCCACAATTGTTTCTGGTCACATTTTAATGTGAGCTAAACGGGTCGCTTGAAAAAGGTACAAATAGATTCGTATTTCGTGGAATTTGCAATTTGACGGAGGTACGAATGCACCCTCTGCGTACGGTTTGGCTGACAGGCAGAAGAAAGCGTTTAATATTTGAAACAGTGATTAATTTTATATGACATCAGTGAGCTAAATCAAAGCTCTCCAGTGAGTTTGTTTGCTTTATTGTTTCATCAATCATCCTAAGGTGATTATGATGTCTTTCTATCGGAAACAATCAACACATTTATCAGAACACTGCTACTATTATAAATTGGCGCTATATATAATTGCATCAATACCAAATTAAGATGAAACAAATTCCTACATTGCTTTGAACAGTAACTATTTGTCTATTGTGACCTAATTTAGCGTATCACCATAGTACAGTATTCATCGATAATTGCCAGAAAGTGAGAAAACATTACAACTTCTTTTGCAGACAAAATAAAAATTGCAGGAGAGGTCTGTTGCTGCATGACAAACATGTCCCAATTTGCAATATTTTAAGTCTTCTCGGATTTACCTACACATACATTAATTAAAGCAGTTGGGTACGTATGACTCCGGCGAGCATTTATTTTATATTTCGTCTGACGAAAAAAATCAGGTGTACCAAAAACCTCCATTTCCTTAAATAAATGGTGACGAAGAAAATGCATTTTTGATGATTCAAAGAATTGCGCCCAATATAAATGTGCGACTGTAGAGCCCTTAGCTCTGTGTCCGTACTGTATTCGTTATCTGAGGTGACTTCTCAGATTTACTATACTTAATGGATTTAATGATTTAATGTTGGTAGACCCCATTATGCATGTTAGGTGTTGACTTACGTGTTATAAAAGTAGTCTCATTATATTTATGTAATGTAGGCTACATTTATAGTAGGCCTCTCAAAAAAATAACATCACATTCGTTTTCTTCCGTAGTACATCAGCTCGGGATGTTTGTATTGGAAATGCAAACATGGTGCCGCAGTTAGTAGAATGACTTGTCCCGGAATGACTGGCATCAAAACAAGTCTTGGGCTGGATTCTCACTGATGACCCGAGTTTATACAGGCTAATAAAACCTAAAACTTTCTTCTAAATTTCAAATTTTTATGAATATGATTTGTCCTTTCTCACATTCATTTGCTATAATGATTTAGACTGTGCAGTTTTTCAGTGTATGATATGGAATAGGACTTTGCTCTTAGAGTATCGGACTTGATGGTTTTCAAACTTAACATAAGCTAACAGATTTAGGTTTGTCAACTTCCTCTTCAAATAACCTCTCTCTCTCTCTCTCTCTCTCTCTCTCTCTCTCTCTCTCTCTCTCTCTATGTATATATATATATATATATATATATATATATATATATATATATATATATATATATATATATATATATTGGAGCCTTACCGAATCCGAACCACCCTATAAAACGAACGCGAACGTTTATTGGTATTGGACTAGGTAAACTGTGCCGATATCGATATGTCGGAATCGAGAAAAAACAAACATCGGTCAGGCTCTTACACACACAGACACAGACACAGACACAGACACACACACACACACACACACACACACGCACATATATGTACATATATATATATATATATATATATATATATATATATATATATATATATATATATATATATATATATATGGGGTTTGTAATAATAAATAGCATCCGATAAAGGACAGGTTGGCGTCGTTTAGATCACTCTTTGCTATGGCGTCTATAGCGTCACAAAGAATCGTTAAACAAAAGCCAGTTGGCCTTTGATTGTTGTCGTTTTAATTGCAAGACGGACCCCGTCGACTACGCGACCCGCCTTGCATGCATTGGGTATATTTTCAAGCCATTGCTTTTATGGTTTTCATATACACAAGTGTGAAAGCTTTCGGCAACGCAAGAAACAAGTGGCAGGTTTCGGTGCCCAATGTTGCCTTTTGACAATTGGACTCTGTGGGGACTAAATGTCATTTTTCTTTCTCTCCAATGAACAAGCATCTTGACATTTATAGAGTAGACATAGAACTGCAAACCGGTAAAACAATTGTCACGAAGAAAGGCTGCAATCGGGCCATTGTGCAACTAGATGAATAATAGATCTCTTTCAAGCAGTACTGTCAACCAGCAGTGGTTGCTGTGACTTTTATCACTGCCATAAAATCCTCTGCTCTTAGGCCTTGGTGAATCATTGAGTGGCCAATGAGATTATGGTACAGCGTCATGTGTAACGGACGCGTGCAGCCCAACCACCATTGATTTGATCGGTCAATTTGACATAAAAGATGAATGATTCTAGTTAGTCAAATGAAAGCGTGTATCATACTATTAAACAAAGTGCCTTATTAATGGGTTATGTCACACAACAGAAGATTGATACACGCAGACCAAACCTGTAGTTATATGAGCGACCACATACATTAAATATGAAATGCGTATATCAATACAAAAAGGCATACACACATATACATACAGAGATACTTCTGTGTATTAGACTGTAAGTGCTTCAAATAGTGCCATACGTACTTATCAATAAAAAACTGGATATTTGGTTATGTACTCCCTTCCTGCTGACACATGTACTTAGGGTTTAATTTTAATATGTTCGCTTCCCTCCATAAACGCTACAGGCAAAAACAGGTCTCCTATATGCGAATTGGATTTTTTTTAAGAATATGACGTCAACCATAAGTTCCAACTGAACATATGACCAATTCTTGAAAGCTCTATAGAGATTGTTTCAGAGACCTCTCGAAAGGTTATGGCATAAAACGTATATGGTATTTAATAATATGGTATTAAGGAATCGGTTATGTTAGGAGCAACTACAACTGTAGGAATTGGTAATTTACTTAAAGTCTTGGGCGGCCAAAGTAGTACCAGTTCGTTGAGACCTATGTGAGTACATGTAATGGAAACTACGTGTACTGCAGACCATAATAAGCTCTACGTGCTGGCTGGTCCCCCACTCCACTACCATACAACTTTTGGAACAGCCCAGGGCCACGCAAACGTGCTTGCAGGAATATCTTCAAGCAGACAATCTGTATGCGCATGTCCCTATACTGTACACAACGTGTTATGCAACACCTATGCCTACCGCTATCACTTTACTTCCCTCTGTACCTTTACGTCTATTAGTATGTAGTGGAAGTGAATGCAGCAGTTATGCTAGGTGTGATGTGCATCAAATGCCCTAGGTGTGCACAGTCTCCTATATGCTAAATATACAAATGAATTACTGAAAAATTCTGGAAAAAGTATTCCTTTGTTGATCGTAAGTCATTCATTTGGTACTCTTTTATCTCTGCAATTCCAGTTTACCAGTTATCCAGATGAAAAATTGGCCGTTACTGCTCACATGCACGTATTAAGATTGAAGCAAGTCAACAGCACCTACCAATCCAAGGCCAGTCCTCCCGCTGCAGCATATCATTGTCACACAGACTGTGTTCATTTTTCTCGTTAGGTGGCGCTTAAGAAGAAAATATACAAAATTATTATGGAAAACGAAATGTAAACAGTCAATCATGTTTCCACAGTTGCCGATCTATCAAGGTCGTTACAACTGCTAATACTAGTATTAAAGCTACTACTATTACTATTAGTGCTACCACCACCATCACTACTACTACTACTATTACTACTACTACTACTACTACTACTACTACTACTACTACTACCACTACTACTACCACCACTGTCAGCACTGTGCATGTGCAACTAAAGACATATGGCAGTAACGGCTTGATATTGCCCAAGATACAGCAAGGTCCAAGGCTAAATGGATCATATAGGAAGCCAGGTTGCTAAAAACCAGCGATTAGTAAAATAAAGAAATGTTATAGTGTTACCATGTGACATGATGTAAAATTTAAAGTTAACATCTTAAGTGGCACCCACATTCTGTACCATTGTTCATAAAACATCACTACACGCATACGTATTTCACTCGTGACGTCTGGATATTGTTCACAGACTCGATTTATGGATTCCTGGCTAAAAAGCCAGGCTGTGCCCATAAACATATAGGATGATTCAGTTACAGAGAGATATATTGAGAAGTTAATAATTTTATCATCGAAGTATTAAAATTGATGAGCACACTACACGTTACATCCTAAAAACCCAAGCAGACAGGACCCTTGCAACTTGATGCACATTTACGTATTGTGGGATTGCATCAGAAAATGCACATCTCGTAATGAACTGGGGTTTACTGTCTGACCAGAGGAAACACCTTTCTAAACTGGCGGAAAACAACCTAACCGAATGGAGATTTAGCCGAAAACAGATATAGGCCTGTTAAATTTTTAGCATATTTTGACATTATAATCTATATTTATGCATTGGGAAGGCTTAAATAATTTTACAACATTGGTTACCAACCTGCCCATACTTGAACGACGTTTTTATTTCGTTGCACAAACTTCATACATGTAAACATAGATCTCTTTCTGTAGAAAATAAATAAAAAGGCACATGAAAAAAACAACTTGGAAAATGCACCACGGAGCACATGTTATCCTTTCGGTATGTTGGAACATAAATCCTGACTGCCTTGTTGCCTCTTAGGCTTGGCATGCTTTTGAATGGAAGCCTAGGCCCTGCTAACGCAAGGCTCGGGAAGTTGATGAGCACGCAATTTCTTTTCCAATTTCCAGACAAAAATATTGATGAGACATATCCACTTTTTTTCAAAATACTGTATATTGTATCTGGCAACAACTAGTTGTACATCTTTTTACCCTATTACAAGACCATGTCTCCACAGTACAATGCTAAAATAATAAAGCACCATTTTTCGGCCAATAGGGCATGCATAGCTCCTACTATTTACCTGATGCATTGAGTGTAAAGGTATATATTGTATACGGTTGTTTCGGAATCATCCACTCAACAATTTTAAAAAGAAAGAGCGAGCAAAAGCCGACAATAGTATGATTTGCGAGCCAAGATCCACTCTTAAGAAGAAAAGGGTGAAAAAGGAGCTTCTTTCTGTTGCTTTTGAAAAACACTGATGACTCAATAAACCGGGTTCGCCTTGCACCGAAAATCTATAAAATGTATTATCCAAGGGACGCACTTACGAAAAAGCACAATAATGCTATATTGATTCTTTACAACTCTCAAAGAAATTTGTTGATAGTCTTTATATTAGAAAAGTGTGTTCTGTCATATTGGCAGTGGGGGCATTAATGGCACCTCTGTGGATTAATTTGTCAGGCAGTTATCCCTTGTAGTTGTCTGTCGCACTTGTGATGAATTACATTGTATTTCGCTGTAGAACAATGGTTGTACCACGGTAATATGGAGCCCTGACAGACTGCCGTGCTCGTAGAGGTCTCCATCCTCAAAGATTAAGACTATGATTTATGTATTCTAATGGATCATGCTACCAAGAAGGCCACGGAGGACCATATTATATTTAATTGCATAAATTTCTGTACACATTTTCAAAGTTTGCTGACGACTGTAAGCACAACCAGGCATCTCTTGTGTATATTAATAAGATAACGGCCCGGGCAGCTGTTCAATTAAACCTGTATATTACCCGACATCCTGATGCTGTACCCTGAACTTGCCCTGTCCCTCATCATGATAGCACAGCCTTTTGTACAACAGTTCCTTTTTATAGCACGGCTTATTCCTGCCTCCCTCGAAACAGTGCCCGTGGAACTTGCGCTTCACCGAGATTTCATCCTCATATACCGTGATTTCCTTCTGACTCGTCCAGTTGCCTGTATTCTCGATGTATCTGGTCTCACTCGTCCACAGTTTCGATCCATCCGTCCCAGCACCAGAAAACATGTACGCAGGAAATTTGCACGAACTCTTAGTATCTGCAAACAATATCAAGAGACATCCATTATATAAACTGCAAACTATATTTTCTTTATCGGGTTTGACCCTTTATACAGAATCTTTGAATGATACAAAAAGCTGCGAATTTGAAGCAGGCAGTATATCATCTGAAAACAAACGTTCATTTTATGAGTAATGTGTCGACCATTCCACAAATAATCAGACCGAAAACCAGTCTTGTTTACTCACAAAGCAAAATTTCAACATGTATCTAAAAACACTTCTTGCAATAGCACCTGGTAGTTGACCTGTGATACGTTCTCTAGTATATTTTGAAATCGGTAACTACAGCGAGGAAAACCTCACCAGTGAACACTCTTAATGACATAGACTGCATGTACCTAATAGCAATCATTGAAGTGTGGTGATATTCGCACTAGAATTTCAAGTTGGTGTAACTAATAAGCCAGTGCGGGGCAGCAGTTTTATAAACTCGTTCATGAACATTTGTATAATCAACGCGTGTACATAAATGTGTCACAACTCAACAGCTGACATGGCTAACACATACGCATGGATAAAGTCTGTAAGAACATGTATTGTCGAGCAACTGCATTCAGCCTCTCTTCAGATCCTGCTGACTGGTGTTTGCCTGTGAAGTGTGCACTATCCAGAATGTTTCGAAACCTAAATTAATTATCTCAAACAGTTTTTTAGAAGGTATACGTCCGTAAATGATATTTGAACCCTTTCAAGTTCGTCAATGATTAAATCCCTTTAAAATGTTCCATTTTGCACTGTGTTATGCTGTCTTAAGTCATTGTTTAAGTTTAAGGTGGAAGATCTGAAGCCGGCACCTCTAATCACTTTTTCATGTTATTGGATAGTCTTATACTTAAACTACATGCTCCTAAAAACTCAGATGTGTAAACATAAAATCTATATGAGATAACTCATCTCAAAACCTTTGTTTACAATGAAAAGGTTAAGCAGTGTCGGGCACATGGGTTTGTTTGCATGGGATTGATAATGAGCCATGTCATTGTTTGCACAGTCATTAGTCCATGACCCCTGGAAACCAATTGCGGCATTGACAGGGCTCACTCACAGGAAACCATTAGCCGTGGAGAGAAGAATGGGCCAGTTCAGACTAAACACTATCATTGTTCTGATTACTTGGAAATTCTCTATTGATGTAAAAACAAATTAGCACAATCCACTTACTGGTCCCCAAATATGGAAAGCCGCATGTGAACCCACAGCCAAACTAGCCAGGCGTTGTGTTTCCAAGTTAAAAAAGTCGAGATTTAAGCCACAAAATATACTTTTGTTTAATGACAACAGCACAGAGGTAAAGCTACAAGTTTATTTCACACAATAATTAAAACACGGGACGGAAGAAATGAGTATGTGTCGTATTAAAGCCATAAATGAATAAGGATTGGCAACTTTTTCCTTCAATGCAATTTTCTCGGAACTGTTTTTTGCCCAACCTCTACAATTTGTATCTCGCCTCACAAACTTATGAATTGCCCTATCACATTAAAATCAATGGACACTATAAGAAAAATATCCTATCCAGGAATGGTTCCCAAGATTTTTTTTCTGACAACCTCTTCCGTGACTTTTGGACCAATTTATAGAAGTAAAATGAACAACCTGTCAGGGCTAAATTAAACATTTTATAACTTTTTATTTATGCTATTTAAGGACTAACCATTGCACTTGATCCTGAACATGGATATAAATATTTTAAATTTATTCTGATTTCAACTGGGGGGAAAAAATTTTGTCTGACTTGTGCGCAAAAAATGTGAAAATCCTACCGAGTCAGAAAAAATGATATAAAATCTCAAAAAAGTCCAATCCTGCAAAAACAAAAATCTCTATGGATATGTAGTAATCAGATAATATACAGGTTTAATGTACTTGGGAAAAAATTAAATGGGTAATTGCCATCCAAAGTTGCCAGTCTCACTGCACACTGGCTTCACAGCTGCCACCTTAAAGACCACCTATTTTTAGTGAACGTAACAGCATTTAAATGACACATCTGTCGATCTATGCCATTTGCTTACTTCCTCTCAATTGTGTACATTTTTAGCAAATCTACTTGACAGTTTTGCTGGCCACCAGATTGTAACGAACTGAGGTGCTCGATAGATTAAGTGCAAAAATGAGGTTGAATGTACAACGTACGTGAAAGGTTTCTGCACCGACAGAATGATTAATTAGGATACATTGGGTTTGTAGGCTTCCGCATATATAGATTAAATATATTCCATTCCATTTCTGAAAAAAATATATATTTAAGATATGACCCAAGGTTATATTCCCGATGGTTGCACAAATTATTGTTTTCAAGGAGGATGAATCTCGCGTAATAGCGCTGCATTAGTGAGGATGACGCTACTCACTCCGTGACATGGAGATCGGCGAAGTGCGTAGGATTCAGTTTCGTATATGCTTTCGCAAGCTCAAGGATAATCTGCGTTCAGTAAATAGTTAAATTCACATTGCGTACATATTTGTTTAAACTCACTGTAAAGATGAGCGATAGTTCTCATGCGTACATATTTGTTTAAACTCACTGTAAAGATGAGCGATAGTTCTCACTTTGCATATCGTTAAAAAAGCAAGCGGGCAAGGTACGGTTTCCTATCATTTCCAGATAACGCATCTGACATCCTGGCAAACTGCGGGACTGTACGTATTGCAGCCAAATTCCTTCTTCAATCATCATCTTGTTAAGTCTTTCAATTGACCTTGAAATTAGATATTGTAGATGAAAGGATATTTCACTGAAGTCATTGCAGCTCAAGACATTGCTCTTAGAAATGCAAGCAATTGCAAGTTAAGGATTATACGTTATATTTTGATAACTGCTTATATATTTGTTAAAAGCTTAGTTGGATAGTCGTAAGATAAAGAGTCAAGTTATTTTCTCCCCTGAATTTTAGAAAACGAAAACGGTCTGGCGTTACTTTGATGCCCGTGAATATCTAAAACAATCTAAGTCTCAGTTTATTGCATCAACAACAAAAAAAAAAAAAAACTGCACGACTAGCCCATGCATCATCATTTAGGACACGCTGATCTCTTTGATCAGCTGTGATACCATCTTGAACTGGCTCTGATATAGGAGACATACTAGAGTAAATGATAATTGTCAACGTTTGTGACAGTTGATGATGCTCTTTATTAAAGTGTTTCGGACTTCATGTGGACGAAATGCCCATACAGATTGCTTGTTGAAGGGTTCTTATCCAAGCAAGGAAATATGCCTCGGTTTATCATGTGGGATCGCAAGACCACCTTCAACATGCACCACGGCACCGATTCATCCGTGTCAGATGGCAATATGTTTGGTGTTTGTACCCTAAAGGCAGCTGGTTCACAGACATTCAGATATTGATGTCCATTTATAGTTTTGTCAAATGTGTTTACAATATCTGAAAATGGATGCACAAAGAAATATAGCCTCGATATCAATTTTAATGTATGGGAGTCACTCTTCACCCCTTGTGACTTTATAAAATGCCAAAGGGTAGTAATCTAATGTAAGTCAAGTTTATCAATATTTGGTGCATCTACAACATTAACTATCACGCTTTCGGTGTCTTGAATATGTTGACAGAAAATGCACTAAGACACAACATTTTCATACCTTCAGACGATGTTTGCGAAGCCAGTATTGCTGTGGTGCTTTAAAAGTAGCGGGCATGGGCGACTGTATGATATGGGACCAAGAGTCAACGTATGCGTACTATGGTCACTTCATCACAACTGTCAGGCCTACGCGAACTTAGGCCAACAGTGTGATGTCCGTGCCATGGCAGAGTAATGCATGCAATGACAACTCATTTCCGCGGTGCCAATTGTTATAGAAACTCATACTCTGGTGTCATTTTGTTCTCGAATTTCTCTCAGGGATTAATTTCTTTCCCCAGTAAAGGAATAATTAATGTTTGTTTTAGGTAGGAATACAGGAGGATGTTTACTACATGATTGTGGCTGACAACGTGGGGATTCAGTAGCATGCAACAGTGTTCACACAGGTTATCGAAATACAAAGGCTGCCTGGAGTTCCAGGCCTTACCAAGAAGTAATATACTATACCCTTTAAACTGTATGTTTAAGGCACAACACATTACATGTTTGCGTTTTAATTACATATGCCAACCATTATGTTTAACTGCCAGGTTTTAAAAACCGAGTAGGTAGCTGCTTATCATCAGTGAGCAAAGTAGGTTGTTAGGTGTGATCAGGTGCTTCGAGTATTAGCGGGCTTACACTAACAACTATTCATGAAGTCACGGTATCAATTGGAGCGATTTCGCTTTTTCGTCGTTGACCGGCGGACAGAAAAATGCAAAGATCGTGTGGGAGAAAGTCTATGAGATGACTTGAGACCAGAAAATCCCTGGACTTCCACCAACCAAGAAAATATGGATGTTGTACATGGTATGATCATGGGTGTCGACGATTGGCAACTATCTCTATATTTAGCGTAGTAGGTACGTATGTCGGAAGTATAGGGAATGTTTTTACCAATGACCTGGGCATAGAGCTTCATCATGTTTTATGTTACGACTTTGTCGCAAGATCATAAACTCAGTAGATTCATCATATCGGGAGAAAAGCTGGAGGTTTTTTTTTTAACGAGACCCAGCAAACCTCATAGCCCGCTTGTGGCTATTGACGAATCTTGGGTACATCGCCCTTAACCACAAACAAAACAACAAAAACAGGCAGTGAAAATGTCAATTGCCCTCCCACCAGCACCCCCCCCCCCTCAAACAGGCAAAAACCTTTCCATCAGCTGACAATACGATGGCATCAGATTTTTAGGCTGCAAAAGGAGTTTAACTCGTGGATTACTTTCAACAACGCCAGACAATCACAGGGCAGTATGATGCTAACCAGCTGCAGCGGCTGATAATATTAAGATCAAACGTTGTGAAAATCTGTCAAAAGTCGTCATGTTTCATCATGACAATGCACCTACATACAAATAAGGGTTGGCCATGGGTGCACTCCATGACGGTGGCTTTCAACTCATTGATTGCCCACCTTTTTTTCCAGAGCTGGCACAATCAGACTTTAATCTTCGTCCTTGCATGAACAATGAATTGGCCGGCCAGCATTATATCGATGATAATGGTGCCATAAAAGCTATGGAAAACCTCTTGGAAACACAGGAAGATACATTCTATGTTTGTGGGATCCAGGTACTGTAGTATCGTTGGAAAAAGCGTGTGGGCGTCTAAAGGGACTTGTTGAAAATAATAGGTACTCAACCCTGTAGGACAACGTCATTGACTTTAGACTTGGGTCTTTTAAACTACCCTTCGTAATACCCCAGGAATGTGTATGTTTTTCGGCATTGTCCCTGCTGGTTGGACCATTCTTTGAAGGCTCTTGATTATAGTTGTTCGTTTAAATGAAATCAATTTTAAAGCAACTAACGCATAAGGCCAGTTTTTGCTGACCGAAAGGGCAGTCAAATATTGCAGGCACCGCTGTATTTTATCTTGCGCAAAAATGCATTATGCGTTTATCACATTTATGACACACACGTGCGTATGTAATCCTACATCCTTGCAATTACATGTGTATGGTTCACGCTTGTGAAATAGGAAAAATGACACCAACATTGGTAGTGTATGTTCCCGTTTCTGAAAGAGAGCAATGTTAAAAAACTGATACACGAGCAATATAGTGCCTCCGTACATATTCTTTAATTCGTATACATACATGATGACGAAGCAACGTGTCCTAACATATGCAAATGGAAAGGTTGCACAGAAGGCCTTCGTTTATGGTATGTGTATGTGTGTATGTATGTATGTATGTATATATATATATATATATATATATATATATATATATATATATATATATATATATATATATATATATATATACCATAAACAAAGGTCTCCTAAACATGTTCTGAGTAGTTACCCACTAGGCACTCTTTAATTTATTTGGGGTAATACAGCCTATGTCAAAATTCTACAGAAGAACATGTGCAATATGGACAGCAGTACTTCTATATGTATATAGGTTAGAAAGTGACAAGTTAGCTTATGGAGAGAAAAGAGTTCGGACTGCAGAATAGGGTCATGGCCACCTAGAAGTGGTTCTGGACAAAAATACACAAATATTATAAATTTTTGTACTGCGTTGCATACACATACATACACACACACAAACACGCACACACACACACACACACACATATATATATATATATATATATATATGTATATATATATATATATATGTGTGTGTGTGTGGTGTGTGTTTGTGTGTGTGTGTGCAACGCAGAACAAAAATTTATACGACGCAGACATGTCTGCTATGCATACATTATTGTTATACTGCACAAAATGACAAAGGTACAAGATTGTAAAATGCTGTGTTTGGTTGCTTCTACTGGTAGTATAGGCCGTCCTCATTACAGGAAAATTGACAAGATATAGAGGATGTATATGTAGATAGGAGATCTTTGGTAACAGGTAGAGTTTTTTATTGTGTTCCTGTCATACCATTATGTGTGTATTTGGCCACTAAATATATTTTCCGTTATTGTGTATACACGGTAGGATTGAGGATATTGCATAATATTGTCCTACAGTCCCAGTATACCAACAGTGTTTTTCCTTTGGTGTTGTTATAGGAGTACACGTGTGCAGGCAGTAATCTGTGGTGACAGATAACGTTCGTATCAACTGACCTCAGCGAGCGACTTGGCAGGTCACGTGACATCTGTCTTTAACTGATAGTTACAAGTGTTTAATATACTGACGTGTAGAACAGTTGATGCATGCAGACATTTGTCAACGGTCCTGGCAGTCAAAAAAGACCTAAGCACTGACTGGTTTACTTTCTGCTGGTTTGCTCGCCAACCAACCACAATATCCACCTTCATCTTTGATTGTTCCAGTGGCAGTATCGTCAGGTCTCAGGACGGGCTTTCTTAATTCATTTTACTCTTATGTCCGAAGATTATCCTAAATTGGTTTTCCTACATGGGTATGGAGGATATGGTTTTAATTGTAATCCTTTATTTGATTTGTCACTCATTGGTTCGAACTAGTAGACAAACCAATTAGAGGTCCTGGGGCATTTGAAAAAATACCGACTTCCCACTTTCAAAATGGCGTCGTTTTCCAACTTTCAACAGGTTGTCCTCATTGGGCCATCCATACTAGATTTCCTATATCCCACTGGGGGAATATTAATCAAGTTAAGCGCTCACGTCACAGAGAGTTGATGGCGTGGAGAGAAAGTCCTGAACCTATATATTTATATATATATATATATATATATATATATATATATATATATATATATATATATATATATATATATATATATATATATATATATATATATATATTTGTGAATAGTATTAGGCAAATGTACACATCTAAATACATAAAAATTTGGCCGGCTAAAGTTTTAGGTCTCCTTTGAATTTTTTACTGTAAAATAGCATTTACCAGGGCGCTTACTTCTATTGAAGCAGCAAAAGTTACTTTAACTTCTAAGCTGTACAATCAGGTAGATTTCCCAAGAAAAACAAAGTATTTGTACATAGAAGAAACCACCTAAAGTGTAACAGTGTCACAAAATACTCCTATCTACTGAAGTTTGTATTGGCTATTTTCTTCACATCAGCACAGTAGAAGGTTGAGATTCAAGTCACCGAATATTAATTCCTTTTGTTTTCTGCTTTTGTAATTTCACGTTCATGTGTTTACATTCGTTTATGTTAACCAAAACGCCACAACATGCTTTGAGGTGTGCTATTGCTTGAATTAAAACTTCCTCTTGTATCATTAGGACAGCAAAAAGCCAAGCCCAGATGTGGACTATCGTTAGTTGATAGAGAAAGTCATAGAACTCTGACCGGTGAGGACCTCAAAAATATACACCCATTGTGCATGTATATGTAACCTTTTTGAAAGCTGACTTTCAATATAACTTGTACCGGGTTCTTCAATCCCCTTGTTTTATTTTAAATGCAAAACCAACAGCTTTATATGATACACGTTTCTCACAAAAAATAGTCCCCCATTCCGCAGTTGTATTGGGAATCTTAACGGGACCTTAACCTACCTGTGTGGCATATAAATGCGTGCAAGAGGTCCGCGACACAGTTTCGTTGAATATACTTGTTTTTATGCCAAGGCCTAAATGTTCATATTCGCCATTATATGGTAGATCAACAGAGAGCGCTGTACTGCAGGGCATGAAAGTCGGCTTGGTTTCAAAGGACTTGTGGGAAACTAGTCGGTACACATTGTTTTAACTTGCAAAATTTGTAAGAATGTTCTATTACATGCTAATTAGCATAAAAAAGAAAAGAAAAAAAGAAAAAAAAAAAAAAACAGCAGCCAAAATCAAATTTATCCAACCACGCATTCCGGAGCAACCAATAGCAGTAATCTTATACGGTATGTCAAATTGGAAGGGAAATATTATATAAAAAACAGAACGAGAAGCAAACATGTAGCCCAGTTTCAAATAACCTTTCGGATACCAAGTGATAGCCCTATACTACCCAAAATCGCAGAAACAGGAAAAGTTGCCTGAAATAACCCCTCACAATTCAGCAGGAAACTCTGCATGAAACAAGTCGTGAGATCAATAGGAAATCTGGTATAACATATCCTGAAATTATACATGGCGTACACAGTGTCAAAGTAACTGAAAGGACACCCAATGGACAATCCTACAATAGTGACGCATTAAACCAATATTAATCCTCGCTTCAATTTTTTAGCAAAAAAAAGTACACAATGGGCAGGGATATATAAGGCTGTATATAGCGAACAACCAGCAAATACTTTATCAATTAACTTGAAAGGAACCAAGAGACATATCTGTCTAAATCTGCAAATTCAAATCCATCATTTATTAACACTTTCGTTGCTGAATTGTAAAAAAGCAAAGTGCGTTCTTCGGCCCGCTTTGGGCACAATAACTGCGCAGATGAAAGCTTTTGGCATGGGACGCCTGTTGGTATTTTGGTATAAGACTTGTTTGGTATGCTGGCACTTGAATCCTTTTTATCGGAAATTGTTGTCTCAAATCATTACAATATACAAATGAATACGGCTTTGGACACGTGGTCAAAGGATTAATAAGCTGCAGGATCCACTGTCGTGGTGCACAGTGACGGGACTCATGGTTACCTGGCAGATATCTTGATCTGATACAGTGCTCTTTAGCTTAAATTATCCACACCTGCCGCCTTCTTACTGGCGAAAATGAAGGGATCGATTTAAATAACTAATTAGCTGTGATGACGACCTTAAAATTAGCACTCAAATTAAACTAGGTTGCACATCCTAATCTCAAAATATTTTACATGTTAATACATTTGATTAAGTGTACAGAACTACACAACAATTCGTGAGGTCGTATATAATTTGCTTTGTGCAAACAAGTGTTTGACGTGCCCTATGTTGATGATGGCTCGTATTCGTAGTAGAACATTCAAAATATTTAATAAAAAACAGATTTTTTTCTCCTGAAAAGTGGGTGTTTCAAGGCTCCTTGCTTTATAACATGTGCAGATGAAAAACAAAGAGGAACGAGGAAAATATGACGTGCTTGTGTAAGATTGCAAACGTTGTTACATGTATTTCTTTATCCCTTTCCATCCAAAAGCACATAGTCACATCGTTTCCAGATACAACTCTCACCGATGAAAATTCTTGGCCAAGACACGGCAGCCCATGAAGGGTCAACATGTGGCCTACTAATTTACATGTGACGAGTTTTTTCCATTCTCGTACATTTTGAACTGCCCATAATTTAAAGTGCCAATTGCACAATTTGCCCGGAGGTACACATGGTGGGAAGGAAATGGTTATTTCAGTACCGCCTTCTATGTTCTGCCACAGATGTCAATCCTTTGCCCTGGGAAACATATGATACATTCTCTGGACTCGCTATATAAATCAAAGCAAGTAATGAAATAGAGCAAGCTTATGTTCACTGTCATATGTCAAGATATTCTGAAAGGCACTTATCTGTCACGCAATGGTGCCTAATCCATTCTATATAAATAAGTACACAACTACGAGGTCATATTTATTGACATTGGTCACGAAGTATATTCATGATAGCAAGGATGAAGGGGAGAGCTATACTGGACCAATAAACTTCATCACTTTCCCTAGGGTTTGCTGTCAAGGGGCTTGTATTGGGATCAAATGCGAGGGATTTGTGAGCGCCAGGGATCTGTGAAGCCAGTGTGTACACGTGGTGAGAGGATAACGAAGCCCTTTGTCCAAATGTCGTCTGTACGGCCATGGAACAATACCGCGTGTTGCCATATATACGCAAAACGTGACTCCCATGAGCATACGTAATTGATGCCATTATAATCCCTCATGTGATATTAGCTAGAAGGTGGCGTTATCGTCTCAAAGTCACCTGCAACACGCAAGGCTGAAGTGTTTGAAGCTGACTTCCCAGGGACAAGTGCCATCGACACTGTTGTTTGAGGTTTTCCCATGCGAAATTATCTGCTTGTATGTTTCACGGAGGGATGCGTGCATGGGTTCACAGTGAAACGTTTATTATTTGCTTGGATTTTCTGTGTCTGAGAAACGTTTTTTTTTTTTTTTTTCATGCCAGGGCAAGTATACGTTCCACATAGATAACGTGGAGCACATTCGAAAGAATGACTGAGAAGAACGCCAATTAAAGAACAAAATTCGAAGCAATATTTCCAATGGAGTGTACATCTTTAACGAAAATTTAGATTAAAACAACGCTTCATTTTAAATTGCTTCTGACTAGAGACAAGGTATTTAATTTTGATCTTAATGGAAGTGCTTTACTTTGAATCACCTTTCCATTAAATTAATATTCGCCGGGAACAAAGAAAGACCCGTAGAACGTGCTTTGGTTTTAGACAAAATCGTGACACATGACAGCACTTCAATCTTACCTATGATATTTAAAATCCCTTCCCTCTACCTCCTTCTTCTGTTATGATGTATACAAAACGACCATGGTACGGCAACATTCATTCATAAACCAGCCACCCCCGTTATACAAGGCACTTCATCGAGACATAGTGACCTACCAATTTGCTGGTGCAAGCGTTCCAATATATTAGCATAGCAGATACATACGTAACCTTTTTTATATTGAATTTTCATTAATCGACAGGTAATGAGTGTTGTTTTTTTCGATTTCATATGCGCCAATGTTGAGGTTTTTGGGGCTGTGTAGTTAGAATTACTTTGCCCTCCGAATGAGTCAAACGTCCTGCAACAAATGCCTGGCATAACAACAAATCAGTTAGGCAAGTTCTACGCTCTCCTTGTTCGCGTTCCTGACAGTGCCTGCTTCTAACTGATAATAACAGACATTTTGAAGAAGTTTTAAACTATACAATGATAAACAGGTCACGTTTAAAGAATGACGATACCAGCCTGTTCAATATACTTGCAATCTCCGCTGCAAAGAGAAGGGCAAAAGGCATTGGCGGCAATGATGACAGATATTGAATGAAAGTGTGCGTCATGGATTGGTGAGGTACGTTTTTTACAACTGGCACGATCCAATGTATATAACAGTCTGCCAAAAAGTAGAGGAGGGTATACCATATAATGCATCGTTCTTCCGAATTAATGAGAAAATATAGGCCAGTTTACAAACTTCATAACTGAATAATCAGTCAAGGGCGAGGACATTAGGCCTGTGCTGCAACAACAGTTCGTCAGACCTGTTGCCTGAGAGGGCGACCGATTTTTCAATGTTGAAGCTTTTCAATAGCATAGTCTTTATTCTTGTTCAAATGTGGACATTTCTTCGTGGTACAGTTTGCCAAAAGACTTAATAGTTTCTTCTAGCCCAAAATTTCGACAACAGTTGGATGATGTAATCAACATCATAACATCAAATCAGGCAGTCGACAACAGAAAATTGAAAGCAATTTTGTGATCATAAGGGCCCGCAGTATGAATTTCATTGGACCGTTAACACAGGGTACTCACATACAGTTTTCGCAAACTGTACGAGAGACCAATCATCATGATTGTCTTAAAGGCAGAGTCGCCCGGACACTGGGTTTCTCTTGCTCTTTTTATCTGAAGACTATTCCACTGTTTCCTTATCGTAGCTGATGAACAGTGCACGTCCTGGCAAATTAACGTGGTGACAAACCAGCATGAAGCACTCCCATTATCCTTCCTGTCCCAAAATCAGAAGTCTGTCGCCAGTGATACCCATGCTGAGACTTGTTGGCTGTCATGGATGTCTCATGTGTGCTGCCAGCAGGCCCCTCAAACCCCATGTGCATTTAAATAGTAGACACTCCCTTGCCTGTATTTCAATTTCAGGCCCCTCTGTCTGTCTGTCTGTCTGTCTGTCTGTCTGTCTGTCTGTCTGTCTGTGCCTCTCTCTCTCTCTCTCTCTCTCTCTCTCTCTCTATATATATATATATATGTGTGTGTGTGTGTGTGTGTGTGTGTGTGTGTGTGTGTATAAAAGCTCTACACTACGTAAGGAACTGAGTGAGGGTCGCTTCATGCTCTTCATTTCAAGTTCAGGTTCTTGCATTTTCTTCGACAATGTTATGGATTAGGGACAAAATCGTTAAAAGTTGAATTCTCTTTATGCAAGTTTGTACAGAGATTGTTCCTTTGCTACAGTGAAGACTCATGATATATCCGATACCCGAAAATATTTTGTCGGATAACTGATATGCCACATGATTGAATCGAATAACAAACAAAATATTTTTGGTCCCTCGATGCTTGTGAAGTTAAGCGATTATTTTGGATATTCGAGTACCGTTATAAAGCGCTTTCACAGTAGTCAGCAAAGACTCGAATGATCATGGCCCTTTGTATAACATTTTCAAGACCTGTGATTGTTAATAATCCCCTAATTCTCATTGGTATACGTTTCCATCATATTGAATACACTCAGAAATCGTGGCAAAATCTAAGGAAACTTCATTCCTAGATAAGCACTGGGCACCAGGTACAGATGCTTCATCCTTCAGACCTCATCCTTGGCCTCGAATGACAAAAAGTCAGAGGCGTAGGTGATTTGAACGTCAAGAAGGACAAGATTGCATTTTAATGGATCAAATAAGGAACTACTTTGAATCTGTAGGAACTTGAGAGTACAGATTTGAGCGAGCATTATATGGGAAGGCAGTCTGGGCATTTCGTAGACATCTATCCTTTGGCTAAACAATTTTCCATTGACCCGGTCTTGAGCGACATGAGAAGATCACCCTAATATAATTATTGTGGAACATGTTTCATAACATTCAGTGAAATTTCAGATCTAAAATTAAGGGACGAAGATGGTGTTGATAGAAAAAATAACAGCAGTTGTCAACCTGTTCCGAGCTAAACTCCGTGAATGACTGTATTTACCAAAATTCCCAATTTCCGGTCAATGCTATTATATTTAGAGTTGTAAATATAATGTCCGCCTATTTTCTAACCTTGCATCGTTTGTATGCCTAGTTTTTATCATCAGAAATTATTCCTATACGTTCCTTGCCTTAATGATTACACTGGGTTATTTTGGCTCTTTATTTACAAAATGAGGTAAACACGGAAAAGCATAATAAAAACCAATTATGTGTGTACTTGACTGACCTTTATTGCAAACGCAGATTATCTATCCAACGTTACGACTTTGACTCTTACCACCAATATTTTCGCAAGTATGTATTGACAACCTGTCACTTCAATTATATGTGGTGCTCAATTTTATAAATTAGGATGTTATATATTACGCGGGGCTTTTCTGCCATTCTCAACACAGACCCACGCGTTTTGTTTGTTTGTTTCTTTTTTTTTCAGTTATCTTAATTATAATATCTTTGAACTGTAACTAAATAATTTAAGTGACTGATGATGACAGTTTTATGGTTTGAAAATTAAAGTGCAAGCGGTGCATTGAAAATGATTACCCCCAACATTACCATTGGACTTTTTAGTCATTTGGATGTTCTTATCTTGGCAAAGTGTGCAAACAGTGGTTTTGAAACAATTCCTCGAAGGCATAAGCCCACTGAAGTTATTATTTGGTGGAGTGCATGAAATAAAATTTATATTTTGGGTAAATTAAATTACCGTGAGGAAATCTTTGGTTTTAATAAAAACATCTTTAGGATACTTGAGTATTTGCAACAGAACGAAATACCCGCGGTATAAATTACAGTGTCCATTATCATCGGAAGACTCAATTGACATAACCATGTGGCCGTCAGCTTCCTATCTCACCTTAAAGCTTTACATCAGCAGTGTTGTATAGTTTTATAATCCACCCGGGTAGTTTCCAAGTTATCTAGCTTATGTCAAGCAAACACGCAGAAGATTCTATTTTAGTCTCGAAATGATTTACAGCAAATTGTCGTTGCTTCTTATGCATTAAAATGCATATTCTCTTCACACAATTATTACAATCAGAATTAATTGAAATGTTAAGAGACGAAAAATCGATTTTCATCAGGCTATAAAAAAGCAAAATAAAACAGTGTGACTAGCAATTCTCAGTAGGAAAAAGAGCAAAATAAAACAGCGTGACTAATGGCAAACACATCAATCAATTCGAATTGCCTCTTTAACACAAGAAAGAAGTTATCTACAAACAAATATTGGCGTTAGAAATGCAAATAGACAGGGGCACGGAGACGAAACGGAAACACATTGAAGTCCTGAAAGCACGTACCTGGAAGGTAGCAGAGAATCACCAGGAGACATAAGTACATCCTAAGCATAGCGAATGTGTACTGTGATCCTATCCCATGTATCTGATATCGGCGGCCGTCAACCCATGCTCAATCTGAAAGCAATACATATGAAGATCTATGTGAATCTTGACCACTTGTGTTGGGAAGGGAGCATTTGTATTGAATTACTAAGCTGTGGATACTATTGCTTCAGTAAGTTGTCGTTAGAGTACTGGAGAGTCTGTTGAACGCCAGTTGTGATGATGCATGATCTAGAGGCTGAAAAGCTTCATAATTGACGAGATGTTCCGGGCGGAGGATGCAGCAAGTTGGTTTGCATTACAACTGTAGTTATCTATCATATTTGACAGCAAACAGAGTTACCTTGGAGGATGCAATTAGCGTACCACTTAGCCTGGCCCACATACAGAATAGGCAAAGCTCATATGCCACTTGAATGGGTTTCTAGTAACCTGAGGACCACCTTTCGCGATCGTATTATGACCACCGGTAGGATTGCGTCTTATTCCAAATGTACCCATTTCCTGTACAGGGTCTAAGCCCCCAATCTCGCCCGAACAGCCATGTCCACACACAACATCGGGCAGTTACAGCCTGAACTACACAATCATGACCCACTGCTTTAGCTACTCTCTCTCTCTCTCTCTCTCTCTCTCTCTCTCTCTCTCTCTCTCTCTCTCTCTCTCTTCTCTCTCTCTCTCTCTCTCTCTCTCTCTCTCTCTCTCTCTCTCTCTCTCTCTCTCTCTCTCTCTCTCTCTCTCTCTCTCTCTCTCTCTCTCTCTCTCTCTCTCTCTCTCTCTCAGCGCCCCAAAGTAGACAAAAATTCACATATTCCATTCTCAGCACTTTTCTTTTCTTTCTATGACGAATGGCAATATTACGTAAGCTCAATTTACGGGTACCCAGATATCGAAAGCATTTCAACTTTTCGTAAAAAATGCATTTATTTATTTATTTATTTATTTATTTATTTATTTATTTATTTATTTATTTATTTATTTATTTATTTATTTATTTATTTATTCATTTATTTGTTTTTTTATTTATTTATTTATTTATTTATTTATTTATTTATTTATTTATTTTATTTTATTTTATTTATTTATTAGTCTGTTTGGTTTTTGTGTTGTTGTTTTTTTGTTTGTTTGTTTGCCTATTCTTGTAATTGTTTCTTTGTTTGGTTCTTTGTTTAATTAGCGAGTTTTATTCACTTTGAAGGTGCAGTATTCAACCAGCCTTTTAAACGAATCAATCGAGGGTATTGGGGAAAATAAAATTAAAAACAATTTGGATTTTTTTAGCTAAACGCATATCCAATTAAAGCTCTGAGGTATGTTCACGTTGTGAGGAAAAAGAAAAGATAAACAACATGTACTAACAGCTAAAGAAACATCGCTTACGGCTGAAGAAGCATTACAATTGTCACGAAAAAAAGATGACTTCACAAACTTGACCATCCTTACACAAGTCATCAGTATTGGCCTCTGTAGTGCAAGGGAGAACTTTATTTGTTTGATATGGGTATGGAATTGCTCCATATCCCTGAATCAGGGCAGGTCTTGCGGTATCGACAGAAAATATTGGTTTTCCTTCTGGTTCGGTAACAAGTGATACATGATCCCCGTGTACGTTATCAATGTTAACCAATCGTTCACGGGGCCGTCAGGCAAGGTGTACATGGAACACCAATTAAGCATAGATCAGCCTATTAAAACGTGTCGGTTTTAATCATTAATTGCTGTCTCTTTGTACTTCTGACTGTCAGCATTTTGAGGACACCATGCTGTCGGCTCATGATGGATTCATCGTTTAATAAGCTACACAGCCAAGTGCAGCTGACATTTTCATATATCCTGATGGTTTGCTGCTTTTTATTAGTTTCACGATATTTAATTGTCCTGGCCGGTGGACTGTGCAGTGTGTATGTATGACCTAATTAGTTTACAAAGACACGCTACATGATAAAGTAGGGCCAGATGTTTGTCCCGCTCTTATTGAAATTAAAACGTATTTATTTACGGGCGTAAGTTATGCATTTGAGGAGACAAGAGAGGCAATGTTTTCTTCGGTGTTGAGTAGTATTTCATTAACCGAAAGTCACGGCTTTATAGAGTGATAATGAGCCAAAATTTACGGTATTAATGTCAATTAAATATGCAGATGGAGCAGTCAAGCAAGTTTAAAAACAACCCAAAGCCACCGCTTGGTGGCAGTAAGGCTCTTGAGACTCCTCTTTTGTCACTACTTCTTTGTCAACGCCTCTGTTTCACGGAGTTTTATGACATCCATAAACTTGCAGGGGACTGTTTTCTACGCCATGTAACACGTATTTGCTGTTAACTTATCTGCCTCATTACCTTTGCAGCTGCCTTGAAGACGAATTTCTCATGTAACAGAAAATGACCTCTTGCATCAGACATTGCTCTACCAAATTCAAGGAGGCATAGGGGGTTCCATTTATACTACAAATTGAACACACATCTGTCAAAACTGCAATTTGGTTCCTCTGAAATGTCCAAAAGAGTATGCGGCCATCCACATGCCCGCGATATTGCTTCATGTGGCCGTGAGTCACAATTTATCACACAACTGGCTCACTCCTATTATCTTATGCGACAAGGAATATACTGTATCACAAAAGGCCTGTCTTTTAGTATAAAAAATAATAATATGTTGCATTTTTGTGATGCCACTATATCTGCCTTACCATTACATACCAGGCCCGACAATGTATAAAATTCTACAGATAGATGACGCAGATGCGGGGTTCCTTTTTTTTTTTTTTTTTTTTTTTTGTCTTCTTTTTTCTTTTCTTTTTTGTACTTTTGGTGACATTCTAGACAGGATTGACGCTTTAAGAGAGAATAAATCAGCAGACCAAAAAGACATGAAATTATTTCATAATAGGCGCGTGTACTAAGTATTTTATCTGTGGTTTATCGCAGAAAATACAGGAAAAGAAGCAGAGCTTGTGACATGTATTGTCTGCCAGGATACATGTGGATATTCTGCCATACTGCGCAAGGTATAGCAGATGTGGCCGCTGGAGGAAGCTGTATTCCAAGGAGCGGAGGAAGTTCAGTGACGGGCAGCTTGTGGGTGGCCAATTCTTATTTATCACGTCCCATTATTTATATTGTATATTTATCGTGTCATAGCGATTATATTCTCATATTCAAAGCAAGTATACGGTACCTATTAAAAAGAAGACATATTCTGTAATTGAGAATGCTTGCCCTTCTTGCAAGTAGGTCTCCCGTATTCTTGCATATGGTCAACACGTGACTCACTAAAGCTGTTGTTGTCATAGGCATTTGAGTTCTGCGCGAATAGTGGCAGGAAGAAGCATGAACCATGTATACATTACTGTCAATTGCCTATGATAATTCAAAATTTAACTCAAAAGCGTTGTCTGAGTGCCAATGAATTTCCCCATAAAAAGCTAGATCTCTACATGATGCTAGCCGCTTCATGAAAGTTCCACTCGAAACATAGGTCCAGACTACAGTAGTTTCCCCAAAGTGATCAAAATGTTTCCCATGTCAAATGTTCCAACCTGAAATATTTCTGCTGCTATTCAAGATAGACCGCATGTAGGCCTAAGTCTCTACGTAACGCAAATGCCATTCGACAGCTGTAACGTATCCTTATCAAATTCTATTATACATGCAGAACGTCAATTTTTCGGGGACACTTCAACACCCCTTTGTAACCACTGGGAGCGCTGGTACTTGCGTCAAGTCACAAAAGAAGCCACGTGGAACACATTTGGTACACGACGGTACGGTAACCTGTCCTAGTACGCCGAATGTGGAAGACGAGTTTCAAGTAATCAATTATCTCCATTGGCCTTGAACTAGGCTAGGTGTACACACATGGGAAAAAGGACATTAACTCTGCATTGCTTTCCATACCAAACAATCCAATTTACATCAGATTTCTTTAGTTCTGGTAGGTGCAGTTGTGTGCCCACACGTTGTAAACATGCCTGAAATCTAGGTAGGGCTTTGTGTTGATGATGGTATTTATTGAAACATTATATATGCTGTGTATGTAGTCACTCACCCTATGATATAGACTGATACAGATCCCCACCATCAAACATAGTTAACAGCAAAAATCTTAATTTAAACCAACACCATTATGACAGTATAAAGTTAAATTAGAGTGACTGGTGCTTGAAAATATTTTCTCTGGACTTACTGAGCTGAATGACAGGTTCCAACACGTAAAACGTGGCGTAATGCTCGTAAATCAATGATATTCAGAGGCTGAGCAGTTCTTAAACAGGTGAATGGGTCGTCCGTTATAAAGTGCTAACTGAGAGTTAGACTGGACTTGCAGCGTGTCTTTGCATACTGTATTACAGGCCACCAACAGATGGTCATTGAGCTTTCATTTAAAAGGAAACTTACGTATTATTATTACAATAGCAATGATACACAGATTGAATGGATTTATGCTGAAAGTAAACCGGAGGAAATAGGCCTACTGCAGATACATTGATTTCATTTCAATTTATCATTGCTTGATGATTCATCAGGTAGGTATGACTGATTGACTTATCAGGTAGGTATGGGGTTTTCGTTATGGTGAATGACTTATCATCAAATGATCTAATGGCATGCAATGTCATGTCTGGCATGATATGTCATGTCTGGCATGATATGTCATGTCTGACATGATATGTCTTGTCTGAAATGATATGTCATGTCGGACTCTGCCAATGCGGATCCTACATTATTTGATAGCGTCCTCCCGACCCGACGACGTCGTGGTCTGATCGGGCTTCTGCACACAATAGTCAATATCAAGTCGCCGTATGGATCGTCTTAAAAGGCAGAGCGTGGTCGCGTATCTCACAATGCATGATTTTGTATTTCACTCCTCCATAAAGACTTGTTTTGAAATCGTGACAATCATGCGTTAAAAAATATTAAACGTAACAGAAGTTACAATTCTCTAACCGATGACACTTTCGTTTCCAGTTACTTACATTTTATCTTTCTTCTAACGATTCCATATCTGCAGAGTCGTCTAAGACAAAGTTTACTACCAACATTGGTCATTTTCGGACCCTATGGCCGTGTTCCTGTATTGAAATACAAAACAAAATCGAGGCAATACGTTTGCACCTGCAAAGTATCTTACTACACAAAATTGTAGACAGTGTCGTCAGTTGGTAAGGCTGTGTCACTTGGCTTTTATTTGCTGGTCCAAAGTGCCCGCAACTCAGTTTAGATTGCATCAAAATTTGTATAATAATAGTAGGACCTTCAGGGGGCTTTGTCTTGCATCAGGGCTCTTCAAATGACCTCCGCTGGGGGCCCAGGTGGCACCAGACATTCGGACGACACCTTTTGAATGAGTCTAGGTCTGCCACTGGCTTTCTTTTTCATCATGCACTCCCAAGACACGGTTTTTTATCCACACATCCAGTTATACATTTATGGTGTCTCTAGAATAGTCAATTAATTCAAGATAACAAGTACGTAGCTTCGATCCAACTTAAAATTCTCAAACTGGCAGTCACGACGGCCATCTTCATAGTGCGCCTTTCACAGAAAGTACAGCTGCTTGAGAACCGCTATTTTCGAAGTAAAACAGGGGAACTGTGATTATACCTTCTTTTTCTGGAATTGCATTGTATCCTTTATTTTTAATTCGGTACATATTCAGCCGTATTCACATGATTTTCAGTGTAATCCGCTTTTTGTGTTAGGAACACAGAAACAGCAAAATAACAACTTTAACAAAAGCATGTTTCTCAGTATATGCCCTGTTCAAAAAAAAAAAAAAAAAAAAAGATACATTTAAAATATGACCGTTGCTCATGAACCTGTTAACTTATATTCAATTGATAGCCGCAAAAAGACTTACACTATACTTTATTGTGATTTCAATTTAGTCCTTATAAGAATACCGACAGAGGTTGGGATAAACTCAATATCACGCTGGTAACCCAAACTCCAGAAACACAATGGACGATGAACTATAAATTCAGAAATGGGAGTCATAGTTAGTGAGAAGCATGATCACGACACGCAGTGATCATGAATAGAATAAAAGCATATGCTGTATCTTTATGCATGCATTTTGATTGCTTTCACACTCAAACTGGTCCACATCGACCAGTAATTTCAAAGGTCGCCTACTTCATCCAGTTCATTACATATTGCCCTTGGTCATAAATATTCCCTGCTTAAATGTTTTAAAAGATTTACCAGAATGACATGTCAACAGTCAGCATTTTTTCCTCGCCGCTACAGCGCCCTCCAGCGACCAGGGTGGGTCGTGACAAGCTGTTGACTGAGAGCGATAAAATGACCTTACAAGGGTTAAAAACACATGGTTTACCGCGTAACTCATGCAACGCAAAACTTATCTTCCACAAAGCCTTGTGATTAAAAAGAAGCGACGATGAATTAGAAATAGGTGAAGTGAAAAGAGAAACTCTTTGCGTGTCTAGGAAATTGAACCTGGTATCTCTGGCACTTAATACAAACATGTACAACTCCACGCCAAATCACCTTACAAACTAATAATAACTAGCGCAAACGTGTGTTGCTCAACATGCTATGTAGTCATGTGCAATCAGTAGAGTGTTAACAGTGACAACACCGTTCACGCTGCACGATTCTTTACCACTGTAAGATAAGTTCACAATGCTGCGTGTTTACTCTTGTTCAATATGTTGCATGGTTATGTTGAAATCACCATACCCGGATGTATGTTTTGTTTCCTAGAGTTGAATATAATTTAAAACCCAAAATGTATATAAAATGTATGTAAGCTACATCAAATCAATACAGCGATGCATGAATGTTGTATAGGTTTGAAATTAATGAAGACTCTTATTTGACCAGTTTATAATATTCGATTAGGTTCCATAGTTATATGGCAATGACAAATTGCGTTATGGGGTTTGGTCAATCGTCAATATTTTTAATGTCATTTTCAACCCTATCTGTGCGAACTGTTCACAGAAAGTAGCAAAACATGGTGTAAACGTTGTTCCTTTGGTACTTTTGAAATATCTGTTTAAAACGATATTAAACGTTATTTAGCTGTCATGTCTATTCATTTGAGGATCCTATGATGATTTGAATAGTGCAATTATGTAAGTATAACAGAAATGTTTCAGGGGTACACTGGTCTGCCTGAGAAAGTACGCCAGAAATTTTATATCATAATGGGCATTTGGGAAGGTAATAAAGGTATGTGTTACGGCTATCACTTCTTCTGCTCCGTATCGCATAGTACAATACCATATTTGGTAAGGATCTCCTTATTCTTAGACTGCGAGATGCGACCTGATCTAGCTCTAATAGAGTACTATGAACTGACTCGACCACTTGCTGATTGGACAATTAGGCCAACAATTGAATGCATAATTAATCAGGGTCTGGAAAAGTTCGGTACAAGTCGGTATGAACAGGTGTATGAGAATGTCATGTCACATTATTTTATTAGTTTTTGCGTACAGTCAAGCAGGGCTGAGGAATGGCATTGTTTGTTTTTCTAGGCAATGCCAATACCAGTAATGTAACTGCACCTTTGTTTTAATTTAAGGAGGGTAGCCAAACTAGGAATGCAGTTGGACTGTTCCTTTCTCAGTGCATGTACGTGGGCAGGTCGATTTGTGACTCTTTTTTGTGGGTTCCGATTTCAAGGTGGCCATTGTGTGCCACGAGCTTTGTTTTGCTGGGTCCATTCGGTTTCTTTGGAGAGAAGCGAGATGCATATTTATGGGTTCCTTTGTTCAGAGTAAGTTAAAATTTAAATTCCATTATTTGACGCAAATTTATGCATATATATGCTAAAATAGATGCTTCAAGAATAGCCATTATAAGCAAGAACTGTTTACGGTATTTTATGCACTTACAGATATTTCATGTTCGTACATTCTTTGCATTCAATTTGGTTGTCTTTACCACAGACAAGGTGAGGCAAGAAGCCGCTTTCATATAAAAGCGATGTCGGGTGGTTTAAGGCTGCAAAGCATGCTGGATTGTTTCAGGCTGATGGCTTGATCATAATTGCATTTAGCTGTTGAAGTCTAAGACTTCCTCAAGTTTGAATCGAAGTTATAATATGTTAATTAGTATATAGGTTTCGTCTCAGACCATGACTGGAACGGCTGTGTAGCTTAGAGAGATTAGATTACGGTATTTGGGGAGCACGACACAGACGTTGTGGCAATGTTGTTTCTCTTTATATAATTATTGGGCCCTGGAACAACGTCTCAGTGAACAATTATTTCGTGCTGTACCTACCTTTTTACGTTCTTTCTTCAAAAATATACTTATGTGAAGCTAATGTTTCTCATAACTTAGATCAATTAAAGGTCCTGCCACAACACAGCACAGAATGCAGTAAACGCCGATAAAAAAAAACAAAATAGTTTGTTTTTTTTAATCCCCTTGAGGACTTTGAATATCATCTGACTCTTTGGTTCATTTGTGACCAGTGTAATATATTGTTGAAGTTATAAACATGAAGGTAATTAGAGGTCAAAGTTATGCAGCTACAAAGCTTCCGTACTTTGATTTATCAGTCACAAAACTCATTATCAATCGCGAAAAGATATCTTAAGCTTAGCAATCCGAACTATTTTTAATAAAACAAAATACTGGCTTTGAATTAAAGTGGAAGATGCGACACTAGTGTGCAGAGAGACTGGCAACTTTGAATCAATATTACCCATTTCATTTCTTTCACAAGTACATTCAACCTATATATTATCTGAGTGCTGCACATAGAGATGTGTCCATAGGATTTTTTGCCAGATTGGAATTTTTTGAGATTTTATAGCACTCTTTCTGACTTGGTAGGATTTTTACATTTTTCGGCCAGAAATGGCACGCGCACATTTTTTTCCAGACGTTGAATCGGAAGTAATTGAATATATATATATGTATATATATATATATATGGTTGTTCATTTTCTTTCTTAGAATTGCTCCAAAAGTCAAGGAAGGGGTATTCAGAAAAAAGCTCCCTTGGATCCGCTTGGGGATTCGATATTTTTTCTTTTGATGTCTCTTGATTTTGATGTGATAGGAAAATCCCTTTGTTTGTGAAGCTAGATACAAATTGCATAGGTTGTGCAAAATACAGCTCCCAGAAAATTGCGTTGAAAGAAAATGTTGCCAATGATTATGTATTTATGGCTGTTATATGACACATACTCACATTTTCTGTCCTGTGTTTTTATTATTGTATTAAACTTGTAGCTTTACCTCTGTGATGTTTTCATCCCCCCAAAAGCCTATTTTGTTGCTTAAAACTCGACTTTTTTTAACTTGGGAACATCATACGTAACCACACTTGGCTTCTTTGGGTGTAGGTTCACATGCGGCTTCCCATATTTGGGACCCAGTAAGCGGATTGTGTTAATTTTTTTTATATCAATAGAGAATTTGAAAGCAGTCAGAACAATAGAAGTGATTAGTCTGTACTGGCCTTTTCTTCTCTTCATGGCTAATACTTTTCTGTTCCCTATGAGTGACCCTTGTCAGTGGCTCACCTGGTTTCCAGGTGTCATAGACTAATGACTGTGCAAACAATGACATTGTTCATTATCATGCCCATGCAACCAGAGCCCATGTGCTCAGCAATGTACACAATCTGTTCAGGGTAAACAAAGTTTTGAGTCTCATTTTCTCATATAATATAATTTCTTCGAACGATAGTTTGTATTTAGACACAAGGATGTATTTGCAGTTCGGGATACAACAGGCAGCAAATTTTAAAACATTATCTGAATTGGGCACATACTGTCTAAACTGGATATGATAAACACTCAAGTCCCACACGATGTTTTTCAGAGAAATCTGTTGATTGATGTTCTCCTTTCGGAATTAAAAAACTTGATCCATTGTCGTTTAAAATATAAAAAATCCGAAGCTATCTATTCATGTTTTTTGAAACATTACCACTCTATCAGCTTGCTTGACAAATAGCATATCTCACGTACTGATAAAACAGCAGCGCCCCTGTAACCTGTGGATTTCATAATTCGGTTACGCAATGTGCACACAACGATGATAATAATAATAAGAAATGGGAATGATCATCATCATCATCATGATCATCATTATCCTATTGATCATAACTTTTCAAAAATGACTGTGTGTCTTTTGACCAGTTCAGCATATTTCGGATCTTCCCCATTACAACTAATCTATGCGGATGCAAATGTATCAGTTTTATCTTTAAAAATGTTTCACACTTTTAATCATAACTCATAAATGTAATGTTTTAAAACTCATAAAAGTAGTCGCTGACTCACTCTAAACACACATACGTCTTTAGAATTTCGAGGACAAGCATATAGTTGAATTCAATGTGCACACAGCAATGGGCCAATAATATTATTATTTGTGTACAATGAGACCTTATTGATTGCGCTTCAAACAACAACAGTAGCAATATGTCTGCTCACGCAAAAAGTACACAACTTAACAGCATACAATGCCTGGATGCAATAGATGCAATACCAGACCATTATTCAATGCAGCATGTCACACTTTTTTGTTTAGTTATTCTAAAATGAAAGCGAAACTAATTTTGTCATATCGGGCTATGCAAAGGACCATGGTTTTTAAACAGCTGTAAAAATTGAAAATAGCGCTTCAAATTTCTACTTTCAAACCCAGAATCTGCTAAACACAGCAACAACAATATAAATTCATTTTGTCTTTTGTTTAGTTTTCAATAGCATGGCAAACATATGACATGGACCATGCCAAATCCCTTTGAAAAATGAACGACGTGACTTGGATGACCTCGCGTGTCATGATAAAATCTGCCCAGCAACCGGATATTGCCATTTCGAGACTGCACTGTCTGGAGAAGCAGTAACTGATAATATAATATTTCGGTCCGCATAACTGGCTCAACATATAAAGAACCAAATATATGACATAAATATCTAATATATTGCCTATACACGATTTACAAACAAAGATGAAATCTTTCAGGTACCTTGCTGGAAACAGACTGGCTGCAGGAACCTAATATCTTGTGAGGATGGTACCAGGTTTTATAGCTTCCGCCAGCAGAGGGCGTAGTCGACCACATAGTAGTTTTTTCTACTCTCCTTACTCTTTTCATACTGGTCAGTTTCATCAAATTGTTTACAATTCTAATGCTTCAAATCTAAACACACATTCTTTCTTGTCAGCAAAATATTACGCGATATTCCCACTTGTTACGAGGTTTAAAAAAAAAAAAAAAACCACCAACATTACCCCACATGCGACTGTAAATATGTATTCCAGATAATCTTATCTGTTTCGAATGAGTTTTACATGAACAAATTTTATCCATTTATTTTAAATGTTTTATAATCAACACAACAACAACATCAAGTCATGTATGAGCTCGATCTTGTGATACCATAATATAGACTCTTCAACTTTACTATTGATGTATGTTGTATCATGTTTTTTAAGTCAACTACCAGGCCATCAAAAGTTACAGTATAATATAATCTCAAATATGACTGAAGATCGACATAAATGACATGGTAAAAAGGAAGATCAGTTGGAACTTTGCCTTGCTATTTACTCAGGAGCGAAGCTGAATTGTTTCTGTTCAAATCGATGGTCCCGACATGTTCGTTTGTGTCCTTCTTTTTAAAAGCTCATTTTTGTCATGAATTTTCGTCCCACTGATATTCAAGCGAATGCATTTTCTTTTAGATATTTTATTTTAAACTTTTTTTTTATTATCCAAATTTAGTGAACGTCGGTGTCATATAACATGGTCTTATTGCGAATACGTGAGTCATGGTATGCAGAAGGATATTTTTACCGTATCCCTTGCCAAATTAATGAAATTGTTTATCTTTGACTCAATATTAACTTACTTGCAGGCTTACATATTCACGGGCGCGACGCCCATTTACGTGCACAGTATAGGGAGACCTAAGCAAACAGTCGTATCATTTCCAAGAGGCCAAACTGTGGGATAAATAAATGAAAGTTAAATGCTGTCTGGCTTTTCGTTTTAATTGAAGCGACACGAGGGTTCTCTCTCTCTCTCTCTCTCTCTCTCTCTCTCTCTCTCTCTCTCTCTCTCTCTCTCTCTCTCTCTCTCTCTCTCTCTCTCTCTCTCTCTCTCTCTCTCTCTCTCTCTCTCTCTCTCTCTCTCTCTCTCTCTCTCTCTCTCTCTCTCTCTCAGTCGCAGAGTTCAGGGATTGAAAATCTTCCTGACAAGTCACCGTTGAAGATACTTTGCAGCGAATTCAACGCAATAAAAATATAATCTGCACATACATACACACCACACTGCATATTGGGTAAACTAAATCAGAGAGAATACTGTAGCACTAAAGTGAACCCGACAACACATCACAAGTCTAACATGTCACTGCCAACTTAACTAGTGAGCCAATTGCATCACCAGAAAGTCCTATTACTTGCCTGTAAGTCCACAAATCGATTAAACCTTTCAAAACGTAGTTCCGCAGATCTGTTTTTGGACTATTGTAAATACAAAGACTGATACCAGCCAATAATATGTGCTGCCTGTTACACGTAAATGCATTTTAACTAGCAGACCTGACAATGACTAGGCAATACTTTACCTCTATCACCACCAAAGCTGACGTCCTCCGCGTCCATTCTCTTTCCAGTCCGAGCACTATTTGCGCTGGAAGTAGGTGGAAACCAGATACAGACTCCAGAATGACAGGAGAAGCAGTTAATGGATTTTAATAAAGAGAGAGCTGATACATTTGTGGTAAACAGGCTGTGACCAGCCATCAACGCCAGACAATTGAATAACCTTTGGGTGTATGAGGTATATTAATTATGTACCGGGGCGACCACTTTGAAGGACCGGTACGTCCGTGGAAGTGTTTTCCGTCAAGTGACAGACCTCTTAAGGCGGCATCAAATTGTTTCTTCATGGACACTGGCGTTTCAAAACCATATATGCATCAAAGTTTTAATACAGTATACAATTAATATTACTCCAAATAGACGACATATGACTCTATGATTAGGTTATGACTCTATGATTGGGTTATCGTATTGTTTCTCGTCCTATAGTCCCATCTAATGGCGTCAGAATTACACACTTGCTGGATTTGTGACACAATCATAAAAATGTCTAAGCGTGTCTCCCGAGTTCCTGTTTGAATTATTACTGTTATTATAGTGAATTACTGCCTGCAATTCTCTGTGGATGCAAATCCAAGATACCCTTCTCATGTACCACCAAAATATCAAAACATGTGTGGCAATTTTTTTTTTAGAATTTACAAAAGCAACGTCACATTTGCTGAACTATATATTAACAACAGTTTGCCCCCGGCCCTGGCACTCCCCACAAAAGTGGTAGCACATGACAGTTCCATAAATTAAAATGCACCCCCTTTTCAAGGATTTTTCCCTGAATTTTACCCCCCTATTTTGATGAAAACAAGGAGATTTTTTGCCCTAGAAAAGTACCCCTATTTTTTGAAAACAAGGAGATTTTGACCCTCAAAAAGTACCCCTATTTTTCAGTTTCAAGGTTACAAATGTAGTGGTCCATGCCTTAAAATATGCATTATGTGCCGCACTGCAATTTGTAAACATCGCAAGACATAGCTGGACAGCCTTCACCTGGAGGAAGTTGCGGAGACCCAGTTCTTTTTTATTTTTATACCGCTATTTCACAAAAACGCGAAGGTTGTACAAAACATACCTTAATTTAAGATTTCGCAGATCTTGACCCATGAAAAACACCCCTAGTTTCCGATTTCGCGGACAGTGTGAAGGCTCAAAATATACCCTTTTTTCCGCGAAATTTGGAACGATCAAGCGTACATGTTTGGTCCTAAGTGCCGGGGCCGGGGGTTTGCCAGACCACCTCCTCAACAAAAGTTCCCAAACAGCAGACTAGTTACAGTTTTTGGGCTAAGTTCCGAATAATGTGTATCAAAGAGTAGGACATCAAAGACAGAAAACTTAAATAACCTTAACCTTTGAATGAAATGTCACATTCTGTCTGTAACAGGCTAAGCCATTTGTTCAGGACTAACATCATAGAAGGTTGTTTAGCATGGTAAATTCTCCGATCTACGTTGAATTAAATAGCGAAATCGTCGTACTTTTTTCTTTCTTTTTGACAAATTTGTAGTTCATGTACGATGGTAACGTTGGATTCAGCCCTACCAGTTTAATCAACACATTGCATATTCTCGTAAAGACAACAGAATTATCTATCTATCTATCTATCTATCTATCTATCTATCTATCTATCTATCTATCTATCTATCTATCTATCTATCTATCTATCTATCTATCTATCTATCTATCTATCTATCTATCTATCTATCTATCTATCTTTCTTTCTTTCTGTCTTTCTTTCTATCTATATATCTGTCTATCTATCTATCTGCTCGAGGGAAAGCATAAGCAAATCGTTTACATAACCGATTTTGGCAAGAATCATGAGAAAGGAGGTAAAATTCTCCATTCCTACTTGTAACTTCAATTGTTTCTTGGCATAACTCCTGTGCCGTAACGGACGGAACTGTGAAGATCGATAACGTGGTACACACACTTGGCCGCCTGAAGTGTTACCTGAAATTCCACACCCCTAACTGTTGAAATGTGTAGGGCATTATTACAATATGACCTCTTTCTCTCCAGAAACACATTAATACAGACCAATGACCGTAAAGTTTTAATAGTGGGTCCTTGTTATAGATATACAATTTGCAACGAATAGCAACTAAAGCGTATGAAAGTTGTATGCATAAATGTGATTCAGTGTACACGCTCTTTCTTCCAGGTAAAAATAATTCGTCTTGGTCATTCTATATACATTTTATCTATTTACGTAGGTACATGCAATCAGCCCTTACGTGTAATAACTGAAAAGAAGCAAATACAACTTCATTCACTTTTAAGACCATATTACAAGGCGCCGACGTTCACTTCAGCAGTATCTACGAGCATTATACACACTGCACTTGTGATGGACTGATCATCATAGGCCTTCTTTCTCTTTACAACTCACGCGGGCTAATAGAGCGAACCTAATGGATATGACCAGAGAAAATATAGGCACGTGGTAAACTTAACGCTACAGTTAAAAGTGACGCAGAGCAAGAAATACTGAAGCTTTAACAAACAGCTCAATATAATCAAACTAAAACGCTTAATATCTAAAGGGCATTAGTTGTGCAGCATTACCCAGCAACGGTTAAAGATATCACATCAATTTTTAATAGTGGGTCTCCCTTATAGATACCCGCTGAAGACCCTTTAATTTGTTTGGGCTAATACAGCATATGTCAAAATTTCACAGAGGAACGTGTGCAATATGGACAATAGTACTTCCGTATGTATATAGGTTAGACACGGAAAGGTTAGCTTATGGGGAGTAAAGAGTTCGGACTGCGGAATAGGGTAATGACTACTAGAAAGTGGTTCTGGACAAAAAACATAAATACAAATCATATCCATTGCAAACTAAAGGAGAGGCGTGGTGGTGTCATTGCTGTGCAAATAGTTCAGAAAAACATTACAGTCGATTAAAGGAACTGCAGTCAAGGCACACATCATGGTGCTGTTGCATATTGAATATTTGCGCCTCATCCACATTAGATAATGTTTTTCATTCAATAAAATTGTGAATCATTAACTTTTGTATCTGCCAGTTGTCTTGTGCATTGCGTCATAGAGCATTACTTCTTGCAATGAGGAGTTGGATAATCATTTCCAAGTTGAGAAAATCTATAAGGATGTACAAGTATGTATTTATATGGCGTCATCCTCAAATGTGACAATGTTTCCAAGCACGGTAAATGACACTTCCATCTGAAGAAACATTCACAAAAATTGCCGACCGTTATACCTTGGCAAGCCCAACTTTCCTTTAAAATTAGGTTCCTTTTCACTCAAATTCCAGGCCCAGGCCCTTGTCTGCTTATCTCTCACAGAGGACGATATTCTGGTGTAGTTTTAAGCTTCCACGGAAACGATTTCATCCCAAGGTACTTGCGTCATCACAAATATATATTTTGCAATGTAACCCTACAAAGTGTATCAGCATAGCATAGCTCCACTAGCAACTCTTGTACGACCAGCAACACTGTCACAATGTCAAAACACCAATTTAATATTCGAAACACCATGTCCATTCCGTTCAAAGGCAATAAATTGCAGTTCCTTCTTGACCCAATTCCCTTCATGCATATACCGGAAATTAAATATCAAATTCGACCTGTGAACATTCCCACATATTAATTCAAAGAACCAGCATGAATCATGATTTTAGATTCCAAAATATCATTCCAAGGAAAGTAAAGTGGACACAAGTTTCCAAGGATATTGATGAAACCAAAGCGCAAACGATTTCGATGCACTCAGATTCCTGCACCAGTACCCACAAGTTTTTTACCAGGATAATCCATAGTATGTGGTTCACCAATATAAATGAAACAGAATACTCTCTTCCTAAATTTAAATAGGTTACAAACAATAAGTATGTAGTGGCTTAAACTAATTTTGTGAGATACCAATCAATCTTACTATGATACGGCATTACATTTCAAGTTCTCATGCATAAAATCCAGTTTGCACTGTTTCAAAATTAGGTAATAAAACCTAAAGGCACTATATATTACCAGCTTAAAGATACGCAGGCCTTAACATATCATGCGACATCAGACTGTATGTACTACATACAATTTTTACCCCAGCTTTAAGATAAGTAGCCCCAACACAGATTTTACTGCCGAAAAGCACTCATAAATAAAACACACAGTGTGCAACATCCTTAACATAGGTAGGCCAGCCTATAGTCTGCCATCTATATACAAGTACAAAAAGGCTAAACACAATATGTATTCCCACCCCAAAGTAGGTTTGACACTGAAATGTTACCCGGTGGTAGGTACGTTCAAACATATCGCCATATTTTAGCCTACACCATTCAAATTTCAAGTCAGAAAATAACAAATATATTTTTAAGTACATTCAGACAGAATTTTGTTAGCATGCTTAGACAAATCAACGTGTAAGTCATAAGACCATCTTTTTACACATTTTGGATTTTACCAAACACTCTGTTCAGTTTTGTTATAGAATAAGCTTCCTGGTATTATATCCAGTAATTTGTGTCCTTGAGAAGAATTGGAAAATATAGTACATAAGCCATCCAAAACCAATCAACGTTGATATATGGACATCATCAGCTGCATATGTTACTTGTCGTGTAAGGAAAATTCATAATTTCAAAACTAAATGAATCTCTTGTGTCATAAGTACAAATTTCAACTCTTCATTATCATTGAACAGACGTAATTCAAAAAGTGAACAGGTTATATTAGACTTAGACTGAGATATCGTTTGCAGGAAATGTTTCTTTTGGAAACGATGTCCTTATAATGTTCCAGATTCATAAATATCACAAAAACGATGTAGGCCTACTTGTCTCTTTTACTCTAAACTTAGCTGACTGACAAGTCGGGAGAACTAAAAGGTTATAGGCTTAACAGGTCTCTTTTTATTTTTGGCAGAAGAAATGCAATTTGTGTTTTGGGTGGTTACGCCTATACATTTAGGAAAGGAATTAGTGTCTGCAGTTTATGATGAATATTTCTAAGGTTGAGAGGACCGGTTTAAAACCACCAGTTGCCTTTTATGGGTGACTGCCTGTCTCAAGTCAGGAGTGAAATTTGTTTCTTTACATTGGTATTGGAAGAGAAATGTTAATGCTTTGGCAAGTGTGGAAGCTCTTTGCTGTCATTGTTGGGTTTGGAATTAATGAATATGGATCATGTGTTTCTGTACTATTAATACACATGATAGATTGGGGCAAAACGAGCACAGGCGACGGGATTGCCAAGGAAACGAGGTATGGGCAAGGGCGAAATGTTCAGATCGCGGTCTGAAGGAGGGCACTGTCTGCCCGGATGAAAGCTCTTAGTATAACAGCATTGCAGCCTTGCCAGTTGTGACAAAAACGTATTTCTCTTGCAAATTATGCAGACACATTTGGATATCAGAATGTTGAACTTCAAGGTCCGGCGGTTACTTAGTCATTGTTTACAAATGCTGTTTTACTGGTATAAATAGTCTAAATTTAGGCAACCTAGGCGTCTGGTACACAGCCTGTACATTTTATTTCTTAGCCCCTCGCACGGCACAAATCTTGATGGGTTCCATAACAATTTTCTTATTTGTTCCCCCATGTTATTTTCTTTTGGTCCGTATACTTTAGACCTTTCAAAATTATTTCTTGAGTCTTTCATTGGATATAATGGTAAGACCACCAGTTTTGGCATAATCATAATAAATAGAAATCAACAACAAATTTTTGCATGGAAAAACATACCCTTTATTGATAAGGATGACCATAACAAGTAGAAATCAGCGACATTTTTTTTTCATCGAAGAAAAGAAGTTTTAACATATTTGTAAGAAAGTGTCGGCACAGTTGCATCATAAAAGGGTAATGCATATGATTGAATTTTTTTTATTCTGTAAAATATTAGGTGACAAATTGAGATCAATTCCTCGGTCTCTATACAAAGTTTTAAGGGAAGTTGGGGGGGGGGGGTATTTATATTTTCAACCTCGAAGAGTGGATACTGGTCTAAAGTGTCTATGGATAGGTAGTGTTGCAGTTAGATCTTAAGTAAAGTTTTCATTGGTAAGATGTTATTATGTACGCCCTTGCCAAATGCGGTATGAACTTTTTGATGATACAAAAAAGTTACCTCTTCAGAAAAATATTAAATCAAATATGCTTCGCGAATTTATGAAGCCGATGTATTTGATTATAAATTAGTATTTGTCAAGTGATATTCGGCCCACAGAATGCATGTCTGTATCGTACCATATTTGGGCGTTATGAGCTATGGATACTGCTTCCGTCTTGGATAAAACCTTACGTTGTCTTGAAGATCTTCAAACAGCGTAGGGACTGAGGACTGATAAATGTATTGCTTAGCGGGGTCATAAAACAGTCTAGTTTTTTATATCTAGAAATCAGTAATTGTTTTATCTCATCTTTCTCGTCTCTTCCGTGCAAGGTGAGTGACTGTTTCCGTTTATTTGTGCGTGTAAATGAATCTATCTTTACTTTTCTGCATGTGGCATATAAATGTAATATGTGCTCTTAGGTGTGAAGACCTTGGGTGGTTGGTTCCATGTGTTATTCTATCATCGTTGAAATAAACTATTATAGCCTTTCCACATATTCTTTTACATAAGCTGTAAATGTCGTGGTTCTTTTGCCAGACCTACACATAAAACATAAAGCCAATCGACCAAATTAGATTCCCCTATGAAAGAAAAGATAGAAAACACAGGACCACGACAATATTGTGCTAGATCGGGTTAAGTATACGTTAACTTCAACTAATGTGAGCGGCACGAGTTTCAATATTCACGAACGTTACCAAAAATATTTAGATTCGCTGATGTTATATATGAGTGTGTAGTTGCGACAATAGTTCAGTTACGATATAATAAAACGGTTTGGAACCTCTTTATACATGGATGATGTTGACATTTCATCAATTAATTTGAACAATAAATTAAGACGTATAGAGTATAAAACAGAGCGCAAAAGATTCCCAGGGCGATATCAAAATCGTAAAACCAGCACTCAGGCAAAAACACAAAATTGCAGAAAGGCCCAGTTCTTAGCAATTGCTTGATGTGCACAAAACTACTACAAAAGAGGTGACAGTACTCAGACAAATTTTGCTTCATTATTTTTTCAGTGTGCAAAGACGTGGGATCGTATTTACAAATCGCACTTCTGCTTTCGAGTTGACTGTATTAAAGCAAAGTTGATTTGTTCACAAATGTGTCACACTAATGGAAACTTATTAAACTTTGTTGCGATACGGATATCAACTGTGAGCAAGTGTTCCTGTACAATCTCCTTAAATACTTATTTGCTTAGTAGGTCCCCTCGTATTGAAAAATTCCCTGTTTGTTTTCAGTTGAATGACAGGATCTCGTGACAATTTTTTTAAGCTGAATATTTTGCCTTTATTTGGATTTATCCCGCAAATGCATTATAGACGGTACTTTCTTGCTCCCCTTCCATCTATTTATTCCGTGAGAACAGCACTGAAGCCAAAGCAACATCTTATATGCATGCACTTTGCTACGCCAGTCACGGAAAGGCTTAATAAGGCTTCGTATTTGCTACTAAATATAGCGGTTTTAATCGAATCACATAATTTCGCGGCTGAAACTTATTCTGCACTTGTTTTTCTCTGATGTATCATGTTCTCGAGTACAAGAAACCTATATTTGCGGAACAGACCCAGGAACGGTACAGGGTAGATGGTTTTTGTTTCTCTTCTAAACACTACTTACCTTAAGACCTCATTAGACTTAATGGCATCCTTCATATTATAGTTATGTAACATAAATCTTTTTCTTTATGAATTTGTTTCTCATCACATATGCACAGACATATGTTGTAGCAGTCTCCTTGTGATTAGCCTGCATGCAACATACAGAAGCCAGAGGAAATTGCTATGATGGAGCGTTCATGACTGGGCAACAGATCTATAGTGGGACCTGTCTCAAGGGACCTTCTTGGGAACAGGGAAACTTGGTCTCAGAACAGGTTGGCCCTTAAAATAGGCAAAAATTAATTACAATTTGCTGGAAGGAACTGGCACCCGTCCCTTTGGACAGATGGACCCACTCCACATGTGTGCCCATCAGCCAATTTGAATACGTTTTAAAACCCTAAATAAAGTAGCCTTTTCACAAAAAATACATTACTTCAGCAGAGGTCAGAAGGGTTTTTAAGTTCTCAAATGCCTCTTGCTGTTCTTGCTCCCATACAAATGGCTGGTTCTTGCGTGTAAGCTTCACTAATGGTTCAGTCACTCTTGCATACCCAGGGATGGTTTTAGCATAGTAATTAACCATACCAATGAAGGAACGAACCTGTTTAACTGTTGTTGGGGCAGACATTTCCACAATCGCACGCACTTTTTCAGGATCACTAGTGATACCATCTGGTGTAATGATGTACCCTAAAAGCTGAATCTTAGTCTTGCCAAAATGACATTTAGACCCTTTCAGGTGCAGTTTGGCTGCACGCAGGCGTGCAAATACGGCCTCTAGGTCCTGAATGTGTTCTGCAGGTGAAGATGATGCAATTACTAAATCATCAATAAAAACCCAAACGCACTTACCTAATAAGTCCGAGAGTGCCATTTCCATTGTCCTTTGGAAAATACTAGGCATGTTAGCTAACCCAAAGCTGCCCACCTTGAATTTGAATAAACCTCTGTGGCACACAAAAGCAGTCTTGTCTTGGTCGCATTCGGCAACCTTCAATTGATTATATGCACATTTCAGATCACAAACAGAGTATACAGTCTTACCACCCAACTGATCAAAGATGTCCTGTATAAGGGGAAGAGGGTAACGATCTTTAACTGTGATGTCATTCAGGGCTCGATAATCTACACAAAATCTGGTAGTTCCATCTTTCTTAGGCACTAAACAAATTGGAGAAGCCCAAGGGGAATTACTTGGGATTATAACTCTGTCCTTTAACATTTGGTCAATACATTCATCCACCAACTTCCTCCGAGCTAGCGGAGTCCTATAAGGGCGTTGGCGTATTGGAGGATGATCTCCAGTATTGATAGTGACCTCAGTTAAGGGACATTGGCCAAAAGGTATGCCATCCTCATAAAAGACATCTTGATTCTCTTGTACCACCTGCACATACGGTGCAGCAATGGATCCGCACATGAAACCCATGCCAGCCTCCTGGCTAACACTACAATTGTCTGAAAGTGCTGGCCGTCTGTAGGACTGCAAGGGGAAGACTTTTCCCTTCCAGGCTAGAGTTTGAGTTTTGTAGTCCAGCACAGCTTTGCCTGCAGCCAAGACATCAGTTCCCAAAATACAGTGATGCCATATACCTCCCACTACTACAATTGAGATAATTCCTAATTCAGCAAATTCTATTTCAGTTCTTCCAAAAACTTTAATTGCTTTCCCAGATACAGTAAAAATAGGCGGGGACCGCCTTAACAGTCTTGAACGGCCACTTCTTTTACAAATCTCCTGGAACACAGCGATATGCAGGAGTGACACACAAGCCCCAGTATCGATCAAGGAATGAATACTCACGTTACTTGCTGTAATCGATAAACCCAATCTGGGACCTATGCTTTGCACCCCTGCAATGCTTAGTTTCCCTGAGAAGCAGTTCCGGGGGCACCTTGACTGGAACCCCTAGGCGCAGGCCTTTGTCGCCTGGGTTGCCTTGGACACCCAATCTGGTAATGGGGCCCGCCACAAATAAAACAGGACACTTGCTTGGTACCATTGTCTGCCCGTGGCTGATTCCTGTCTCCCCGCGTTCTACCTAATTGGCCCCCCCAGTTCCTTGGTTGGTTGCCTTGACGTCGCCCGGCCTCCAACTGCGTTAGCCGCGCTGCCATCTTTTCCTGACCCCTTTGGATCTTCAAAAGTGTGCTCAGGAGCTCAGAGTTTGTCTCCTTTCCATTGTTCTGTGGGGCAATCTGCACTGTGGAAGTATCCATTGGTTCCTCCTTCCGCTCATCGCGGTTCAAACCCACATATCTCTCTAGACCAGCCTCCACCTTGTCCACAAATTCAATTGCGGCCTCTAAGGTCTGGTCCTTGAGTTCAAGGCTAAGTTTTTTAGCTAGCTCCGTAGAGCGCAGCCCTCGCATATAATGCCGTAGCACTATTCTTTCCGCATCTGCTGAACGCCTTCCAGGGTAAGCCCTTTGAACAGCCTCCCTTATGCGCCGATTATACGAGGCCAATGTTTCCCCCTCTTGTTGCCGAAGTTGTTCCACCTCGACTCTCAACTTCTCCTCCTCATCGGCAGAGAGGAAGGTTCTTTCAATATGACTTTTTAAGCGAGTCCAAGGGACATTCTCCCTGTCCTCCGGCTGGTTGTCCAGGTATCGGAGAATCTCCCTCCGTAAAGGTCCACTAGTAGCCCGCGTGACTACTTTCAAAATGCCGGAATTGTCACGTTCAAACTGCGGCAAAATTAAGTCAATATCATACAGAAAGTTGCGGGTCTGGGAGCTCAACTCACCATCGCAATGTGTGAGACTCTGTGTAAGCGCATGTAATTTGTCCTTTCGGCGCTGGTGAGCCCACTGCTCCCGTTGATCCGCATGAAATTGTACCTGAGCATCTTTGAACTCCTGAAAGAGCCCAGCGAGTCCGGCCGCAACCTCTGGCTCCATTACCAGACAATATAGTTCATTAAATACGCTGGGGCTCCCCTCATCCTCCGTGCATGACGTGGTTTCACTACAGTCCTTCGCTCCACAGAATAAGAGCCAGCCTTATTATGGTATTTAAGATGGTATTCCATTGCCGTGTCCAATTCCTTGTGATTGGTACCACTCTGCGCTAGCCCAATATGAAAGTTGCACTCTAAACATGTCAGTTCAAATAAATAAGTTGTTCCATAATGGTACTTAGCTACATGGAGCATCATGTCCGAAAACACATCCCCCCGCCATGGGCACAAATCACAGAGATACATCGGTGTGCACTTTGCCATGGTGCGCTCAGTCCATATCAGGAGAAAAAAAAAAGTTGCGATTACATAATCCTGGCAAGCTCGCCAATGAAAAGGTTGTGTCCAGTTTGGGACATCGAGAAATGTCCCTGGGCTGTGCGCCTGTGAACGCAAGCGACACACGTCAAAAGATTCGCTGTTCCACGTTATACACAACACGAACCCATCCTGCTCTTCCAGTGCTCAGTGAACAAGTTCTTTATTTCATCAATATACATTGTTATATTCCATCTCCAAAAATCAATAATGATTCAAACAATCAGATTTCCCAACACTCTAAATAATTTCTAGAGGTAATCATGCAAGACTATCAATTGCTGATTAACACTGGCCATAAAATAATTTAGCTAATTAATTGTTCGACTTTATTACCAATCTCAGAGGTTATAAACCAATAAACCAAAATCAATTACTCTCTTCTAGATTAACAATCAAATTTTGATGGTAAACACAATCAATTATTCATTTGGCTGTATGTTAAATTACCTATATTGATTTTCTTACTAACAGACTTGTTATAACAAAACACCACACCTTACACCTCTATGAAAACCCAAAAAGAAAATCCAGAATTTTTCGGCACCCAAAGGTCGGGTCTTTATCCTAGAACGGACCGTAGTTACAAATTGTATACAGATGCAAGTAATACTTGTGTGGGAGGGATTTTAGTTCAGGAAGATGATCAGGGCATGGAGCGTGTCATTCAATATGTGTCACACCAACTATCTGCAACCCAACGTAAATGGTCAACAATTGAAAAAGAGGCCTATGCTGTAGTGCATTGTGTAGATAAGCTTCGCGCGTACTTGTATGGTGCCGATTTTGTTGTGTATACTGATCACAAGCCACTCCGCTCATTGTTCACTAAAGAGATGCGGAATACTAAGGTCCAACGTTGGGGGGTCTTTCTGGCCGAGTTTGGTGCTAAAATTCAGTACATACAAGGAGCACGTAATGTTCGGGCTGACCTCATGTCCAGATTACCATCCCCACCGAGTATTGCCAGTTTAGACACTGCTGATTGGATTGACCCTGATGCAACCAGTGGGTCAGGTATGTTAGATAGAATACCTTTAGAGGCAGACTGTTTAAAGATTGAAAAAGTACAGAGGGCTCAGGAAGAAGAATTTACTCCTTTGTTTACTGAGGCACAGAGCGATGATTCAGAGTATGAGGTTCATGACGGATTATTGTATTCAGTAAGGAGGCCAACTCATAATGCGCCATGGTACCCTCGTTTAGTTCTCCCTAAGCAATATCGCAACAGCATTATTGATCGTTCTCACAGAGAGGTTGGGCACATGGCCACCCTGAAAACTCTTCATCGTGTGAGAGAAGCATATGTGTGGCCAAACATGCGGCGGGAGATAATAGAAAGATTGAAGTCATGTGCCACTTGTGCAGTTAACCGAAGGCGTTCAGAGCGAGCTCCGATGAGTGATATGCCACTGCCTGTATACCCAATGCAGGTGGTCGGGTTTGACTTGATAGGACCCTTTGTACCATCAGACCAGGGCAATAAGTATGCCCTTACGATCATTGATCATTTAAGTGGATGGGCTGAAGCTATACCAATTCCAGACAAAAGTTCCAAGGCAGTGGAAGAAGCCATAGCAAGGGACTTCTTTCCTCGTCATGGTATTCCGGAGGTGGTCATCACTGACCGAGGGTTAGAGTTTTCCTCCAAACATTTTACCACTTATTTGAAGGATTTGGGGGTACAGCACAGGCAGTCTACTCCCTATCATCCTGAAACTGGGGGTAAGATTGAAAGATTTAATCGTACATTAAAAGAGATCACTACAAAGTTGGTTAACAATAGGGCAAAGGAATGGCAAACCCAGATGGCAAATGCTCTCTTTGCTCATCGCAACAGTGTTAGCGAGGTGACTGGATATACGCCTTTTTACCTCATGTATGGTCGCAGAAGTCGACTACCACTAACAAAGTGTTTAGGTGCCTCCTCTGGTATGTCTAACTTGTCAGGGAGACTAAGTGATCTCTCTGATGCATTGGTTATAGCCAGACAAAATTTAGCTCATTCTAGAAAGTATAATCGTGAGCGAATAAATTCACGTGCAAAAGCAGGTATTTTAAAGCCTGGAGATTCTGTTATTCTCCGAGCCCAAGAGAAACTTACATTTACTTCTGGATGGGACCCACAATATGAAGTTATTCGTATTAGAGGGCCAGTGTGCTGGATTAGACACCAGCAGAGTGGAAAGATTAAAACGGTTAACAGGGATAAACTAGTGTTGGTAGATCCCAATATCGTGTGGGATGAACTCCGGCCCAGGCCTGTGCGCAAGTCACGGCCTAAAACTGGTATACCCTTGGCACCCACATGGCAGGGTGATGTGCAGACAACAGCTAGACCTGAATCCCCAGACCAAGCAGTAGATACTGATCAGGCACAAGATGGATCTACTGAGACGGAGGTACCTGTTACACCCTCCAATCTGCCTGTAACTAGTGGGGATGCAGACCGGTCACATAACCCTACATGGCGTAGGAGAAGGTCACGGTATGGCATTGGTGGAGCCGGAGGGAGAAGAGCTCCCTACACAGCCCCACCTAGAAACCGCTCATCTCACAGGTCAATAGGTGGTGACGCAATCCCACATTTCCCTAATGTACCTCCTATCAGTGGACAGCCAATAGACATAGACCTAGGCAGTCCCCCAATGGTGTTGCCAGGGCCAACACATGGGTATAATACTCGGTCACGTGGACCAGTATCAGACATCAATGCTCATCTCCCACCACCTTCACCACCACCAGCATCGGTGCCGGTGAAGCGGGTTAGTACAGAATGTCCAGTTCCCGATGGAGAACAGAAGCGCCAGCGGATGGCAGCCATCGAATTGGTTGCTGCTTTGTGTACTTAATGACAGTTACTTGTGTGCTGGGATCACCTGCTGTTTCCCCGCTTCCGGATGGATTGTTGCTTACTAAGGTGAATGAACTGCAGATTCAGTCCGCGGAATGGACGATTTTAGTAGTGATTGATGCCCCTGTTCTCGATCCGTTACTCCTTAAGAGTATCAACACTGTAATAAGACAATCGGCACAAGCTGTTGCGCAGGGAGTCATTTCAGTAGAGAGTCATCGTGCATGGTTGAGTCGTCTCCGTTCTGCAAAATCTTATATCCTTAGCCACTCATTTACTTCTCAGGCATCATCCTCTCGATCTAAAAGGGGCTGGTTTGACTTTGTGGGATGGATAGGACATACCTTATTTGGATTAGCCACTGATGATAGTATCAATGCTTGTCGCAAGGCAATTGATCAGGCCCGGAAATACCAAAAGATAGTGGTACACCAAATCAACCAGCTCACCACAGTACTAAATCGTACACAGATGGCTGTGGCATGGAATCGTTACCAAATTCAGCAAGTCACGTCCTTTATCGCTAAGACGCTGATCCCTCGAATGAATCAGGCTTTAATGACACTAAATGCCACCAATGTGCGTCTATCATACTTGGAACGTTCTTTCTATCTTGAACGTAGTGTTGCTTTGTTGGAACAAGTGACAGCAACTTATATAAGAGCCATTCAGCGTTACAATCGTCAAAAAGCTTCTCTTGAGGTAGGGCGACTAACAGAAGACATCTTAGGTATCGCACAGTTGACAGATATAATGGAAAAGGCTACTACATCTACGACACGCCCAGTACAGCCCTTGCAGTGGTATTATGAACATGCCCACATCTATCCAGTGTGGGGGGATACCACCTTGGTATATCGGGTTAAACTTCCCTTGGTGGACGGGCAAAAGTATGATCGCTATCACATTGCCACATGGCCAGTACCATATGTGGATAAGGGGTACTCCATTCAAATTAAGGTAGAAAATGAACAGGTCGGACTAAATACTGCAAATGGGGGTATTTTCCATCCGATAGGATGTATGGGATGGCGCCCCATGGTTTGCCGATCTGGCCCTATCTACTCAGCTGACCGATGGGGTTGTTCCAGAACTCTTATTTCGGGTGTTCAGGGACAGAGACATCAATGTCAGGTTATTATCCGAAAAACTGAAAAACGTACAATGATAACTGAGATCAGTTATGGTGAGTACATTCTAGTTACCTGGGGTGAAACGTTGGTGACACGTTGTACAGGTAAGGATAGTATCAGGCAGACTATCAAGGCTGGGACTTATGTAATAGTCGTGCCTGCCCAGTGTGTAGTCATGGGAGATGGATGGACACTTACAGGACTTATTGAACGGGTAGGTCATGTCTCCGTGGCGGCTTTACGCGTAATTTTGCCAGATGTTTTCAATATTACTGAAGTCATACCATCAACACAAGCTATTGCTCTTCTGGATGACCCAAGGTGGTCCCAGTTAAATCCAGTGGCACAGGTAAAGCTGGCTCCTATCTCAGACCCTCCTCCTAAAGTGAATTGGATTTCCAAACCTGGTAACCAAGTATCTTTAGGCTTGACTATCAGTACTGCTGTGTTTAGCATTTTGAGTATCATGGTTGGGTTGTACTGTTGGTGGAAACGGTTCTTACGGTTTTCATTTGACCTTCCATGTTCCAAGAAACCTGACTACTCTCCTTCAAAGGAGAAGTCAAAGGCGGAGGTTCTGACTAGTGAGGATGTAGTTGAGGGTGCTGAACCTATGCTGGTGATCAAAGATCCTAGCATGGCAGGCTCACTCACACCAGCTGCCACTGGGTGCTCTGCACAGTAATCCTAGCCTCTGTAGCGCAGTGATGGTGCATGTCGTTGCTTCCACTTCCCTATTGTCAAGTTGCCACGTGGAGTTGGGGACTGTCATGGGAAGGAGTGAAGAGGCCACTTCACTAGGGGGTAGCCACATAGCACAGTCACTGTGGTGCATGTAATATTGACATTTTGGGGGGACCACCCGAACATAATATAATAAGGACATTCCTGTTAACTGCATGTGTCGCTGTTTGTATTCATCATAGATTACTATAATCTATGGCACTTGAAATGTATATGAGTGCCTATCCTATTAACTTACTATAGGATTCTCGTATCTGTGATCCGGGATCTCTCTCTCGGTGTGTTTCATATATATCCAAGTGTGTTTCATGTATAACTATATAATAACTAAGTACTCTGAACAGACGTGCCACAAAGTAAAAACTATGAACTTTTGGCACCCTAGAATTTTTTATTAAGCACGATGTTGCACCTTAATGTATGTCGAGTATATATGTATATGTACTTGGTATAAATAAGTGCTAGCCAATGCTTCATCTGGCCCCTTTAAACCCAGAAGAGGGCGAGATTTATGCTGGGTGTATGCACGCTTTAGCTGGAAGGATTTACCCAGAAGTGTATGTTGATAAACATTTCTTAGTTTGTATATTCTATTAACAAAATATACTGGCGAGCTTGATGAGTTTCATGAGTTTCAGTACTTGTATGTAATGGTCACGGATTATTTCGATTGGAGTTTTGAAGTATCAAAACTGAAAAGTGGGGGAAGGTGTGTAAAGACCCGACCTTTGGGTGCCGAAAAATTCTGGATTTTCTTTTTGGGTTTTCATAGAGGTGTAAGGTGTGGTGTTTTGTTATAACAAGTCTGTTAGTAAGAAAATCAATATAGGTAATTTAACATACAGCCAAATGAATAATTGATTGTGTTTACCATCAAAATTTGATTGTTAATCTAGAAGAGAGTAATTGATTTTGGTTTATTGGTTTATAACCTCTGAGATTGGTAATAAAGTCGAACAATTAATTAGCTAAATTATTTTATGGCCAGTGTTAATCAGCAATTGATAGTCTTGCATGATTACCTCTAGAAATTATTTAGAGTGTTGGGAAATCTGATTGTTTGAATCATTATTGATTTTTGGAGATGGAATATAACAATGTATATTGATGAAATAAAGAACTTGTTCACTGAGCACTGGAAGAGCAGGATGGGTTCGTGTTGTGTATAACGTGGAACAGCGAATCTTTTGACGTGTGTCGCTTGCGTTCACAGGCGCACAGCCCAGGGACATTTCTCGATGTCCCAAACTGGACACAACCTTTTCAACCTGTTTTCATCGTCTGTGAGGTCATGCCATCACGTTGTACATGCGTTTAACACAGAATGTATCATTTATTTGAATATATGAACAGCATATACAGCCTGTGGGCGATATTAGATTGAATGGAAAAATTGTTGAGTTGAAAATACCCAACACTCGTTCAACATGCACGTTTATATTTAAATCTGAAAACAAAATTGCAGTGCGGTCAACAATAATTTTGAGATATTAACATTCCTCCAAGTTTTAAATTAAAAAAATCAACCTCAGAAGTTAACATCAGATAAAGCCAGTATGGATTTACTGCAACAAATCAACGACTTGAGAGCAACCCCAAAATTGCTTGCTACAAACCCCGTGACAAGATGCTGAACCAATAATTCATTTTGTTGATTTCTTGTGAACATGTAGCTATTGGCTCTTTTGATAACCCACTCAGCCAATGACGCACTAAATCAGTTGCACTCATAGGACACATTTATCCAATGAAAATAACGTTGCCAGCATAAATCATTGCCAGCCAGATTATGTTGCCATGTTTTAGGTACACCAAGCACAGCAGCAATTATATTTAACTCCTACCATACTATGATCACAAGCCTTAGTCAGTGGTTCTGGCACTGTCTGGCAAGACATGCTGCAGCTGCCTTTGCGCCAGCTGCTGCATGACTTACCAGGCAGTGCGAGAACCACTGACTTAAGACTATCGGTATGTTGGTATTCAACTGAAAGTTCTTTTCATGAAGAATTGAAATGTGCAATTATCATCTTAAATCTAGGAGAGAAATCAGGGACTGGTATGTAATGAGTTAACATGATCAAGACGATCACAGTTTAGGTAGGAGATATATGGTTATAATGACGTTCCGTTCAGGCAAAATTATTTTTTAGGCTGGCGCAATACCTTTTAAAATCTTAATTTAATGTAGTTATTGTTCCTAAAACATATGATCCACTACCACCTTTCCTTCATTTTAATGAATTTCCTATACAGGTATTGTTGCGACATGATATCTTTTGCTATCATACTTCCAGAATTTCAGGACGTGCCTAACGTTATTATTTCTATTTGATAAACCAGTATTTGCAAAGCAAATGGTTAAACCTAAGTCTATCATGTTAAAGACCTGGGTCTTCAGCCACGTCAATATGTCAACCTGGTTGACAAGGCAAATACTATGACCGGAATGCTACACATCATCCAGGATAACATTACCAAATCATTCTGCTTCATTGGCTTATCTTTTCTTTTCCAAGGACGTCTATGTAAATCCTAGAACCATCACACAGGTAACGAAATCCACTGTTTGTCCCATCCGTTTAGGTCCCTCGGGTCACCCTGTTTGCTTGTGCTCATGTAGTGTCCTGTGACTCACCTCTCCACCTTTTTTATTGAGGTCCTTTGGTAGGATGCCTCTCATACTTTTGCTCTTGCCGCCTAATATTCTTTTTTCTTAGGTTCACTCAAGCCTTTTGATTGGCCTCCTCTTATAGTTTTAGTCACGTCTTCTGAGGAGCTTCCTCTCAAATCTTTGTTTGTATAACTTGGTAGACTGCTGTCCTATTCTTCTACAATGCAAATATTGTACAAGCTGCCTGTGGAATTCAATTCAAATATTTTGATGAGTTACCCTTCATATTCTCGACTTGGGTTCCCTGTCATAACCTTATGCACTCTCTCTCTCTCTCTCTCTCTCTCTCTCTCTCTCTCTCTCTCTCTCTCTCTCTCTCTCTCTCTCTCTCTCTCTCTCTCTCTCTCTCTCTCACACACACACACACACTTTTACTTAAGTATTTTGACAAGCATCTTGCAATATTTTCACTTAAATCTTTACAGAGACGTCCTGTCATACTTATATTATATTTTCGATGGGATTGCTCTCACACCTGGATTTACATTACAAGTATAACCCATAGAAAAGTCTGCCTGTTTGCCTAGTGGAGCACACCTTGACCAACTTTGTCAGCGCACAATTGCAAATGAAGCAAATAATGCATTAGACATATTTTTCAATACTGTACCAGTACGTGTCAAAGAAAATATCTCTGAACACAAGTGCTGATTAGACAGTCCACTTAATTTGAAGGTTCATATAGCCTAAGAAGCTCATCATGCTGTGCCCCTCAGCTGGGGTGGAGAATGTACTGTTGCCCTTTATGTGGTGTGGCCCCCGGCACTCACTTGTGGTAGCAAATGCAGTCCCTGGGATATAGTTTGCGAGAATCCCAAAAGGTAAAAGCAAAACAGCCGGGCAGCCGACATTAGAAGTTACTGGACATTTTATCCCAGAAAAAGTTGACAACTTCTAGAGTCACCAGCGATTATGTATCATGCTTTAACTGTAATATCACGATGGTAGACATTGCTATGTTAATTTTCCTCTTTGGAGAAATAATAATACTAAAAATATTCTTTTTAATGGTATTGGTTAGGTGCGCACTGCTGCCACTTAGTGCATAAATACACAAGCACAATTTAAAGCAATAAAGAATAAATATGCTATGATTACTAAAACGAAGTTGAAATGAACTATAATTACTTTATACGGACATAAATAAAAATTCCACGACGGCCTCATCTATGCTGAAGGATATAAGAACGCTCTTGTTAGTATGATACAGACCAAAATGAGAAACAGTGCTTAAGAATGTGCTTTACAAACATTGTCACCACAGTGTGTTATAACCTGGCGATACTTTAAAGGCACGTATAGTGAAGCGTGTCCAGAATTTGTTTCAGACAGCTCTCCATTGGCTGACGACAAAACAATCATACATTTTGAGCAAATTTGCATCAAAATAAAAAGATTCAGCGGTCAGGCAAATTTTGTTGTATCTTCGTATACTCTTGCCAAACTACTGGTGTGCATATGTTCAAGTTAAGCAAACAAGTATTACCTTCTTTTGTTTTAGGCAATGAATTCGTGAGTATGGTTTTATGTTGGTTTTATTCGAAATGCAGAAGTACTTGTTATATGTCCGCATGTGCTAACATCAGGTGTTTCCCCAAACGTTGTTTGATACTTTGTTTCCACTTACAGGATGTAGCTCTCCATCTGAAAATATATCCTGCTGCAACATGACTTCCTGGACCTTATACTGGCATGCCAAAGTAGCATTTCCGTAGCAAATGCACTCCTGGAAAAATGCAACACCAGACTAATGGTAGAGTAGATGATGATGATGATACTAATGGCGATGAACTCCATTAGTATTCGAACAAACTTAAATAATTGACATTTATCTCCCTCTGTCAGTTAACGCGGACTTTTATAATTGACCCTCCGGAACTAAATACCTATTTATAAGTATGCCAGTATCCCTATAAAAATAGAAATGGCCAAGTATCATAAATAATTCTGTGTTCCTTTATAACATCAGACATTATATATGCTTTTACGCAAGGGTTAACAACTGTCATTACCGTAAAGTCAGCAGATTTTTGTTGCCTTGGTTTAATAGATATTCGATCCATGCTTCTTCCAAGATGTTGTTCATAATTTTTGAAGGGGGACACACTTTCGCCACAGAAGGAGGTGCACGATACGCTGTAATTTTAGCGATGTAACAAAAATAATTATGAAATATTCACGAACAATCTGCGAATTTTTCTCTAAAAATGAAGCTTAGAACCTTGAAACACTTATGGCGAGAGCCCCATAAACGTTGTTGATATATTTTTACTCGAAATTAGAACCGAGCAGAAGCAAGGCTTGTCATGATTGTGTTTCTTTCATTTTCACTGGGATGCTACATTTTCAAGTGCCGGGAAGCACTCCCTACTTTGCATCCTCCTTTTCCTTTCACTCTAGAATTACCTGGACTCTCATCATTTTTAAATGTCGGAGAGTACTCTTCCTGGAAGAGGGAGGGGGTTCATAAAAATCTTATTGTATTTGCTTGCAAAAAAATGTGTATGCTCAACAATCCCTAAGGTCATTCAAAATGTGTAAATCACTTTGAGTTACGCCCGTTTAATAATTTGAATTATTCTTGCTTACTGGTGTTTGCTGACGACTGGGACATTTAACCCTGAAAGGGTTGATTTAAGATTGAGTCAACAGCTTTCCTCGGGCACTTTGCGTTTAATAATTTGAATGATTCTTGCTTACTGGTGTTTGCTGACGCCTGGGGCTTTTTACCCGTACAGCGCTGATTTAAGATTGAGTCAACAGCTTTCCTCGGGACACAAAGTGTCCCGAGAAAAGCTGTTGACTAAGACTACTTTTTGCTTCAGACAAGGCCTGCTGGTATTTGAATGAAAGGTATTTTCATGAGGAATTTGACTCTTTTAACCATTATATGTAAAATAGTCATGAGAATGCAGCTATATCAGTGATTAGAACTTTAAGGGTTAACTATCTTGGTGTGAGGATGAATTTGTTCCAGTGTATGCTAATATTACGAGGGAAATGATTTGAATTGTCTACAAAGATAATGTTTACATTCACGAACTATTGGCCGTAGTTGAGATGACTGCTAAAAGTACATGTATGTATGCATGTATTTATGGTTGCAACGTCTATATTTTTGTGGTAGGACGGCTTAACTAACATAATGTTATACTTGTTGAAGATAACACATTATCCCATGGCCAATTTTCTCTACATTTGCTGCGCATAACCATGGGAATGACATTATTTGTAACATACATTTGTTTTAGAAAGATTTAAGAGACATTTCAATTCATGCAAAGACGCTTTTCAGATTGTACACATCATATTTTAAGTGGGCAAGAGGACTCGGTTTGGTCTATGAGGAATTTCTTCAAACCCAATCAGGAAACAATCCTGGAGGTTTTCCTTTGCAGAAAGATTCGCTTGTCAAATTACCTTGTGGCGTGTCGCCGGAAAAACTGGAATAATTCCTTAATCTATATTTATCCTAGATACAAGCAAGATGTAGTGGGAAGCCTGCAAGTCTTGCGGAGGAATGGCAACTGCTCAGTGTCTCATTTCTGCTCGAATTGCTTCATTCCGATATTCGTGTTATGCTACATCACGATTCTGGAAAAAGCATCAATTTACATCATGCATTCTCAATACCTGTGGACAAGAAATATTTCGCTTGGCTCTGCATAAACTTATTTTAATACTGGATCACCAGACCTGACTTCTGATTCTACATTTATGCAGATAAGATGTTTAATTGTCAAGTTAAAGAAACGTCATTATAAAAAGGCCTCCTAATTTTCTCATTCGTCCGTCCGCGTGAGCATTTTTTCTCTTTTTCTTTACCGAAAGAGGCCGTATTACAAGTTGATAGCGTGACTGCTTATTTATGTTGTTGTGTGGCCTGCTGGAACCCCGGTTAGAACGCGCGTTGTTTGTTGCACACAAAAGGGCGGCAAACTGTGTGTGTGTGTGTGTGTGTGTGTGTGTGTGTGTGTGTGTGTGTGTGTGTTGTTTGTGTACGTGTGTGTGTGCGTGTGTGTGTGTGTGTGTCTGTGTGTGTCTGTGTGTGTGTGTATTTTTTCCGGACAAAAAGTAGTTCCCCTCAGTCAACAGCCTTCGTCGGTGCGCTGTAGCTGTAATGCAGCCAAAAGGAGGAGTGCTATTCGCTGTCACTGCTGTCATTCCGCATTTTCTCTGGAATGACAGGCGCTCTGGTACCTGAATGATATATCGTTTTACGAGCAATTTGGATGTGACATCATTGTAATAATTCAAAGAGCATAATTTGTGTTATGCTTAGGCCCAGAAGAATCGAAGTTAAATTTGTCATTGTCGATTTTTTTTCCGTTTTGTTCCATGGAGCATTCAACAAAGATTTTGTCTGCAATTGGATTCAAAATCATATAAAACAATATGATGATGATGATGATGGTGGTGGTGATGATGATGATGATGATGATGATGATGATGATGATGATGATGATGATGATGATGATGATGGCGTTGGTGGTGGTGATGGTGGTGGTGGTGGTGGTGGTGGTGGTGATGATGATGATGATGATGATGATGATGATGATGATGATGATGATGATGATGATGATGATGATGATGATGATGATGATGATGATGATGATGTGTGTGTGTGTGTTGGTAAGTTTGTTGGGAATATGATTTGTGCATGCTTTTCTTTCCGTTCATGTTTGTACCACTTGTTTCAAAGTATACGCTTTCACGATTTTTAAACTGATAAAGGTGGAAATATATGGTTTTTGTGTCTACTTTGGCATGACTTTCAAAACTGTTCTGAGATAGGGGAAGTTTATAATGTCGTCTCTTCATGATCTTTTGGTTCCAAAATGGTCCCAATTATGTTCGTTAGGTAATACCCACCAACAGCAATTCCGGAACTGTTGAAACTAAAGACCAAGTCAATTACAATTTCCTAAGTTTGACTGGTTAAGATGTTTACCTAACACTAACATTTTGGGATTTTGCAGTGTCAAAGGCCCTCAAAGAAGCAAGATACCACAATATTTTAGGGAAGACAGGTGCTGGGTAGTGATGTATTGGCTGTGGCATGCCTGACACTCTGTCTTAGTCGGACAGTTGCGACAAACCTCAAAAGCCTGATGCGGCGATTCACTGAGACACATTTATAAAACCATTTTATGCAATTAGTGACAACGGTGCTGTTGAGATGTTATCCGATTACATTATCCTACAGATGACTGTTACCACGTATTACTGATCTCCTCTCCACTACTCAGTGATGGTGATCGAGCTGTACATCGTACAAAGTTCTTGCAAATTGCATCATAATGACATCCGTATGTAACAATGAAAGCTTGTTATTAATCATTTATATCAGTTTTATTCTATTAATACTCATGTCTCCAGCATATATGTACTGGACCCTGGTCAGGTTTGCAGCGTTAACGTCACAACAGAGTGTGTTGAAAAGTAATATGTTTTATCTACCAGGTGCAAGATAGGGTGCCTCACTCATAGCATATTAAGGTAAAAGTGTGACACGGGAAGACCACGCGTGCTCTGCCCGGCATTCTTTGCATAACGCTCCGTACAATCGTCACAAACCACAAAAAGGCGATTTATCTTGTGGAAGCATCATTCTTGTGAAAACCTCTGTAATGTGGACAGTGTGTTCAGAACCTAATTCCTTGCAGCCATTTTCATATTAGTGACATATCAACGATATACTGGACACTCGTCATTCTGAACAGTGGACACATTCAGCTTTCATCCATAAATGCGTACATAATTTTACAACATGGACACACCACATGATAGCATTACAACTGTTAACTATGAAATTGTTCATATATACCCAGTTGAAACAGTCAAACAGTTATCAAATATATGTTGTTGCTTAAATACTATAAGTATCAAAGAAAGCTTCTATACTGTTTTCAGCTGGAAACAAACATGCATTCATGTGTGGCTTCTAAGTGTACTCATTCACCCATCTGCCCCAATGCTTGTACAGTTGCGTTAACTTCGCGCTGCTGATGGTGTTGTGCGGCGTTATCAAATCCATGGGTTTTGCACATGTTGAGCATATAGATTTTATCTTGACCACTACATTAGATGAGTCACCAATTGCATTTACTGGTCATGATGACCCTCACAAATTCAAATTGCACCACACCTATGTGTTTGAACATTCGGTCCTACCCTTCGTTCATCAAAATACGGGCCTCTTGCAACCACGCTAGGCTGAAACCGTGGTTTAATAATATGCAGCCCCCTGGAGATCCCATCTCGCACTATCTGACAAGGACGACGCAGGAGACATGAGCATTTATAAAATAAAAATGATATTACCAACCGAATGGATGTCAGTTGACCACGACCCGCCTGGCCAGTGTGGCCGACACACAACACCACAGCTGGTCAGGTGAGAATCACTTTCACACTAAAAAAATAAGGCTTACACACATTGTTTAGGATCTTTCGAAAAGCCTTGTACTTTAATTCGCCTTTGGGAAAAAGATTTTCGTCACTTTCGTCTGGTTAACGACCCCGTGGCCCAGCTCATTTAAGCGGATTATCGCAAAACATTGGGCCAGTTACTACTTTTAATCGAACAAAAGTTTCCTGATTCACATTTGCACACAACCTGTTCTGGAGAGACCCCAAAAACTGGTATAGTGTGGTTTCTGGACTTGTTGCCTATTGCGCAAGGTACTATCTCCTGTAATTTTGGTTAACAGAGAGGGAAGCATGAAGTTAGTTGTAACATAATCGACATTTTCTTTTCACGGTTAATTCTTTTTGGTGGACCTTGAGAAAGGAATATATGGACAAACTGGAGAGGATGGACATTATTCATATCACCTTTCCGTGAAACGTATCCTTCACCTCTGTAAAAGGATGGGCTCTGCCTCCCACGAAACTTTCAGCTCAGCTATTGCTGGCATGACAGTTACTGCAATAGACCTCCAGACTTAAAGGCTTTTCATACCTTATTTGCAAGCCACGTCCCTGTTCAGCAGCTCAGTAATGGTGGTGCATGGTGACTAGTGCAGGGTATTTCCAAAGCACATTAAAGGTGGTGTAATTTCTTACCTGTCCAGTCAAAGGACTTGTTCTCAAGGTGATACACAAACTTGAAATAAAACACACCTGGGTCTTTTATTTTATCAACCCCGTGATATAATAGTATTGTACATCAGTAAGACAAAAGTCATCCTATTTCGTCATTCCAGCTACTATAACAAGTATGAGGGGGGGGGGCGTAAAACGTTTTTGCAGCTAGGTTTAACAAGAAATTTACACTGAATTTTTTCTACGGTAGAAACAAAAAGGAGTAATTAGTCTTCATATACCATAGGAGATACGAAAGAAAATTTATATGATGCCATTCTAGTTTTGCCTAAGACTGAAGCTTATGCCCGCACACTGACCGTTACTGGTTTGGTTTAAAATTAAGCGCAGACTATAGGGTACCAAATTAAGAAAGATGTCATGTCCGCATGCGTTTCGTCGGTCCACATTTTCTCAAAACATGGAATACGAACCATTCTTTCTCCTTAGCAAATATATGTTGTACATTCCCATTCCTTATACGGTCATGACAACTCGTCATCAGTTTTCCGCCTGCACAATTTATTGAAACTAAATGCAGATAGCTTTCTTTAAAAAAACATCGTTTCGTAAATTCATACCGTGCTCAGTAAAATTTTTCACATACGCATACACACACACACACACACACACACACACACACACACAAACACAAACAAACAAACGCATACACAAACCCAGGTGCGTGGAAGGGGGAACTGGTTTGAAAGTACAGCAAAATATTAACGAACATATAATACACTCTGATCTTTTTTCGTGTATATTCAACATGTGCATGTGTTGAAGTTAAATAGCTGTTCTAAGCCAGAAAAAATGCTACACAAAACATTTGATTTTCTTTTAAATTGTGAGACATAGATCTTCCTGTAATGCACAGAAATATTGAAACGGTGACAGTCTTACACAGGTGTACATAATTTGGCATAGATTCTTAATGCATAAAAGGGTAGCCTTAAGTGGCGTCTTGTGCGGCTACTGTCGTTATCAATAATAGTGTAATAACTAAATAATGCAGTTTGAGAATACAGTAACTTTATAACAATTGGCAACGGATAATATTAAAAAAGTTAATGCAATAATTACTAAGTTATGCAGGGCACTAAAAATTCACACAACATAACAATCACATTTTATTATCCTTGAGAATGGAGATCATATTATTGATTCTCCTACAATTCCGTATGTACTAATAAGCATAGATCGAGAAAACACAGCTCCACAATGAGAAGAATTTTCAATAATTTAAGATGTTCATCAGCACGTGTGAGTCGATACGAGGATGGAATTTTCAATCCTCATATAGGTTCTACTGCATGATAATAACTGCTTGTAGGCAGTTATAAGAAGCAGACACCAAATTTTAGAATTATGGCGTTTTACAAACACTCAACTACAATTCATAAAAAATAAATTGGTGTTATTAAACAAACTAATTATTTTGGTCGCTACTAAGTCTTCAAGTAGTGTTGATGCTGCAGGTAATACTTGTATAGGCATATTACTCTCAACTTCTCCCTTTCACATTTCAGGGCCCTATATTTTGAAATATAGATCTATGTAGTATATGTGTGTGAGGTTTTAAAACCTTTGGTTTACTTTCTGTTAAAAGCATTTGATTTATTACATCAGCACTGTGTCATTAAGTTGCATCAATACCATTTATTATCGGATATAGTTGAACTTCAATAACTGGTTCCATGAAAATTGAATTGGTAGCCCAGGGTTCTGGATATTGAGTAACACATTTTTCATTTGTATGGATTATAATGCTATTTAATGCCTTTTTTTTTTTACTTTCTTAATTAAAAATTCCATAACACTTTTTATCTGTTTGTCATAAGTTAGTTTGGTTGTTCAGATTTGTTTTGATAACTATTCTTTACAAATAGTACTTTCATTAGAATTTCTTTTGTTTCTGGCTTTATGAATTTCTTCATGTTTTCTCTAAGTCGTTTATTAAACTGCTTTGAAATATGTTCATCTTTAGTAATTTTAGTGTTCATATTGTTTTTGGTAACCATTATTTCCAGATAATATTTTATTTGGACTTTCGTTTGTTCATGACAGCATAAATTATTCCCAATATTTTCTTTTGGTCATTTAAACCGCCTTAAAATTTGGGTCTAAAGTACACGTTTTGGATGTTTTTAACAGGTGCGACATATTTTTGTGCTTATATTCTCTTTTAGTTTATTTTGAAGGGTTCTCTGCACGCTCTTTAACAGAGCGCATACTTCAAATGTATTGAGTTTAGGATGGCATTAGTTTTACAGGATTTTTAAATTTTTCCTCAGTATTAAACAACAACTAATATTTTTTAATACAAGATCTTTATCTATCACTAGTTCTCTTCATAGGTTCATTTGGGTCTTGGAAGTCATACCTAGGATTCCAAATTACCTGTGATAACTTCTCTATAAAATTTTGTTTCTTGCAGTAAACGAACTTTAATCTTTAGTACCTCAGAACATCTTTACAATTGTGATAATGTCTTGCACTGGCATGAAAATAGCATTGTGATCATCGATATCAGTACCCATAGAATGAGACTCAATAAAAGTATCACTGACATTTGTAGATACATGTTCAATTATAATGCAATGGGTATCTGTTTGTTTGGATGGAGCACGAATATACGATTTCTATTCCAATGCATTTTGGTTACCACCATAATAATCTTAATCATAGTTCCTGTTGGTTTCCGTTTTCATATCACTGAGAATATAACCTTTGAAGTTGAAACTTTGAGCGGAGAAAGAACGTTATATATATATATATATATATATATATATATATATATATATATATATATATATATATATATATATATATATATATACTAATGGGAAAAAATTATGCCCCCCTTGTTCAACATTATCCACAAGTTATGAGGACGTGTGTGGGGAGTTTGTTTACTTTGTTGTATCATTGGTTTTCACATCTCATTTAGCAGGAAATGGTGGTCATTAAAAGGACCTTATTGGTTTTTGTTGTTGTTGTTGTTGTTGTTTGGATGTTTTATGTGGGTGTGAACCCAACTATTCTGTAAGGAAGCTTGGATCCTGTTGGCACGCTGCTTGTCAGCTGGGTGATCTCAGCCTGGGGCTTCAGATTCGTACTGGTTTGAGAGCCTCTGTACCAGTTGGTTTATGGTGGCGGTGGGTTCTTTGTATTCATCACTGATTCGACGACCAAGCACATTCCACAAAAGCTCGATGGGTGACAGGTCAGGCGAATGGGCTGATCATGGCAACAATGCAATGAGATATTGTGTTGTTGTAGATTCTGCATTCCGACTCGGTCAGTGTATGGTCATGCGTTATCCTGTTGAGACAGTAGCTCGGGATAGTGTTAAATCAATTCATCAACTGTAGGAAGGATTTTATCAACATAGCACTTGGCTGTTGTGACCCGTCCACACTGATGAGAGCTGTTCTTCCTGTTGCTATAATTGCTCCCACATCATCACACTGCCTCCTCTGGAGCGGTCATGTTCAACGATACATCCTTTTAAGACTCTCTTGGAAGGCATTCGTTGAGCCTTTATTCTTCCATCGTGGAAAAACCAAAGCAAAAGTGGGATTCATCTCACCACATCATGCTGTTTCGTTGACTTCTGGTCCAAGCTGCATGTTCCTCATACCACTGTACCCGTCCGGTCTTGTGTGCAGGACTGAGAGGGATGAATAACAGGCAGCATGTCCTCAGTTTGCCCAACACTTCTCTCTTGTTAATGGCAGACTGTGACGGTCTGATGTTGCAGGCCTGACGCCACTGGTGACTATACCTTTCAGTGGAAAGAAACCTGTGCCTTTTTACATACTGAATAACGTAACGGTAATCTGTCCCATCTGACAGTCTAGGATCCAACCTTCCTCTTGCATCCTCTGGTTTCCTGAAAATGTTCCCACCAACTTTTTTGGCGATGGCCTGGAGCTCCCATTATCCTGGCAACCTCTGACTGGGAAAGGCCAGTGTCAAACATCCCATTGATTCTGACCCTGTCAAATTGAGACATTTGTGAGTGACCCATACGCCATGGCATTGTGGATTTACATTGATCCCTGTAGTGCCATGGCCCCCTCATAAAGTCCATAGGCACCCCAATACTGGACACACTTTCCACACCTATCTGGCTCTTGTTTTCAGGACATTTTGTGTGTGTGGTTGCTCAGGCATACCCTAAGGTATCTTATTGATGCTACACAATAATCTTTGCTACATCCATATTTTCCATATGCATGTTTTCTGTCAGGTTAAACCCCCATGAGCTATCAGTAGCAAGAAGCGACCGACAACAGTTACAAAATTGCCTAATTGTACTTAAAATCTGGGTAAAAAAATCATGTTTTCATAACATGTTTTTCACATAAATGCTAATAACTTTCATTCTTTTCTCACATGCTTAAGTCCACATTTACTCAACATCAACAAATACTTAAATTTGACAGTATTTACTCAAATTTCTCAAACCTGACTCATTATGTTGAAACATTGACTCAGAGTTGGCAGCGAAATAGATCGTCATTGTTTGGAGACTTTAAAAGTGAGGAGTAGGTGTCATCATGCAGGATTTTTTTCATGTTCCTGGTGCAGGATGTCTATTGTTGCATTGCTTGTTAGGATTCCCCTCAGTTTGTAAGGTGGTCTAGCCGCAACTGTTTATTTTACAATCACTGGGACTGAATATAATGCCCCACTTTGTTTGTACTTCAGTTATACACTGGCAGGTGGTTTAAATAAGATAAGCTATTCAGCTAAAAGGGTAGATACTGGCTCAGGGGTAAGTCAAATTGTTCTTATGTGTACTTGCACCATGCAAATTTATTAATTTTATTTGCTTTGACAGGATTTCTTCATTCATAATGAAGCTCTGCATTTATAAGCAAATCATTTCGTATTTAGCTAATTCCTCATTTACCACGTTTTTTATTTATTAATTATATTGTGGGTTGCCTTTGCTGAATATAAAGCTAAGACAGGGAGCCGCTACACAGAAAGACATGTGCGGGTATTGGCTCCGAAACATGTTCTGAGTAGTTACTCACTGAAGACCCTTTAATTTATTTGGGCTAATACAGCCTGCGTCAAATTCCTACTGAAGAACGTGCGCAATATGGACAATAGCACTTCGATATGTAAACAGGTGGGACAGTGACATGTTAACTTATGGAGAGTAAAGAGTTCAGACTGCAGAATAGGATAATGACTACTAGGAAGTAGATCTGGACAAAACACAAATACAGCATATAAAGGCACATTTAGAGCGGCCCATGCTAAACCAATGGGGGGGGGGGGCATTTTTGATTCCCAGCACTATATATATATTTTCAAAATTATGCTCAAATAACAATCAGCGTAGAAAAGCATTAAAGTGCTCTTTTTTCTTGTGATTCTTTATATGCAAATGTGGAAGATATAGTCTTTTTCAGTTTCTTTGGTTATGACATATGTGTAAAATCTGCAGTGTTGTCGATTTGTGTACAGGTCATACAATCGGCAATGTGATTACCATATTCAGTATATGAGTGATGTTTAAAGTCAATATTAGTTGTGTTTGGTTATTTTAGAGTTTGTTTCCATAGATCTTAAAGTTTGATGTTGGGTTTCTTAGGCCACAATAGCGTCTGTCATCCTTTGGTGTTTACTATATAATTGTCATTGATTTAATCTTTTCAATGTCCAATGGTTGATGTCGATTTAGAGACTGCACTCTGTCTTTCGAGCAAAGATGATATTGCCGTCCATTGTCCATGTGAACATGATGGCAAAGTGCTGCTTTGCAAGTCTGCACGACTTTTGCATCCTGTGTCATGTTGGTATCTCGAAGTTTCTTCTTAGTGAACCAAACAACCAGGGTCTTAGGCCAATTACGAGGTGAATGAACTCCATGGCATGCGTCTATATCAGTGTCATTGACATTGACATCAACAACCTCACTGATGTTCCAGGCAATAGCCACTGAATTTCCATTTGGTGTATTGGGACTACAATCACCATGTTCCCACATCAAGGCTATATGCTTCAGCTCCTTAATTATTGTTTGCGTATCTAACATTTATGGTTTTTGGCATGTTTATCCAGTAAGTACATTTGTATTATCCCCAAAAGTGGCTAATACAAAGTGCAACATAAGCTATCAACTATTGCTTTATTGTAAATGTCATATGTAGATGTTCGAGAACTGCCACATCACATGAAAAAGCCTTGTATCCATATGCCATAGTACAGTACTTGGCTAAATAATCATATGCCTGCGTGTTAATTCCAATAGTCTGAACAGATTGGGTCGTTTGTCTTTCGGTACAATTTTCAGAAATCATATGACTGTTACACTTGCTGAATAAAAGGAATAGCAACAAAAAGTATAACTGGTCAGCAGACTTACGTCATTCTTGGGTGAAGCATTCAAGAATTCTAAGGTCTTGTTGAATAATCCTTCGAAATTTTCTTTTAGGTACTCCAGTACTCCGAGTTTACTACTAATACCACTTAGCTATGTTAATACTTTTTGTAATGGGCGATTATAACTGTGGTACTCGTGCATGTTGAGCAATAACATGAGGTTTTTGTGGCAGAAACTAACGACTAGAACAAAACGTATACAGTGACTTGATAATGTCAACCTATAATAAATTGCTGCATCTTATTACCACTTATATAAAAACACGCTAGTACTTTTGAACCTTTTCCACTAAGCTCCAACTTTGACCAAGCGCCGGCTCTTGGCTCCTGTGCCCGGTGCTGCTACTTAATTCATAGACTGGGGGGACACTAGTGTCTGATACAATATTCATATTCTGGGGCCCACCGCCGCCAACAACTGGTAACATTAAGCCATTGTATTTACGTTTTTTTTAGGCAATGCTCACACTGGAAAAAGGCCCATTAAATATTTTACGCTACGTTCACTTGACAAATTTACCTTCATAAGCAGACTGTGTTCACAGGATCTGTCTTCTTGTATAAAGCTCTGTACATCGTGTTTGTCCAGGAATCATTTTCCTTCTCGATATATAACATGAATGAAATTACTTGCACCATCACTTCCAGGTGTTGAATGTACATCAAATAAAGTGCAACGTATTTGTCTGTTACATGCTTTTTTTCCTTCACTATGTCTGTGTCTGTTGTTACGAAACATGGGGGAGGTAACCAGTTTCATGTTCACTGAAACTGAGGTGAGTATGTAAAAGAACATTTCTATTAATACACCATTCCGTGACATCAATAATCGATTGAGACACGACATATAATGAAAAGTTTTCATGGCCATATGCAGGAAACATAACGCACCTGTTGCTGTAGAAGTGTAGAAATCACAGATCTCTGTAGATAAGAACAAAATTGTCCTTTGCAAAGTGTACACTCGAAAAGTTGTGCATTACGGCAAAAGAAATGATCATGAAAAAACTGACAGCGTCAACGTAGTTTCGTTATTGAAATAAAATGATGCTAGCAAGGTTCCATCAAAGTGATTTTTATTGTCAGTCATCGAAGAAGCCTCGAAGCCATCGCAATCCCGTTCGACCTTCTACCCCTCATAATTTTGGAATCATCTTGAAAGGGACATATCAAACAAGTCCGGAGCAGGTGTCTTAAGCCTAAAGAAGGCAAGGTTCGGACGCCTTATTCCTTCACTTTCCACGTAGCATGGCAAGTTTAGATGCATGTGATATGGTGTGATAAAATATGTTTTTATGTATTATACAGTGTGGTTATATACTATGCAGCGGCAAAATGTAAAGTAAACTCACATACATACGTATTTATATATATATATATATATATATATATATATATATATATATATATATATATATATATATATATATATATATACAACAGTTTTCAAATTTGGAATGTGATTCCATTATCAAATGGAGTACTTGTCACTATCTCTTATTTACGGATATCGGGAGATGAATAATATGGAACCTTGAGTTTCCAAAGTGTTAATTGTTATACAAATCAAGCTCCAATAAACCGTAACAGTGGCATCTATTGATTTGGACCTGCCACTTGTTAAGCCAAAGTTGGATATCAACTTTGGAAAACAAAAAAAAAAACAAAAACAAAAAACAAAAACAAAAAAAACCAAATAAACAAACAAACAAAAACAAACAAATGTTTTTTATAGCTTTGGTACAGCAATCACGGAAGACTCATGAGTTGTCTTTGAGCAGACATAAAATCCAATGAGTACATTCCCATAACGACAATTTCTAGGTAACATACTTTTTTATGTTTACACATGAATTAATGTTCTCTTTAATATGAGATATAGGTGTGAGGGATAGAATTAACAGACAGGTATTTGTTTTCATTTTTCTTGTCATTCTGTTGATTTCATCAGTACATGGATACTTGGTATTAGACCAGGCAGACAGTTAGAGTTGACATTTATGGTATTGACCCGTTGACCTACACTGATGATCAATTCAGCACTGAAAACGACGCATTATTCATTAACTGTATTACGAGATATATATAGTGTGTTTCATAAGCAGACCACTTCCCTAGGTGTGAATTAAATGTAAAGATTTCACCTCTACCAGTAGCAAAAAGTATTAATTCTTGTTGATATATCCATATGACAGTCTGAAATAGCTATGATCAACTTCTGTGATAGTTAAAAATCACAGAATGTTAGCCTCTAAACTACCCAATCCCCTGCTATGAGTCCAACCTAGCCTATGGGACAAAACTGTCAGGCCATGCGAAAAAAAGGACAATAGCAAAACTCCAACTAAATCGAATAAGCCTCATATTGTAGCAATATCAGTTCAAAATTTCCATGCATGCTTCCATTTCCAGTAGCAAATGCAGAAGCTGATTTTGACCAGTCAGAGCATTCCTTATGAATAATCAAATATGGCGATAGTGGAAGCAGTGTCAAAACAATCCGCATTTCTATCAACGACAGATGAAGCGATGTTGTTTTACATTTTGAGCAATGAGACTCGAAGACTGTAAAGGGACTAAAGGCAATTTTAACACTTACAGCGAATGCTGTGTTGAATCTGAGGGATGTGACCTTGAACTTTGGAAACTTCCTTAGGCAGCATTTTAATTTAAACCACTTGTTGGATTGGTTGATGAAGGTAGTTATTAGACTCCGATGATCTGCCTCAAGGATGTTTATACATCAGGGTTGTGTGTTTGCCTCGGCGTAAAGATCTAAAAGGCCCATGTTAGAAATAATCTGACACATTTATTTTGAGGAATTTGTTATGGCTGGTAAAACTGATCAATCTTTACAATTTGCGGGTTACATTTAGCGTTAACTCGAAAAATTGTTAAATTTTGGAGACCGTATATTTTGCCTTTACATTTTAGCGGTTTTAAACATGCACTTTTTTATTAATCAGAGTTAAAGGTGCCGTATAGTTTGTTGGCCAACGCGTAACAAGGTGCACGTGACATTTGCTCTCTTGGCTGGCGGTGTGCAATGTTATGAAGGGCACCGTGATGCGTCTTGTGCCTTTGCGCCATATTTGCATTAATACAGCTATGGGCATGATGGATGGGTTAATAATATATCATCCTCTATGCACCCTGATGTGAAAATATCACACTAGTAAATAAGAATAGTAGAGGATCAGAAAACTGTGCAGTTTAGTCAGACTTCAATTCATTGAACTATATAATTAAGTGAAAGGCCTATGTTGGCAACTTTTTCATCTTACTTTGGAAAATATTATTGCGAGCTGCCGTCAGCGTTACAGTATATTGTTCGCTCTCGACAGATCTTTGCATCAGTATATATCTTAGCAAAAGATTAGTTCACAATGCAGCTCAAGTCACAATAGGAATATACTTATATTTGTGTCACTTTTTCTTCATAATCATTGACATGCGCAATCCATATACTATTCCATGAAAACAGTAGCTATTACTAGGCATTTTCTGGTGTCTGGAGCCTTAAGTCGCGCAATGTGAGGTAATATATATAGAATCTTACATGGCAGTGAGTGAGTTACGATTTTTCTCTCACGAGGGATCGTTGTTGGTGGGGAAAATCACGAGTGACCGCAGGTCACGAGTGATTTTCCCCACCAACAACGATCCCGAGTGAGAGAAAAATCGTCACTCACTCACTGCCATGTAAGATTTTATTTATTCTATGTTTAATCGAGTATTTACCGCAAAAATTGTCGCTCTTGTTGCTTAGGTGTCGCCATTTTGAAGCGGAGACTTTTCACTTGGAAATGTCAAATCACATATACATGCACCGCGGCTGTAAACACAATATACCATTGCGCGCTTTAAATAGATCCGCATGTTCGAAATGTAAGACACTCAAAATGAAAATAACCAGACAATTCCACACCAGCAACGATCCCGAGTGAGAGAAAAATAGTAACTGGTGCCGTGTAAGATTTTGTGTATTCTGTGTTTGATTGGGTATTCATCGCGGAAAATTATACCCCAGGCCTACTTTCAACGCCGAACTCTGGTGTGCCAGGTTTGTTTACGTTCGTCGTGGTTTGTCCACGTCACGCATTCACGTATGATACTATGATCAAACCTCGCTCGTGCACATTTGATTTTGTCTAAATGTCAATTGATGCATCACGTCACAATTTACCTGTAACAATGTTTAGGTCATGCGATCTACAGTGAGTTACTATTTCTGGATTTCACTCCAGAAAATGATAACTCACTGCCAAACATAGAATAAATCTGCATTCTTAACACACAGTAGGTTCTGTGGCCCTGTGCTGTCAATATGTCATACCTGATGATGTAAATATGGCTAATATTTAGGTGTCAATCTGTCCACATGGATGGGGTCTGACAGAGACCGATGTCCTACTGGCACACGTACAGTCTAATCACTTTGAAGGCAAAAAGCGACCGGATCTTTTCAGGTAATCCTATACAAAGACCCACTATTGCATTATAGCACCAGTAATTACACGTGGCACCAGTGAATCTACTCATTACACGTAGCTGACTTGCCAATAACTGGGCTGGGAGACAATGCGACGCTTAGGTACAAATTCTAAAAAGCATTACAACATCAAAACTGGTTATAATATAGCCGAAGCTATTCCCACAATTCTAGTCCAAATTCCTATTGAAACACGAAGATAGTTACACAGAGGATATCCTAATGCAGCAATCCTAGTTCCAATATTTAATCGTTGTCCAAGAAACTAATACACACGGCTAAATTCCTTTCCGTGGGACGTTCCTCATTCAAACCCAAACCTGAACTCGTTTGTGATTAACCTGAAAACATCGCTTCATCTGCCTGTTTCTCCGTGGTGACATGCTCTTCACTTCATGCACCCCTCTCTCCGTAATTTTGGCTCATTTAGCTCAAACCACCATAACAAGGCATGTGTGCATTTCTTACTTTCGACCAGATCGTGTTGATGGAACCATATTGCAATCGCGGCCGGCAAATGCCGCCAAATTGGATTTTTACTATCGCACGGTGTTCACATTTTATAAGCAATGATAAGCACTATTTTTTTTTTTTTTTTTTTATTTTTTTTTTTTTTTAATAAACATGAAGACTGTAATGTTAGAACATATGTACAGCGGCTGGAATTCAGACTCATGTTCTGCCAAATAGCGGGTCTCCATATGTTATCTAGCCAGGATTCTTCATGCTCGTTTTGGCGTCGGTTTGTGGGGGTGTTAATTTAGTTGGCGTGGGGAGCTTCAGAGGCCTTGATTTGTACATCTTGGTGTTTTCCCTTGAAATTGTGTTCAAAACTTTAATTATATAATTCTGTCACACTTTTCCATTCTTTTGGCTAACGAAATATGCTTGTTGTTTATGTAAGTTTTTTGGGCCCCTTTGAAGTGCAACGAACACACACAGGTCCATTTGGAGTCAAGCCCACTGTTTCTAATCTTTTTTCTTTTCTCTTTTTCTTTTCCTTACGGTTTTTGCAGGTTGGCACTTTGTAGAAAGTGCGCTTCCAATTTTGGCCAGGCGATATGTGCCGAGAGATGCTGTTGAAAGACCCACCCGTTCTTGATCAGCACATATATTGTGTCGTGTAAAATAGGTCCACTTACCTATTCCACAGAATTCCATATTTTACATATGCCATGGTGAAGTCACATGGACTGGGGGTGGCCAGCGGTGCCCGGCGGTGGTCGGCGTTAGACTGCGATGATCAGCAGCAGAAGGCAATAAATAAGGTCCTATCGCTGGCCAATGCTGTGTACCGCTGTGTATCGCCGACTACTGCTGGCCACCACCGAGCTCCCAGATTCCCAATTGATGTTCGGCGGTGGCCAGCGGTAGACAGTGGTAGCCGGCAAGACCACCGCTGGTCACCTCTGTCTACCGCTTTGTACCGCCGACTACCACAGTGGCACTGTCTGCCGCCAAAATGGGGCATTTGCCGCCAAAATCAATTAACTAATGTATGGACATGGTTTCGAACCATCCATACGTACCATAAGTATAAGTTCTCAATAAAAGGGAGGGCCATAGGTACGTAGCCACAAAAGCTAGAACCCGTTTTGGATCGGCCACTCCTTGATCGGTCATCGAGAACATCTCACAACTAGAAAAGAAGACTTGTTTCAAAACAAATGTGTTTGTGTGCCTTCAAAAGTTATAAATATTAAATGCTACAACTTTTATCCTTTGGTACTTTACATTACATTAAGCTTATGGCTGGATACAAATTTCAAAGTCCAAATGACCTTGACCTTTGACCTTTACAGGTCATGTGTAAATTGCACTGTGTCACAATACCCACAATTTAAGCCCAACATGAACCAAATAGGATGAAAATTGACCACGTTATGGCAAGATGAAACTTTCAAAGGGCCAAATGACTTTGACCTTAGCCCTTTTTACGTGTTCTTAGAAAAATGCGCAGTGTTGTAATACCTACAATTGGAGTCCAACATGATTAGAATTGGATGGAAATTGGCCAATTTGTAACTGGATGAAAATTTCAAAGGTCCAAATGACCTTGACCTTTGACCTTTACAGGTCACATGTAAGTTTCAAAAATGTGCAGTGTTACGATAGCTACAATTTGAGCCCAACATGGAAAGAAAGAAAGAGAGAAAGAAAGAAAGAAAGAAAGAATGAAAGAAAGAAAGAAAGAAAGAAAGAAAGAAAGAAAGAAAGAAAGAAAGAAAGAAAGAAAGAAAGAAAGAAAGAAAGAAAGAAAGAAAGAAAAACAACATGTCTGTGTTGGCACACAGGCATAACAAAGCAAATGTTTATTTACATTCCAGTTATGATTTGCACATTATGTTGCTTCAATTGGATTTATCCTGAAAACTGTATCCTTATTTAGAACATCTCTTCCACTGTTTTGAATGTGCATATATATTGTAGATCAATATTCATTGCACATATTGTGCTTGTTTACTGCATGTGTTTTGAGCTGACATGGGTAATAAGACTGAATATTATATTGACAGTTATCTGCTACACATGCAAGATAATGTGCAAGTATCTACATTATATTATGTGGGATTCTTTATCAGTTTCTTACATATATAGCATTTACGACAATGTTTTTATGTTAGAAAAACAAACCTTCCCACTTATGTACCTCAGCGGTTATACATCTATTTACTTTTTTCTCACTGTGATCACCCTTAACTTGAGTCTTTCAGTAAAAAAGCGCACATTACTTTTGTTCTATCTTTTACATGTTTTCATGTACCGACGCCAGCTTAGAATCAATTATATCATAGCATTAAGTCCCCTGTTAATACTTTTAGCTGGCGATGTCCACCTAAATCCTGGCCCTGTGCAGCATTTATCTGACACTTCATTTTGTCATTCTAATATTCGTAGTCTTTCAGCAGACAAAATGAGATGTATTCGCTCAGATCTTGCACCTGATTTTGATATAGTATCCCTTTCTGAAACCTTCCTCTCTCCAAATTCTACTGTCGATCTTGCTATAGCTGGCTACCACGAAATTCTCCGACGAGACCGCCCCAACAATGTGGGTGGGGGAGTTGCTCTCTACGTTTCCAGATCCTCACATGTATCTCGTCGATATGATCTCCAGTTACCTGACATAGAGCTGTTGTGGAGCGAGATAAGACTTCACAATAATAAGTTCTTATTTGGCGTCGTTTACAGACCACCTAATTCGTCAGTTTCCGTCTGGGGTAAACTTCAGAAAAGTTTTGATTTAGGAAATAGCACGGGTATAAGAAATGTAATTTTAACTGGCGATTTAAATTCGGACTTTGCAACGCAATCAGGCCTCAAACTTGTTCAATTCTCCAGAACGAATTTTTTAACTTTGCATGTACAGGAACCTACCCGCATTACTTATCACTCAGCAACCTGTCTAGACCAGATACTCTCAAATATTCCCAACTATGTGCGTGAAACTCGTGTGCTTCCCTCTATCTCAAATTGTGACCATTGTTTCGTGGAAGCTAATCTATTGTTTCGTCGAAAGAAAGATCCTGATTTTGAACGTCAAGTATGGGACTGTGTTAATGCAGAATTTGAGGAATTCAAAATTTATCTTAGCGAGGTTGATTGGACTTCGTGCTTTGTCTCCAACGATATCGACGAATGCTGTAATGCCTGGTCCAAATTATTTATGGAAGCCGCTGTACACTGTATTCCAAACAAACATGTTGAAATTAGACCATCTGATTTACCATGGTACAATTACCGCCTAAGGTCACTTAAACGTCGCGTCAAAAGAAAATACGATAAAGCAAAGAGTAGAAATTTTGAACCTGGTTTATGGAATTCTTTTTGTGAATCACGGAACCACGATCAAGAACAACTGAAAATTGCTGAGGATGAACACAAAAATAAATTGCGCGCCGATTTGAACAATTCCTCCCGATCAAGTAAATGCTGGTGGCGCACTGTAAAACACTTGATGAATAATAATCATTCTACAACAGTTCCTTCTCTAATTCACGATGGGAAACACATACCAGATAGTTTGTCCAAAGCTGAAATATTCAACTCTTTTTTTTTCTTGAACAATCTAAAGTCGATTCTTCCTCAGCATCATTACCAGAAATTACCGACCCTCCAGTGCCCATCATTGACTCGATAACTATAACGGAAACAGAAGTCCTAGATATACTTTTAAGTCTTGATACAAGCAAAGCTTCTGGTCCTGATGGGATAAGCGCAAAGCTTCTTAAGGAAGCCGCACCTGTTATCTCTCCATCACTCACAAAATTATTCAACCTTTCTCTAGTTAATAAAAAATTCCCTTTAGCTTGGAAACGAGCAAACGTTTCTCCCCTTCATAAGAAAGGCCCTGATAATTTATGTAACAACTACAGGCCTGTGTCACTACTTAGTTGCCCAGGGAAGGTTTTTGAGAAAGTAGTCTCTAAGAATGTTTTCAATTTCTTTAGAGATAACACTGTCATATCTGCTCAGCAATCAGGATTCATCCCTGGTGATTCAACCCTAAATCAGCTACTTTTTCTATATCAGGAACTATGTCTGGCTGTCGACCAACAGAAAGAAGGTCGAATAATTTTTCTAGATATAAGGAAGGCATTTGATAAAGTTTGGCATCCCGGCTTGTTGCACAAATTAAGGAAAGCCCGTATTATGGGAGATCTTCTTGCTTGGTTTACAGACTATTTACATGTACATAATCGTTATCAACGTGTGGTCATTAACGGTCAGTCTTCCAGCTGGGGTAAAATTTGTGCTGGTGTGCCGCAAGGTACTGTTCTCGGTCCTCTTATGTTTCTGATCTACATAAATGATATTGTTAACGTTGTCCGTTCTAACATAAAAATGTTTGTTGATTATACCTCTCTCTATTTGACAGTTGATAACCCTGACACTGCGGCTCGAACTTTGAACATGGATCTTTCAAATATTGACCAATGGTCTACTCAATGATTGGCTTGTCACGTTTAATGCTCTGACAACAGATTCAATGCTCATTTCTCGAAGGGCTCAAACTCCTATTCATCCCCCAATCCTATTTCAAGGTCATGTTTTGCAAGATGTAGCTCAACATAAATATCTCGGAGTTACATTGCGCTCCGATTTAAGATGGTCAGACCATATTGCTGACATATCTAACAAATCAACCAAACTGATTAATATTACGAAAAGTTTCAAATTTACATTGGATAGGAGAACACTGGAAATTATTTATACTTCTTTCATCAGGCCTATTTTAGAATATGGTAGTCAAGTATGGAGTGGCTGTACAACTCAAGATGAAGATAAACTTGAAAGCATACCGCTTAATGCCACCCGAATTGTAACTTGTGCAATGTATATAGCCGGCAATGCTAAATTATATGAAGAAACTGGATGGTTAACCTTACCTAAACGCCTGGAAATTTCAAATCTAACCTTTATGTATAAATTGGGTAATAAATTTGTTCCGGACCCATTCTGTTCTATTCTTTCCACTGCTTCTTTTACTGGAACTCATACCTACGCCACGCGCCAACAACTCGATCACCCTCACTTCCGAGCTGGCACCGACCTTTTTGATAAATCTTTCTTTCCCTCAACCATTAGATTATGGAATCAACTACCTCTCGAAATACGAAAGTCAGACTCTATCCGTAAGTTCAAATCAAACATAGCCCAACCAGTAACCAGAGCCATTAAGTTTGAGGAGTTTTACAACTTTGGCAATAGATTTTTAGCTATTCAGCATACACGCCTCCGTTTGGATGCTAGCCAATTGAACTCGCATCTTTCAAGTTTGGCATAAAAAAAACCCAAAATGTTCCTGCGGCGCACCTAATGAAGATTCTTGCCATTACTTTTTTCATTGCCCTAATTACACTATTCCCCGATCAAACTGTCATACTGTTATTTTACAGTATGCTCCTTCTACCTTACAGACAATACTCTACGGGTCCTATAATTGTCTCTTACGGAAAATATCGAGATTTTCTCTGCCGTACATAATTACATCTCTGTAACCGAACGTTTTAAGTCAGGTGTTGGTTGATCGCTAATCGCTTACACAAGTATTCATATTATTTTATTGTTTATAAACGGTACAAACAATTTACCAAATTATGCAATATGTGTAATTATATATAGTTATTGTTATTGACATTGTGAATATTATACCTGCCCGCTATCTGTCTTGTCGGCGTTTTGTCCTCTTCTTTATGGTTTTTTGCGTCTTGTGCTGTCCTGTTATATGTGTCCTCTTCTGCGAGAGGGATTAATATAGGGCTTCGCCCTCTTTCCCAATTGCACAGAATCATTGCTTTTGTATTATCTTTGTATACTCGGCAAATAAAATATGTTTGAACCAAAGCAAATGTGCTATAAATGAATCCGGCGAACTTCATGTGCATTAAACATTGCAGTAAATGCTTAGGTCTCAAGCACACGATTAAGTGACATGCATTCAAAGCTCTAAGCTTAATACCGCATATCCTGATGATAATCAGCTAAAGATATTATACGTTTGAAAGTCACCAATTTCCCCTTACCGAGAGTATACTTCAAAATTGTCCGCTTTTTAGTTATTGGTCTTATGATAACGCGATGTCACCTCGCGCCAGGATTTACACAACAAATTATGTATGAAAGTATATTATTTACATGTCCATCAAACGTGCAATGGCGTATGGCAATATAATGTGAGAACAGAAACTTCACTGAGTTTCAGATGGCGTTTTTGTTTGCCATTTAGAACACGGCCTGGTTCTGCTAGAATTGCTGACTTTTAACTTTGTTATCCAAAACAAACAAAGAAACAAACAACTTAAATAATTAAACTCGATTTTACCACAGCATCACCACCAAAATACAAAGTGTGATTTGCGGTCAACATCAAAATACGAACACTCTGCGAATATCGCTGTGACGAGTGAATTTTTAAGAAAGAAGAAGAAGAAGAAGAAGAAGAAGAAGAAGAAGAAGAAGAAGAAGAAGAAGAAGAAGAAGAAGAAGAAGAAGAAGAAGAAGAAGAAGAAGAAGAAGAAGAAGAAGAAGAAGAAGAAGAAGAAGAAGAAGAAGAAGAAGAAGAAGAAGAAGAAGAAGACATAAAACCTGATTTCTAAGCTTGCTTTTACAGGGAAACACGGAACATATTATCTAGAAATGAAATGTACTTTATACATATGTACCCGCAGAGACGTTTTTCTGAATCAAAATCCCAAAGACCGTGTTCAGGACATTACACATAAACAATACTGATTGCAGAGACGAGCGTAGGATAAAATAATGTGCTGATCATTAAATAGATTCTTATCACAAAACCCCAACCACATCTGTGAAGCGAATTTGACATTCTGTGGCTCATTTTACGCAACGTATAGATATGTGCACATTGGGGTTCTATTTAGTAATGTTTCAATTAGGAACATTGGCTGAAACTTTCGGGAGTGACGCCACAATACATTGCCTTTCAAGCATCTTGTCGACATCAGCGTAATTATAGATAACATCATGGGCCAGATAGCACACAATTAGCCACAGTAATTCAGGTAACCAATACCTGCCAGCAATAAAATTTCATATTGTTGACTGCGACAGAGCTTTACAGTTCAGTTCCTCTGAATTTTGACAATTGGCAACCAGTTTGATTTTTATCTATTACCGACAAAATCCCATCATTTATTTCGAGAAAGCCAAAGTGCGAATTTGGAATCCTCTATTTACGTAAAGCAACCCCCCCTCCCCCAACACAACTGGCAAAAAAGCCTATTTCATGGACAAATTTTCAGTTTAATGTTTGCTTCTTGAAACTACAATTAACTTAACACACGAATCACGTGTAATAAGCAAGAAAGAACCCTAACAGCACTCGATGTGCATCAAACGTGCAAACACCAAAGACGCAGAGTTTGATTTATCTATGGTATTCCAGCAATGTATGTTTAAGTTGTAATGGCTCATCATTGACCACCACTTTCAGTTTAAGCAAATTTCTATCGGTTTTTACAGGTTCATTTACCTCACTCATGGTCTGACCTTTCATGTTTGATTCTGCTACATATTTCTACGGATGAAAATTAAGAAGAAAAAAACAGACAGACAATTGCTTCTGAATATTCCTGGATCATTTAGTTAGGCCTTCAAAAAAAGAATGATCATACCGAAAGTTTCAAATGGTTTTTGGCCAAATCAGGCATGTATCGTGATTGCCCTTAACCAAACCAAGACAAGAACTCTGACAGTCCGATGTGTAGCTCATGGCTCATCATTACGGACAGACGTACTGTAAGCTTGCGTACGAATGTGTGGACTCAGCTTTGCCACTTTGAGCAGCGTCATAATGTGCAATACATTGTCGCAAGAAATAAAAGTATCTGCTAAAAGTGTTATTGAGTAATCAAGTGATAAGCAAAATAGCCTTTTAACTTCGTGAGGTAGGTCAGCGTCCTCAATATACGATCCCCGCCTGACATTAAAAGGTACCATCATTGTCGTGATATCGAAGGCAAGAGCACACAAATCACATAATTATCAAGCTAAAATGTAATTCCGAAACGAAATATCGTTGAGGACTGTATCAAGGTCATTCAACAGCAATTCCAACAATCCTCGTCGTGTCCAATTTCAAAGAGCCAGTAAATTAAATCGCCATCAAATTTGAAAAGGATTTGGTCGTTATATTGAGAAGTCATGAATACAAATGGTGGATAAAAGGAAAACTGGGACGAGGGACCATAATTCAGATGAGCGAACCTTAAAAGTCAACAAAGCTGAACACAAAGCAATTCCAGACTGTTTCTATTTACCTACCTTTCTCCTGTGGAACCTAATATCGTTTCAAACATTTACATTCCGTGTAGCCATGCATCCTATTCGGTTATATATTCCAGTTAACCTATTTTAAGTTATTGTTTCTAATACATTCTGTTTTTGTTTTGTTTTTTCTACTATTTGTCTCTGTGATTGTCTAAAACATATATAGACAGGAAGAATAAAGGGCATTTGGATATTAAGCATTCTTTTTAGCTAATGTATGTATGCGGAAGGCTGCGGACACACATTACGATGGAAAAATGTAACATTGCTCGGTCAGTATGAAAAGAGCTTCAGTGTCACGAAAAAACCATATTCCCATTTAAAGTTGTAAATGGGGGCACTGAAAATGTCAACCCTCATGGGACTAATGACAAGTGTTGTCTTGTCCATTGTGTCTCTCTGGGGATTCCAGGGATAACATATTCTTGCTTATACATTACATCAGTGATAATAACACCATTTCTTCCTGAAAGTCTGCCTGGAAATTCCAAATGTAGACTGCTACGCGATCATGCTCTTTGAAGTTTCAAAGAATCACTTAGTTGTATTCCCTAGTTGTGCTTGCATAATACGCGAAACTGGTTTCTACCACTGCTACAAAAAAAAAAAATTCAAACGTACACACAGACACATGAACACACAGACACAAATATAAAATAGATATATAAATATATATGTATATATATATATGTGTGTGTGTGTGTATGTATTTCAGCATGTATGTTCTGAGATATAGTGGACACACGCATATATATATATATATATATATATATATATATATATATATATATATACATATGTATTTCAGCACTTATGCTCTCAAATAAATTGGACATATAGCTGATTAGAATTAATAAAGTGTTGCCAGAGACATATAGGTGTTCGTCGAGCGCCTGACCAAGTAAAGTTGTTGACGGACTCTTATTAAAAGTGTAAAATTTCTACATTGCAAGTGATGAGTTGGGTACTAGGAAAACCGTTATATGTGAAGTTGCAGCGTACTGGTTAAGTAGCCGGCAGGTCTTAACTTCATTGTGTACATTGTGAGCGCAATGTGTGCATGGTTTCTGTTGTCATTCTTTTCAGGAAGCAGTTGGATGATCACGTGTTTAAAGCACGGTGTTGAACTACGAATTCGAGACAGTGTAGCTGCCGTAATATCAGTTCGGCCAATTTTGATATAAGTCTGTCTGTCGTTTTGACTTTATCGTAGATGCATGTATCCGATAGACATGCGTGTTTTCCCCAAGTGCGGGTGAAATGAAATACAGCAACTCTTTTCCAAGCATTGCAGGTTTGTTACTGAGTTATTTTTGACACACACGCCTAGCCTTTACTTACAACATAAATCAGGTTGTGCATGTTTCATAATGATGATAATGATAGTGATAATAATTATACTAATAATAATAGTAATGATAATAATAATAATAATGATGATGATGATGATGATGATAATAATAATAATAATAATAATAATAATAATAATGTTTTTGCAAAGCCCCGATAACGGGAAATACAATAGCGCCTGATACATACATACAAACGTAATTTTTATTCGCAGTTTAACGCTGTGCCTCTAAAGAGTTGATATACATCTATGATGGCCATCTTATAATAGTAGTAGTAGTAGTAGTAGTGGTAGTAGTAGTAGTAGTAGTAGTAGTAGCAGTAGTAGTAGTAGTAGTAGTAGTAGTAGTAGTAGTAGTAGTAGTAGTAGTAGTAGTAGTAGTAGTAGTAGTAGTAGTAGTAGTAGTAGTAGTAGTAGTAGTAGTAGTAGTAGTAGTAGTAGTAGTAGTAGTAGTAGTAGTAGCAAAATAGCCAACACAGTAGGCCAATGCATACAAAGACACCACTGGCATTGGATATACCTACGTAGGACATTCACGTGCAGGTCCTGGTACAGCTCTAAGTAAGCCTGAACGTTTAAAATATGTTATGATGCACAAAGAGCATGGAATGCAAGTAACGCTCCATGATCAAGCATTCGAGCGAATATAATTCAAAAGAAAAGATTACCAGGAAGTCATTAAGCTCCGAAAAAGTTTAAAAGTCAAAGATCGTATATCGTAAATATCATAATACCGAAGGATGACCGACGCGCTGTCCACAAGCCCATCAAAGTCTGCAGACATTCTGCCGACCCACCTTCTCGAGGGCACTCCGAGGGCCTGTTAGGGGCAAAGGACAGCATCTACACAGGATGTATCATGCAGATAAAGGCGGTGAGTTAAGGTACCTGCAACATCATTTTGATAATTTTTCCCTGCGACAAAGTATCAAGGCAAACAGGCCACGCAGCCGGGCTATGAACTCACAATGATAGGAAAATATACACCTGCATAGAGCTGGCGTACTCTTTGAGACTTCAAGACATCATTTAAACATACTATTAAGTCTTTGTCTTCAACTGGGCAAATCTGTGGTGTAATTTTAAATGATGTGAAGATTTCTTCAAAGATCCTGTTTACTTGAGCACAACTCGCATCCCAATATAAGGATATCAACAATGAGGTATAGTCACTTTTATTAGACGTTGCTGCTATGGCGGAGATGCCTGATAATTTCCTTCGTAAAATAATATGGATCAAAGTTCACCAGACACACGCGAATCCGCTTGAGCTGTGTTATGTAACAAGAAAGCACATCTACGTGACCACGTTGATTTTACTTTTTTTTTTTCATTCAGATATTTATGTCAAACACAAACATTCTATTAGAGAAACCAAAAGTTATAAAAACAAACCTTACGATAGTAAATAATTTAAGTGGAGCTGTGCGGCTGTTGAATGTTCCCCTGTCAGATTGACAGATGTAACAGATCCATTCAATGTCTCGCTATGTATATTGCTCCTCATTTTTTATCCATAATGTCTTCGGGGAATTGAGAGTTAAACTTATATCTAATGAACGCCTCTTTACTTCACTTCAATTGTTGCCATTTGAGTTGTGCATTTATTGCTAAGCAAGGCAACTGTTGGTCAGTACTAGTACTTTGCTCTTTGGAAAACCCATACGAGGTATTTTTTGTCGTCACAAAACACCATCCAGTCTCAGAACAATCAACTTCTATTGTCCCAGAAGCTTAACTCTTTCAGCGCCAATCACGTCTAAAGTCAATTTACTACAGTCAAACTAGTCTGAATTATCATAAGAATCTCAGATTCGTATTTCTTGTAAAAAATTCCTTTCATTCAAGTACTAGGATGCCTTTAGTTCCATAGAAAATATCGCAGTTCAACAGCTTTTCTCAGCGCGCATTTGTCGCATTGCGCCCATTGCGCGCCGAGGAAAGCTGTTGACTCAGTCCAAACTTTGGCAATTTAAGAGTTAATGGTGACTGTTTCAAATACACATACATACATACATACATACATACATACATACGTACGTACGTACATACACACATACATACATACATACATACATACATACATACATACATACATACATACATTCTGCGCGAATGCTGCCTTTTTTTGATGATCTTGTACATTGTAGGTGTTTATATATTATTCTTTTGCTGGTTTTCTGCCCACTTCCTTTAGTTACGGATGGTGTTCTGAGTCAGTATGAGACGGGTTCACACACCCACGATTGTAATGGAAGTCGTGACCAAAGGAGGAACAGATACAGGCGCATGGACGCTGGTCAAGGTTGTAAGTGTTATCAAGCAATAACACACCTGATGCAACACTGTTCTGCGGCAGAGTAACGTCGCTTGTATCCAATGCAGCATCAAAAAGACACCAGCGCGCCCAAGAGATGAAAAACACAATGTAGTATGGCTAAGGAATATGCGAATAACAGGATACCGTAAGTTTTGTAGATGTTGAAAAGATAAAGTGATACCGCTGTAATCGATATCAATCTAATGCTGAGACATTTCCAATCAGCTTGTTCAATTTGCATTTAAAATTACCATTCTTTTTCAAATAATGGGTCTATTGAAGGTAGGGTCTTTTGCAAATTGGACACACTATGTCATTCCCGATTTTTTAAAGCTCATTATGCAAAGATTTAATGTTTTATCTAAATTTATATTTCAAAACATAGAAAAGTTCAAAATGTCTCAAATAATAACACTGTTGGTTACATATATACAGAAATCTTAAGTAGTTTTTTATGAGTTACCTGGAAGTTCGGAAAGTTATTTATAACTTATCCCCGGCCTGAGAAAGCAAAGTTATTGAGAACCTAGGCACAGGAATGTGGCCTGTCTAATGAGGTTCGGGACGTACGGCCCAAATGGAGATCCTACAAAAATTAGTAACTTACACGGTAGTGTTTGCAAGGTCCTGCAATGTCACTGGGATTACCCAATCATAATGGATATAAGTAATTTACACTGAAACAAAAATCAGAGCAGTACTAAAAAACTGCTGTAATACTACTCAACACTGGAAGTATTAAGAAGTCTTCAAGTGAGTTGCGGAGTCATTATAGTTTTCGTTTGATTCACCAACAACGGGATTCAATCGTTTTGTTTTTTTTTTGTTTTTTTTGTTTTTTTTTGTTTTTGTTTTTTTTTTTTATTTCAGTTGTCTTTGTTTTTCTTGTATATATTCTTTACTAATTTGTCATATAAAAATTGCACCAACACAATAAGAAATGCTAGAGAGGTTTTCGTGTATTTACGTACTGAGTATGGACTGGTTATGAAACTTCATAATTGGTTCACTGTGGCGTTTTAGAATTAAAGAACGCAAAAACCTCACAGAAAGTAACACCCAACATTGCAACTCCATGGATGAGCTGGACATCTACAAGTTTAGCTCTTTTGTCGGTTTATTTTCGGATGTCATATTATCTAAGAAGGGTCTCTTTAGAACCAAACCAATAGAATCCTTGTTAAATATTACATTGTATCAATTTCTTCGTCCTGTAAATGAAAGTTACCAAAAAGGGCTTACCTTCTGAAAGGGTATAAGCCCTGTCTGGAATAACTGGTTTCACGTTTAGCAAATTGCATAACAGAAAAGCCTGCACAATATCATCATGATAATCTAACACTCCTTTTAACAAATAAATGAGATTAGCTCGGTAGAATCATTCTGATCAAGTACCTGGCTGGGAAGGAAATTCATCAATGGAAAAAATCTACTTTGTAAAGGTTACGACTTTCACAAGCTTAAGTACAGACATGTAAATTGCTACACGCTCAATCAAACCGTAATTGTATTCATGTAACAAACTACTGCGCAGAACATGGCCTTAGCATAGCATAAAAACCATATGTTAACAGCGTCGATCATGGAAGCGCATATTGAAATTTGGAGGAAAACGGAGATTGGAAATTGTGGTCATGACTCAATACTGATAAGCCCGGTCACAAGCAACCCGTTTTAGGAACTTTCGTGACCCAGCAATTAGAGAATATGGTGATGATATACCACGACAGAAAAGATATATCATGCTGCAAAATATAGATGCCAATGTTGCAGCTGGTATTACTTTGCAGTCCAAATGGGGAAATTGGCGGGCATGCTAAATGAACATGCGCTCTATGTCTCAGTATTTCTCGCTTTCAGGTTTGTGTGCTTGGGCCTAATTTTTGCCAAATTGACAGTAAATTATCGGCAAGTTTGTCAAAAGTGGAGAATTTATACTTGCAACAAAGTTATAACAATTTGTTAGTGCTTCTGCATTTTGCTATTAAGCTATCACAACACCCCTTTCATAGCTACAACAAAACAGAACAACGTCCCTGAAAGATGGTCTACCGGAACCCCCTTTACAAGCTCGCCTATAATATACTGAGCCTGTGATAACTTGCCTATTGCAAGCCTTTTCTGCAAAAGGTAATGAATCACACACACACACACATACACACACACACACACACGAATATATATATATACACATATATATATGTGTGTGTGTGTGTGTGTGTGTGTGTGTGTGTGTGTGTGTGTGTGTGCGGGTCTGTGCAATAAAATACTTCCTTCATAAGAAAATATTTAAAAAATGGAGCAACATTTTTCTGTCGTGACGTCATATTTTAAATATCGTTGCACTATTGTCGTCTGTGTTCTTTGCGAGCCATTTGGCATCGGTATAGCGTCCACAGGAATTCACTGCATGGTTACAATATTGAACCCATTTCATAGAGGCAATGTTCATTATTTTCAGCAGAAATAGACACATGAGAATAGAAACTCAACACGGTAGGCTATACAGGCAAGGTCTGCAGATCGCCAGATTTGCCGGTTTTTTACTGTGCATGACCCTGCAAAAACGGTCAAAATTGCCAAACCGTCGAAAAAAAAATTCTACACTCCGGCCGGTGATGGATTGTGCGTACGCAAATATGGTCATTATGTCCAGTTTTGGGAGGATGAGATCCCCGCTGTAAAGCACCGCGGTTTGCTGACTTGTCTGTTAAGTGTTATGCTGATGCTTCAACGTACTGGAATGAAAAACAAATTTGCGGTATATCCATGACATCATCTACTTAAGAACACGAATTTAAATTGATGACTTAATAGTCCAGCCTTGGCTCCATGGCTCTGTCTGTGTAATTCAACCATAGTTCAATGGCTTACTCTTCCTTGCTGTTATAGCCAGGTTAATAATCTTGGGGTGTTGATTGGTGCTCTAGTAGAATTCGAATGGACATAAGACTTATCTACCATGCCAGTCGTGATAATCGTCTTTTCTAGTAGGTTTAGATATTCCGACTAAAGGCTGACCCTAAGTCCGCAAAGACCAAACACTAGAATGCATAACGACAAAGCTGAGCAAAACATGGTGTTTGTGTAATCTGCGTGTTTTGTGTTAGAACTTTGTATTGGTTGCCTTGCAAACAATGGTACAAAAACAAAGTAAATTTTATTGATTGTATCTAAAATACCAAAACCAAAATTACAACTGAATAATGCCACCATAACTGAATGTAAGAGCAAACATTATAGAGAAATTATCTATCTATCTATCTATCTATCTATCTATCTATCTATCTATCTATCTATCTATCTATCTATCTATCTATCTATCTATCTATCTATCTATGTACCTACCTGTCCGTCTGTCTATCATCTACCTACCTACCTGTCTGTCTGTCTGTCTATCTGTCTGTCTATCTAGCCCTCTCCCTCTCTCTCTATCTATCTATATGTCCGTCTCTCTGTCCATTTTACCTGTTTGTTTGCTTGCAATTTGGCAAATGTTTGTGTAGAAGCACCATACAGACAGAAACTATGGCAAAGTCACTGCTAAGGGTGGTTTTCCACTTGATTAGACCCGATTCGGTTCTATCCGATGCGTTGCGGTAACGGTTGCGTTTGCGTTCATAAGAAAACAGCAGACATCCAACCATCAAAACTCATTTCGTTGATTTGTCTATGTTGCTGCTTCCGTTTTCGAATGCGATGGCATCCGTTTATTTCATTTTCAACGCTTCAGATCCGAATTCGCATCAGTCGTCATAGTAAACATGGAATGGTCCATACTTTCTATTATTTGGATAAGTAAAGAACCATAAGTAAGAACACTGTCACTAAAATTGTCTTATATTCACAGAATTAATTCTGAAACGCAGCCAAAAACGAACATAAAATCGCAGTGAAAACGGATCCAGTGATTTTATCTTCTTTTTTTTTTCAAATCGATTACGAACACGACAGCAAAGCGCAACCATTACCGCAACGGCTGGGGGTGGGATCCAGTGGAAATCCACCCTTAAGCAACATAGAATTGTTCTGTGTACAATGTGTCACGCAAAGTGCCTTCTTTTCACCACAATCATGTGTTAATTGCAGCTATGGTGCGTTTTTTGACAGAATGTGTGAAGACCAAATAAAACCATTTGGATGTCATAAAAACTGAAGCAAATAATGAAATAAAAATATTGCACGGTTCTTTAAGAATGTAAACCAGCTCTTTCTTTCTCTCTATAACAGTATATTACATGTAATTACATATGTATATATATATATATATATATTCTAACACATTGACACGTAAGTAAGCACGGAAATATATATATATATATATATATATATATATATATATATATATATATATATATATATATATATATATATATATATATATATATATATGGGAGCTTTCTTGGGTATTAATGTGTTTGGGTGTGCATGTAACATCTTCAAACCGTACGTTATTCTAATTATTCAAGATTAAAAATAAAATTAAAAAGAAACGATATATTTTCATATTCTGATTATAGTATCAGCCCTAACTCAATGGGGCATAAGAGTTTGGATTAGTTGCAGATCTGCGATGGAACAGAATTAGAAGCTTATTCATACACATTCAGAAATAACCTTTACTTAATTACGATAAAATTGTGTGCCTGAGCATATGGAATATTCTGCCAATTATTTATAACAACTATAGAACCGTCGTGAAACTGCGCAAATTTGGCTCGTGTTCTGAAAAGAATTGGCGCAAAAAAAGATGCATGTACGGTTCGTCGTTTTTCTGTCTCACAAGGTCCATTGATTGGCTCATAGCTGTAATTATTAATACGATGTTCAATTCTATTTTGAGATCCCGTATTCTAAAATAACGTTACGACTACATAGGAAGGAAAGATTCTATCGGGCCCCTCGTCACAGGCATGTGTAAGGCAGAAATTCGATTGCAAGTCAAACAAGCAGGCAACACCATATAATTTGGAAATGTAATAGCTTTTACACACCAGTGGTTGTACCTTAACCCTAAAAAGGTCATATATTGAACATAGTCAACGGCTTTCCTTGGCTTTCACTGGTCGCTAATCACACAAGACGTACCGGGGAAAGCAATAGACTATTACCATCGTATCCTGGTAAGGCTTAAAAAATCCATGTAAACAGTACAAGAAACGATAACAGCATATAAAATAGGCGGAGCAGACGACATTAAGATTACTGGTGGCTATAGACCGGTTAGACTGGGAAAGCGGTAAGTCAATTATACTGACAACTTTGCGCGTGGTGTTATTCAGCTGTGTTGTTGGTGCAGCAAAGCGGACATTGCTTCTCTGATTTCAGCATTGTTCTCCAAAAAATTGAGAAATTGTTCAAATTAATTTAGGTGGAGGATTCATCAAGAGGGTTCTCTATCATTTTGAGTTTATTGTGGTTTATTAGATGACTGTGTTTCCAGTCGACAGATGTAAATCTGTTTAATTGCTATGGTCATTTAAAGTTAGACGTGACATAACCTAATAATATGGTGTGTTAATGAGACATTGATACATCCCTGGGGAAAGTTTATGTTTACCTAGATAATGTAATTTATGTCATTTTCGCTTGCCTTTTTTCCCTATAAGTCCGCTACAAGCGCCACCTATAAACTAGACAGAGTTTATACGCGTGCAGGTCCAGTCGAATTATCCAGCGTGATATTGTATTCATACTCAGGAGAAATACTTTGCTGGGAAATAGATTAATTAGAAACCATACTGAAGAGTAACTCATCCGATACTGAAACCTATGAATAGGCTATTTGCATATGACGTAAAATTGCTGGGATTCAATTATTGGATTGCTTTCTGCATCCACTGAAACATTTAGCTGCAGTGTACAATTTATGATATCTCAGTCACACAATCCTCTACTACACAAAAGGCTGATATATTGTGACTGGGTGTGTTTACCTCCGAGTTTGGGCCCCGCTGCATGATGCACTAAGAACAAACGCATTGCGGCGTCTGGATTTATAAGGGTTTACAACAAAATAATTTATCATCCGTTACACAGCATGGTATTATTCCAAGCAGATATGTATGAACACTTACATTACAATAATGAAATGGGGCAAGGTCTACTCGCTCTGTTAAAAATGTCCTCTCACACAAATTGAACCGTTGACGATAAAACACATTTCACAATTTGCATGCTTTAGTTACACGATTACCTGAACAGATATTGTTGTCGTCAAGGCCATCTCTCGGAGGTTGATCGCCTACCTATATTTCCAAACATATTCCATCAGTTGCACGTCAAGCGCAGCCTAATCTGAGACAAAAGGTTAGAGACCAGAAGAGTGGCCCTATTGCAGCCTTATTACCATACCACAGTGTTAGTCTTAATGCAACTTGCCCACCTCAATCCCAACCAAAGGCAAAGACCCCCATGGAAAATGGACCAACACCAAAGAATGAGACAATATGCATGGATCGATATTGCAAGATCTTAAAACATACATGCAACGTTAATAGGAATCATGATAATGACAGGTTGTGTTCTCTTAAATTTGTCACATACTAATTGGCATGATGAATGAAACCAATGGCAAACACAATGTACTTTTAGCCCTCGAAACTTGTGTCCTCAAGTCTATATGTCAAATATCTTTCTGACTCCTACGAGGTTTGTTTCACATGTACAACAATAAGATGCATACAGAAGGGCATCTAGTTAAAGCGCTTCTTATGTTCAGCGTATGGCCAATTTATTTTACATCTGAGCAAAGGAAAACGACAGCTGTAATAGTGTAGGTCAGTGGGCTTCAAATCAGCAATTCGGTTTGGGATAAAGTGCAGCAAGCGGCAGGATTAGGTGAGACTAAGAATTACAAACGATCAATATTCTGGAATAACTCATACACATGCATTTCCTTCTTGAATTAGAAACGCTAGCCTCTTTACACTCTGCCCACCCAAAACCGTAAAACAATTAAAATGCATACAAGGAAAATTGCAAGCTTACAGTGCCATCTACTCACTAACAATTTTAATTCCCTTTCAAATATTGCAAATATGCAATACGACCTTCAATAGGTGCTCATATAAAATGGAAACGGACTGTACATGTATTGTTAACATGTTTATTTCAGTAGAATTACTTGGTAGCAAGAAAGCAATAGCCAAGAGGCTCTTCCTGTAACTAAATGGAATAGTCCATCAAAGAACACTCGGTGAATTCCGGACTCTTTAGGTTTGAAAGCATGTGGTGCCGCAGTTCAATTTTGCTATCGAAGCGCAGGAGTGAAAGGTGCATGATGCATATTTTCTAAACCACCCGCGTGCCTTTATTACACCGCCCAATTGTACATTTCTCTGATTCTAATATGCATTTTACGGAGATGTGCGCATCCTTTTATAATACTATGCTTCAACGGTGATCCTGCCTTGTCCTTAATGGTTTACTAAAATGCCTCTCCGCATGACCTGCTGAGATTTCACACCTTTAAAGTTAGTTTTACAGTACTCAAGGATAGGTTTTGTACATGGTGCATTTTGGTAAAAAGGAAAAACAAACAAACGATAAGGGGGGGGGGGGGGTAGGTAGAGAATGAATAAGACGAGGTACATGAGTTCAATAAAGGCAGTCTACAATATTTGGAATAATGAGATCATGATATGTTCGGCAACCGGAACAGGCGTCTGTGCATTTAGGCTAAAGATTAGTGACATCAACTTGATATGGCTTTCATCTCAAATGCTGATGAAATTTGTAGTTAAAGGCATGCATGCTGGGTCATGGATTCCCTCAGACTTGCTAAAGATGGACAACGTTGACTAGATTCTATGCGTCTCCGATATTTTTCAATGTAGAGGCAAAACATAAGCTAGAGTTCAAGATCAGGTACCGAGAGATTTACTCATTCAGCATTAAACTGCAGCTCTCTACGGTGCGTTTTGAACTCAGAGCCGAGGAAAACGGCTGATCAGGATAGTTCTTCTGTTTTGTTTGGAAACATTGGTGTGCTGATACTTGGAACCAAGGCTCTTGCTACGACAGATTTGAACATGAAATCATCAAGATTCGGTTGAGCGCAACCTTGTTGTGATTTGCACTGAAAACGTTAAAGATTTAATGCATATTCAGAGGGCAAGAAGCGCGGGGTTCGGCGCTTGCACCTGCAAGCTTCATAATACAGATGCCAGGCAAACTGGGCTTATTTGTAGGAATGACTGACAGAAATTGCCCCTTTTATGTACATGAATGTCACACAGAGTCAAGCAGCAGGCTGGGGCAATGGATCACACAGAATGTCAGGTGCATGTCTGTCATCAGATAAAATTAATTATTCAATTCATAACTTTCAGTGGCAACACAACTCCAACATGGATTTTGTAATTATAGATTGACAAGGTTGTGTGGGAAAACAAAACAAACCAAGAGAAGCAAACAAAAAAAGAAAGAAAGAAAGAAAACTATAATAAAGCGCCAAAGCACAAAAGCCAGAAGATATTTAATTTATTTTAGAAAAGCCTGGAGCGGCTTTTTTGTATTATAATATATAAAAAGTGAAAGGGACAATTTAATATTGATGCCTGAGTTGCCCCCCCCCCTTAAAAAATTCTAAAAGCGAATAAATGTGATTTATCTGCTGCACTACTGGACAACTAGGTTCATTATAAAGTAGCATATACGATACGTTTTGAAATAATAATAATGATAATAATAATAATAATAATAATAATAATAATGATAATAATAATAATAATAATAATAATAATAATAATAATAATAATAATAATGATGATGATGATGATGATGATGATGATGATGATGATGATGATGATGATGATGATGATGATGATAATAATAATAATAATTCTATTTAAAGTCGAATAGTAGCATGATATAAAACATAAGCGCTGAAGCATGATTATTCGGCAAAAAAATGGACATGGAATATTGCGTGAACTCAAAAATGATACATACATTTATAGCCAATAAATCATAAAATGATCCTGACCAGTGGTTCAGTTTATGCAAAAACAAAAAACAAAAACAAACAAAAAACAGTTGAACTCCTGATTTTACACAAAAAGCTGATAGAAAAATTGTCCATGCTTGTATTGAAGTCCTAAATTTACTTCAGTTTGTTGATTCCTTTAAAAAAAGGCAAACTGTTCCATAGATTTGACCTGGGCACCTTTGCGAGTTGTTGCCATATGGCATGGTAATGTAAGCAGGTGGTTGCACTTTTCTTTATCGCACAAGTTAAGTTTCCTTTCTCACATACAGGTTATTGAAAATAATGGGCTGTCATGATATTCTATTTTATGAAATTTCACAGAAAGTTTACACTGTCTGGTTACATACAAACATTGTTTGTTCACTGCAGTCATAGATATGCGTACGATGACACAGAAACACCACAGACAAAACGAAGGACTGAATGTTTTCTATCTTACTTACATTGGCAGGTCCACACAGGTGCCAAACTAGTAGACAGTTATAAGATTCAGGCATTGGAAATTTAGAACTTTTCATTTTGATGCAGAATGTTAGCAATTTTTCTCGCCACACTTATTTGTTTAGCATCCGGCTTTAACATGAAATACAACATTATGATATAAACCTCCTTGTAATTTCGAACATATGTCAGTATTTACAGTGACGCTGTCAGCTTCGAAGCATAGATCATTTGTAATATCCTCTGAATTTGGAAGAAAAAGAATCATAGCTTAAAATTCATCAGGATTAGCTTTCATACGTTATCTTTGAACCGTGTGATACCAATATATGCAACGTTTTTCCAATATAATTTGACATGCCAGTATTTGTCGCGATAGGAACTGTTGTCATCTGCATGACTATAAAGTTAACAATTGCCTTCCTTTAGGTAAAATATATAATTCATCAAAATTTTAATTAACAGGGGACCAAGGATGATTCCAAGAGATACACCATTCAGAGTACTCGTATATTCACTTTGCTGACACCAAGGTTGATAAATTTTGGCAAGACAAATATGTAGCTCCAAAGGTTATGTGGAATAATACAACTGCTGTATGTGAATACCAAGTTGTTTTCAATGAGCGGGCAAAAGTGTGTCCAAAACCCTGCTTGAGGTTTTTATATTTCTTTTTGAACGTACTAAACCAGCATCAATTCAACTTTTAAAAAAACGAAAATAAACAAACAAACAAACAAAAAAACCCGCAACGAAAAAAACAAAAACAAAAAAAAAACCACTTTGTTTTCCACAGAGAAACTCCTCTATATCTAATTGTAATGGATTTGACGAGGGACCCAAAAGACAAAACGGTATCTATTAAGGACATGCTCGAAGACGTATATAGAAACGTTTATTCCTGGTGGATGCCAACATATTCTTGAGTACAAAATGTAAGTTTGAAGGAATAAAAATTCAATAAAGTGTGGAACAAAAATATACTTCGGATATTTTAAAAACTTTAACTTTGCATATGAATGAATCTTTATTGACTGCGCTGTTACATAAAATACAGCAATATGTCAAATATACAACATGTACACATGTAGAGTATGAAAGAAAAAAAAAAAAAAGAAGAAGAAAATCACATTAAAACATGCACACAATCAAAAGAAAAATGTAACAAAAAACAGTACAGACACGTACAGCACAGTACAGTACAATAGATACAAAAGATTTACATAAATCACTAATCACCTGAAATGAAAATAGAGTGCAGTCATCAAATTGGCACGGTGTTACATGATTACAGTGGTTTCTCTCTTAGGGAAATGGCTTTGTCCATGAAATTTTCAAATAGGTATACAAGTTCTGTGTCATGCAGTACCAAAATAAATTTAAACATACTCTGAACATCATAAGCATCCGAATTACAAAATATTTCGCGTACACTCTTAAGCAGATTTTCTCTTGGATTTTGAAATTTAGTGCATGTCATAACAAAATGAAATTCATTATCAAGTTCTTGGCAAGTGTCACATATGTTAGGTCAGTATGATTTCAATGGACTACGAAGCATATTTTCCTTCTTATTTACCAAGTATCTAAATAATATTTAAATGTATCGCCCGAAGCTTTATACACTAGCAAAATATGGTAAAATTATCACGCACAAAATAATAATCATGAAAATATCAATGTTTACTCGGGGCCTTTGAAACGTCGCAGACGGCATTAAGTGTAGTGCTTGATGAACAGCAAAATGAAGTGAAAGATAATAATCATAACAAGATAACGGACTTATATGAAAAAGTCAAACTAATATTGTTGCAAAGCTCAATTACGGTTATAATCATTTGTCTGGTCTCCGACAGGACCCAACATTTACAGATGTAAACGTGCACGTCATCTGAGTATAAAAACACATGATCAGTACGAAATAATACTCAATATTCCAACAGTTATCTTTTTATGTACCTTTACTGAGAAACAGAACGGCTCTGCCTGTTTTGCTATAAAAAGTTATTCATTGGACTACACAAAGGCAGGACCCAATACTCATACGACTGCTTTTGTAAAGCAAGCCTTCTGTACTGCCCAAACCCATCAGAAGTAATACTGGCACGCTTGCTTTAACCAATGATCATGAACCTGATTTAGCATTATGAAGGATACGAATTAAATGTTCTCCACTAGAAAGCAGTATCCCTTGAGCTGGATCGACTACAGTAACTTATTCATTCAACAGATCACTGACAGGTACCAATAACTAACATGAGCTCCGATGTATTTTTGCCTAAGTCACCGAACAAAACACCAGCGGAACTAATACCCATGTATACTTCTCCGCTATCTGAAACAGTAAAAAATACTTGCGTATCTCGTTTGCTTGAGGCCAAATAACCTAAAACCAATACATTGCGTCCAATGTACCAAAATACAAAAGATTTTAAGCGACATGTCTTTGAATGTGGTATCTGTTGGTAAAGTCCGACTCAGGCTGAATTAGGATTTTTTTGTCAGACAACACCTGTTCCAGTCTATACGCAGATATAATTACTCGCTCCTTGCGTGAGGTCTATCAGGATGCTGAACCTGATTCAAATTTGTGAAATGTGTTATGTATAAAATACCATGTCAACTTTACAATACATTTAATCAACGACCATGAATGTTGAGTACAGTGTCAGGTGCCGTGCGCATGCACTGCAGACAAATCCATCAGTGAAAAATTAATACCCCATAAAGTCCTTGTTTTTCAAAACCTCCCTTCATCCGCGGGTATTTAAATATTAAAACAAAATTTGTCACACACACACATACACACACACACACACACACACACACACACACACACACACACACATATATATATATATATATATATATATATATATATATATATATATATATATATATATATATGTAATAAACTTCAGCGATAGAACTCTTAGTGCATTTCACAGCACTACGTTTCCAGGAAATGGATTATCAGTGACTTTAACCTACATTAAGTGGGAATAAGGGCAAGTAGCAAAAGCCCGTAAAGCTGCAACTATGAGCGCAACCTTCAGTGTGAGAAACATAAAATCAAGCATTAAACACACTTGAAATACAGACAAAATGCAACTCGCAACATGTTAAAAGGGTAACGCATGTCAAGAGATATGACATCATGCCTATTGAAACCTGATTTCAAGGAGACTGGTGCAGCAAATATTGTGGGAATGCGACCACTTTCATTAAGTCCAGACACACTTATCATTCTCCTGCATCATGCCTTTAGTATTGTCCTTTATTCTGCACATTCGAAACCTTTCATCAATATATCTTTTTTAAAATCTAGATATTTATTATTTGTATGCAGGGAGGTCTTTGTTTATTAAAATCCCAAATCTTCCTTCAAAGTAGAAAATGAATATCTGCTCTAATATAATGATGAATTCCCTCGACTTTATCAACTTTATTTTCTCAGTGTCGCGATGCACATGGCAGTATGCCACGATAATTTTCCTAATGATGCCCACTTCTATGTATTCAGCTTCTATATTCATGCCAAAAACGCCGACGCACTGGCAATTGCCACTTTCATTACAGAAAGATCAGTTCCATAAACAATGCAATTCCGATATATATACCTCGATCACACATTATATGTATATATGTATATCACTTATTAAAGGGATTGGAAGCCGTCTCATTCCCCATACACTCTTTAAAGCCGTTATATATATATACATATATATATATATATATATATATATATATATATATATATATATATATATATATATATATATATATATATATATATATATATATATATATATATATATATATATATATATATATATATAAGTCAATGTGCCTTTGGGCCTTAAATTACTGAATCGTTGGCCTAATGTTTGAACAAAACTTCAAAGATTAACTAATCTATGTTCCCCACTATATTATGAACTTGGGAATCAAAGTTTCAATTTAATTAAATCAATTTGGATTTAATCGTTGATCAAAGTATTGAATACTGGATCAAAATAAAATTGATTTAATAAAATGAACCTGTAAATCATTGAGTTCATATTTTAGCCAAGAGCATGTATTGGCTAATACTCAAAGTTTTGATCAAATATTCAGCCAAGGATTACGTAGTTTAGGGTCCAAACCACATTTATTTTAATTCGGAGATTAAAGTTAGGATCATATCAAATGTTTTGTGAATACGGCAACTGGAGTTTTCATGAAAATTTCGTATAAAGCATACGCTCAGTTAGCTCTCATGCAAGAGGCGTTGCCATAAAGTGTGTCTCACTTAAGTTTATTATCTTGATAGTGATATTTTGGTAGGGCGGAGTACGATCTGAAAAGTTCCCGTATAAAAGCATAACTATTTGACAGTGGCAAATCAAATGTTTTTCTGTAAAACTTGCAACCCTGACTACATGAACACAACGCTTACTTTGTAACAAATCAAGCACAGTACAGTAACCAGATTTCCAAACTGTTCTTCGGGTTAGACCGATCAAGTTATGACGCAGGTCAAGGTTGTACTGATCATAACCGCAATGAATATAATCGACATGTTTGATAACGTGTCTTGCTTTTATAAAAATGCATTTTGCTAGTTGATTTACACCACGCTTACAACGATATGCATGCATAGACAAAGGACATAAAGTATACTTGGATTTCCACCAAGTTGAAGCAATGTCTGGCTAATGGATGTTCATTGTCACGAAATGCAGGGTTTTAGTGACAACAAAGACCGACAGAAGCTGATTCCCGAGTGCTCAGTTGCCACCAAGTCAAATACATATTAGTTAAAAGCTTACAACGTTTACATTCATCTTTCTGTCTTAATTTCCCTATATAATCTGTCTGCCAAGCTGCCCATCAAGCCCCGTTCAAGTTATGGCCAGGGGCCCTGCTCAAAATAAAAGTCATTTCAGTCTGCTCAGTATGCAATCTCTATGATAATCTTGGTTGTCAAGCATTTTCATGGGGACAACGGGAAACTTGATGGTTCTGGTGACTGGACCAGGCAAAGAGACCATTGTAGTGGCAGATTGATGTTCGCTGCAATCCCGGCTAACAAACACAATTTTTGACAAGTGATCGTAAAACGGAACCATACCCACCAATCATTTACCTTTTCGAAGAACTGCTACGCTTTCATATCATAATGGAAAATTGCCTTTAACTGTTTTTGTTCACTGTATAACACGACTGAAACAAATCACTTAGCAAATTAGAAAAAGTCATTTATAAAACATTTACAGAATGTCTTACCTTGCTACCTGCATCGCCGCCCAAAGACAAACAAATGCTGGTGGGAATGTTAATATACCGTGTTTTATGGATGACACCAGTCAACATTTACATCGGTACCCGTGTCACCTGATGTTACGTATCAGTATTGGTGTATTCCCATATCATGTAATTCCGTGTCCTTGCCTACACTTTCTCGTATTTATATTGTCGCAGCACGAGTAGTTATACGTACAAGTATGTAAAAACTGACATGTGGAAAGCGATACACACCAGCGCACTCTCTAAAATGAACAGAGTGATGCCAAGTCAGCTGCGTATTGCCGGTGTGATAGCATCGAAACACATGCTCCACTATTGGCCAAGTTGTGTCACCAAGCTTTCTTATGCAGGGGTCCGGCAGGACTCTGCGCTGAAAGGCTGATGAATGGGACAGCCGGAAATATAATTCATCAAAATATTTTCTTGTAAAATAAATAAACCCGGATTGGAAGTCACATGAATCATTGATGTGACATTATGAATGGCCTGTATTGTCGCTGACGCCTCTGGCAGTGCTATTCCACCAAACCTGAGTCTTCACACAGGTAGAGCCGCCTCACTCTGACCAACGCATTAACTGTATCCACTTTATTGTATGACAGGCGTACAGAACATGTTTCTGGATGTATTTGAACCCGTAGCTCAGCAGGGGAAATGCAAGCATTCAATTAATTTCATAAAAGGTCTTTTTGTGTTGCACTTATTTCTCTAGGGACTGCAAGGGAACAGACAATTTCGCTGGTAAAATTTACTTTCGATGGTGTGAAATATTTAAATTGATTGAGTTTTGACACGCATTTGATGTGTTAATGTGTTGCGCCTGCCTAGGAGTGGTAATCGACATCTTAGCAGCATGCTTCATTAGCAAGCCAAATTTACTCCATTGTCTCCCTGATAGATATGAATTGTCAAATGAAATTTATGTTATGCATGGGCTCCCGTGCCGCGTGAAGCGTATGGACCACTGAAAAGTGTTCCGTGTAAATATGGCCCAGGTCTGTATTCAGCTACAAGGCAAAGATAAAAGGTGGCTTTAACAACCATTCATTTAATCGCGGTATATACCATACATCATCGGTTCCAGCTTTTGACGGAAATTCTTTAATTTTATAAATAGCATTAAAATGTTATAAATGCTAAATAGTGTGCAAAGTTTGAGCAATCTGCAGCCACATGTACAGCCCAATTACATACAACTATTTCATTTTGCAAAGGTACGCTTTTAGCGATAGCTGGCTGAAGTTGTATATCGTTTTGTATATCTTTATACGAGAATTGACTCAAATCAAACGTATGTGGTGAGTTTAAAGAGGCTTACAGAATAATCGTGGCATTGCGCACGATATACTTAGATAAGAAAGACGGCAATTTGCATGTCATTACCCTTATTATTTATATTGAATCTGGAATTTTGCGTGGAGAATGGCAGCACTTTTTGATTATGTGGCAAGACAACGCAGTGTTTTCCATTTTGATCCATTGTAATATATTTACTTTCCCTTTATTGTTTAACATTGAAAGAATAGGAACTGTTGTTTTCCTCACCATCTCATGAAGACATCGTCTACACGCGAGTCTGCACGCGCCAGCTATGCAGCCCCTTCACAATTTTATACGCCAGTACATTGGGCACTACTTTTCTTTTCATTCATAAATCCTGTGCGCCCTCTCGCGGTATTTTATCCCAAAAAATAACTTACTTGTATACTTTTTCCCTAATGTGAACGAATCTTGTATTTTGTAAAGCTATCTGTTCAAATAAATGAACATTTACAAAGGGGCTATTTTTCTTTCCTGTTTGTTGCTTTTGGGATAGACTGGTTGCCAGGTAACGGGGGCGTGGTTAGCGCTTATCTTTCTATTGATCACACCCCCCTTAAACCAAGGCAATTTATGTGGAAAAAACGTTCTTTGGCGATCGTGCATCACTTGTAATTATTATCAAAAATCGAAAAAACAGGAAAAAATGTAAATATAATAAATAAACTTCATTTTCATTGTTTTCATGAGCGTGTGAGGAAAACTTTATGGCTGGTATTTTTTGGATGAAGCGCTATCGCGCTTCATCCAAAATACCAGCCATAAAGTTTTCCTCACACGCTCATGAAAACAATGACAATGAAGTTTATTTGTTAAATAAGGAAGCACTTCCATTGAGGTCCTATTGTTCGCCGAAGCTGCATGATCATTATACATATGCATTCATCTCATTTTATGTTATCACAAGATAAAGCAAAACCTTTACTTTAGCCAGACGTACATGTCGGGACGTAATTTTGGTTTGATTGCTCACTAAAGCACCATGGTCAGTGTATTACATGCCATTTCACGTTATCACAAGATGGAAAGATCGTAGCTTAACCAAACGTACAGGTGCGCATGTTTTGTTTTTGTTTTTTGTTTTTTGTTTTTTGTTTTTGTTTTGTTTGTTTGTTGTTTTTTTTTTTTTGTTGTTGTTGTTTTTTTTTTTTTTTTTTTTTTTTTTTTGGAGGGGGGGGGGGCATTCTCTGAGTATTTGGTTATTTGCCATGGTGCAATATATAAAAGTAGCTTTGTTTTGGCTATATCGTAGGGTCTCGTTTTAAAAACTGTACAGTAATATATAATAATCTTTTATTTCAAGTTGAATTGTACAAATAAAAAACATTAGCGCAACAGCACTATTGTTCGACCAGAAAAGAGGAAACAGTGACAAGTGATGAGATGGTATATAGAATGAACTCACAATGAGACTATATACAGCCGGTCTAACAAGGTTTCCTCAAATTTGGAAGAATTTTAATCTTCCTAAACCCTGGTTTTACATAGGATGCACATAGAACAAGGGCAGGAGGGGCCAAGCCATGCCTTGATTAACGTCTTAAAGTGATTTAAATCAGTAGATGCTTTGATGTGTGGGGGTAAGTTGTTCCACAGCTTGGCCCCTTGGTATATAAAGAAGTACACTCCTCCTTATTGTATTGCTAGATGTTAGAGGTCTGTTTGATTCAGTTACAATGCTGGTTTGAGTCTTGGGAACGTTTGGTGCAGGGAATTTGTTTTAGATATATGACGAAATGAAAATGTGCCTTTTTCTCGGTGTGTCAGTTAAGGCAGTGGTATAATTTTAGCGCTGTGGCAGTCTGTAAATGCATATGTATTAATTCACTTCCCTGTTTGGTCTCTCCGAAGTTAGCCTACTTCCGGTCTTGTTTACGACGCTAAAGTTTAGTTGTGATAAATATATTAGTGTGGCAGGCGAGCTGTTTACCGTTCGTCCACGATTGCATTTTCAATTCTTTTTCAAATCGATCATTAATATGATGACAATGATCTCCATCATCATCATCATCATCATCATCATCATCATCATCATCATCATCATCATCATCATCATCATCATCATCATCATCATCATCATCATCACCATCATCATCATCATCACTAGATGATTGTCACGATTATCATCATCATCATCATCATCATCATCATCATCATCATCATCATTATTATTATGAATCACACATATATATATATATATATATATATATATATATATATATATATATATATATATATATATATATATATATATATATATGTTTGGGTAATATCTGATGCCTTGGCGGCCATCAAACAAATTTAAGCATACAAAATGTCTATTTGTCCATTTGCCAAGCAGGGCATCCACACACACGCACACACACACTGGCATATATATATATATATATATATATATATATATATATATATATATATATATATATATATATATATATATATATATATATATATATATATACATATATATATATATATATATATATATATATATATATAGGCCAGTGCTACAATTTCCAAGTCCAGAATACAAATAATTATACGTATTTTTTATTCATTGATGATATATTTATATATTTTGTATGTATTCTCGAAAACTGCTTCTGTTTTGTGGCGTAAGAAGAAGATTTTGAAATTGTATGATGCAACCCAAATTGCAACATCTATCCATAACTGAACTGCCCAAATCTATACGTTTTTCCGGCGTGAGAGGAAGATTTTGAAATGCATGGTGCAACCCAAATTGCAACATCTATTCACAACTAGGCTGCCCAATTGTATACGTATATATATGTTGGAATAGTTTCAATGTGACTCTTTGACCGTGTTGCATTTATTTACCACATTGTGATTTAAAACATGCCAGAGTCAGTCTAGACGCCACAGGAAGTAAAGTGAAACTTGTGTATTTTGGACGGAATAAATGTGAAACCCGTATATGAGTAAATGTGTGCTTTGTACGGTCACTGGTGTGTGCATATATATATGAATGGCCACAGTAAAAATATGCATGCAAACAATTCGCTACTGTGGTGGTCCACTACTCCTACTAGGATAATGGGATTAAAGTACCGCAATATGCAAAAGACTCCAGATACATGTAATAGTCGAGTGGTAGTCCCTAACAACTGTATTGCAAACTCTCTAAGACGTTGCGCGCAGCAAGCTGTGTTTCTGCTGAGTGACAGCAACCAGCATATTTGTAAGACCACCACGTGGATTGTCTGTGGACCCCTAACAGATGGCTAGCAATATACCTACTGGAGGTAACCTGGGTTTACTAGCCTGATCTTCCAGGATATTTCACCCATGAGAGTTTTCTGCGAATAATACAGAAAACGTACAATTCCAACGGGCTATCAAAGGTAGACTTAACTCCATGTTGTTACATATAAGGATATGTTACTATGGTTACTGTTCGGGATTTTGGATATTACAACGACTTTGTCGAGGAACCTTGCAATGAGTCCCTATAGCATGAGCGCCAAACAGCCATTGAATGTCTTCCCTCAAGCTTACATGTGAAAAAGGTCTAAGATCATTATGCGCAAGCTTAATCTGTGTCTCTAGCACGGTAAAATGCAACTGAGATAACAAATGTGTTTTTGTTTTGTTTAAAATGATTAAAATAATTGATGATGATGATGATGATGATGATGATGATGATGATGATGATGATGATGATGATGATCATCATCATCATCATCATCATCATCATCATCATCATCATGAGCATGATGAGCATGATAATAATAGGAATCATTATATTTCATATATTTATATGACCGTGAAGAATGAGGTTTAAGATCATTATGTGCAAGATTAATCTCTGTCTCTAGCACGATATAAATGCAACTTAGATAACACATGTGTTTTTGTAATGTGAATAATGATAATTATAATAATGGTTATTATAGGAATCATAATGATGCAAGATATTTTTTATGCCACTTTACTAGCAAATCAGTGGTATCAACATGCCTGGGTACATTTGTGATAAGATTAAATGTAAGTAAAATGTTGTAGAGTATATATATATATATATTGATATATGGTTAATTTGAAATTTTGCTTCAAGACCCAGCCTTTCGTGATGGAAATGATAGATAGATAGATACATAGATAGATAGATAGATAGATAGATAGATAGATAGATAGATAGATAGATAGATAGATAGAGAGAGAGTGAGAGAGAGAGATAGATAGAGAGAGAGAGAGAGAGAGAGAGAGAGAGAGAGAGAGAGAGAGAGAGAGAGAGAGAGAGAGAGAGAGAGAGAAACCAAAAAACAATCACGTGGAAGAGGATGACACTTGCCACACTGGTTACTGACAGAAGTAAACCACACGGTTTGTGCCTTCTCGAAGCCTCTACATACTGGCTAAACATGAAAACCTTTTCCCCCTCAAACTGGCCAAAACCGGCTGGTGGTCAAATGTTGTCTGCTTCAGTGTTTTCATCTAATTTCAACAGTAATGAAAAACAATTCTGACTGAGAACTAGAGATGAGCCTAATGAAGATCACATGTCGCAGGTCAACAACTTTCCTTGGCATGAGTTGGGCACTTAGTACCCATCTCATGCCAAGGAAACTTGTTGACTCAGGTGTCAATTCAAGGGGGAAAGGGTTAAGTACTGCACAAGCGGGTTGTAAACATAATGCAGAGTGAGTGCAGGCATATAAAAGCAAAAATACATACTGAAAGAAAGACAAAACAGGTCAATTATAAACGTAAGACAATCTGCGTAAAGGTATACAATATAAGCCTACTTGCCCTGTTGGCGAACGCTGTACCGATTGTTTTCTGAGACACGACTAACTTTACCATGTAATCGATCAGCCTAAGTACACTAATTTTTAAAAGATGGTTCCAAATTTGCCCGATTGCTCACGACTTCCCGTTTTTGATCTTTCAGTTAGCCTTTTCAGTGATTTTCAAATTAACCATTCATCAGGTGAACTCAGGCTGGAGGACAACCCAATTTGCGCACACTGGCCGGTGTGCATGTAAATCGTCGTTTGTTGCAGCTCGTCAATTTACAGATAGATATGCTAGCACAAATACATTCTGCCTACACATGCTAGCACACATAAAGCTCATACTGAAAAACATCTCGACAGCAGGGCTTTTTCTGGTGAGCTAAAGAGATAATATTTGCGGTTTGCGTAGGATATTAATATCATATCCTTATTTGTAATGTTAGCCGAGGCATTTTATTTCTCAGTTTACAACATTAAATTAACCAGCACCAATATTACAATATGTTATCTATGTTTTTCTTGTGGCATGTATGAAGATATTCAGGTCTTACTCCATAGAGAGAAAAATGTATTTGAAACAAGATATTGTCTGAGTAGTTAGCGGCCCACATTTTCCGTACACATCAACAACTATGGCGTCATACAATTTAGCTACTTACAAGAGGAGGTTCATTGAATCACTGGTATACGTCTGAAAAAGTAAGTCACTGTAATATTCTTTTATCCTATACCAAAACAGGATGAAAATGAAGTGAATCTAATCGGAAACATGTCATACTATATATGTACGGATATATTTTGTTGGCTTTAGAACCACTAATTTGAGGTAAAAGATCATGATGATCCAGTGATATGTTGACAAGAATTGCTGTTTCTTCTGCAAGTGCTGACTTTACTGCTGTGTAGATTAGATGCATTAGTGCTTACCAATGGTTGATCAACAGTGATATTACGAAGATATAATCCCATGCCTGAGTTTCACCTTACAAAATCATGCAAAGTCAATTAAAACCAAACGAAATCCCATGGATGCTTTCCCATCTATGCTAATATTTACTATAGGCTTAGAATCCACCATGACCAAGATACGAACTAATAAGTCGGTTTGATCTACCAGGGTCTCTAAAGGCCAAACCAGCAATACCAAAGGAAACCGCATCGTTTTAGTGTTTAACAGTATCAATTGGCTTATGATCCACCATTACATAAAAGCCGATAAGGCATTTTGGCTGCAAGCCAAAGAATAACAATGCCTACATTTCCAAGTTTTCTGCTATTTCCACTTCTCCTACATTCCTGTTGAATTCTTTTCAAACTTGTTGAGAATATACCTCGACTAGATCTGCACTAAATTTATTACCTGATTTAAACAATTTAAGGAACGAGAAATTATCTGTAACGATACATAAAAATCACGAAAACAAGGAGAAAGAATCGTAGCCCACCTGTTAACAATATGGAGGTCCAAGGGTCTCTAAAAGTATGCCTGTGAAATTTCAAAGCAATTGGCCAAGTGATTTTCGAGAAGAACATTTTACCGAAATTTCGACACAAAATACACAGAACTAATCCATAACGTGTCATCAATTCAATGAATATCATGAAGACTCACCAAATGCACATATATAACAAGTTTGAAGCGGATCTGGTTGATACGTTAAGAGAAGTAACAATGTGAATTGCCATTGTGATCCAAATTTGCACACATTAAAGTCAACAGGAATGTTTACATTAACGTAAAAACATTTTGATCAACCTTTGTTAAAAACCAGGGATCAAGAGCATCACCACCTAGACGGTGAGGCTTTGGATCCTGTTTACCCATTCCACAAGGTCCATTTTCCATTAGGTTTCAGCACACTCCGAGTGACGGTTTTGGAGAAGATGTAAATGGGAAAACACACACAAAATTTGCTAAATATAAAAAACGAAGTACTGCTGCACCTTATGAACAAATCGAGGTCAAGCGGTTTCCAGGGCTTACTGTATGCAAACACTCGGCCAAGTAGTATTAGATGATTCGTTACAATCTTGCCCTAAAATGACATATAAATTAACAACCAAATCAATGAATAAATCGATATAAAGATAAACAGAAAAACAAATAAAAAAATAGGTGAGCAAATAATTAAAATAGTAAATATTTTTGAAGGGAAAAAATGCATCTCCACTTCATTTCCAATATTGGTAAAGGTCACCAAGGAATAACCCCCAGGTATAAAATGTTAACTTGCTTTCACTGGTTTCACGCCCAATATTTCAAAATGTACCACGAAGCCAGACGGATTGTTTTGGCAAAAACAGCTCTTTAATCATTGCAATACACGTAGTGCGTTACTATGTACATATACAGCGACAGTACATCTAATTGCCCATACATGGTCCCAAAGTTTGCTTTCCACAATGTCGTCAAAATTGTTTTATACGAATTATTTTCTCAAAATCGACCATGCATAGGACGTTCGATCGGAAGTCGAAATGTAAACAATCTAGCGGACGGATGCAAATGGATTTCAGAGCTAAAATTTCGAGTGGCCATAAAATTTCGAATTATCGTTCAGTTATTTTAATTGCGTAGAAATAGGGTCTTATTATAACTTTAATCCTTCCATGCTGGAAACAATGTCATATCAATTGACGGCATTTAGATTCTACCACTCCCCCCCAAACTAGACATCCCAAGATATCCAATGTGTGCTAAAATGGCTATTATATATTTACAGATTTGCTCTATATACCAAAAGCAAAATGCATGGTAACTAGTTTAGGGGAGAGACACGACGATTTAGTGATCATATATCATGGAGTACGCAAAGCATACATCCTAACAATATGTTGACCTTTAGCATTTCAATATTCTGTATTTTCGAGAGAGGTGCTCCTTTTGTTTTTTGTTCTTTTTGTATTATATATATATATATATATATATATATATATATATATATATATATATATATATATATATATATATATTGCCAAATTTGTGACTGCTGCAGTTTGAGGGAGTTCTATCTGAGATTGGTTCCACTTACACACGGGTCGTACGGCTCTTCTCATTCATTTAAGTAGCAGCTGTACGGCCCGCCACAAAGTACATGTGAAAGTTTATTATTTTGATCTGATTGGTCTTGGGCATCTTTGAACTGCAATTAGAGATAAATTGTTGACAGGCACTTGGAGACACCTGACTATTAAGGGCTCACAGAATACAATACATTTTTTTTAGCTGCCGTTGCACACCGTCTTGCACAGGTAAATTATACAGGAGCTACTAAAAACAAGAGCCGCAGGGGGTCTAGCCGCTCTAAGAACATACAGCGTCAGATATGGCTTCTTCACTGTTCTGTTGATAGCAATAGTTAATGCTTTTAGTCACGCACAAATAGTCCTAGTTTCACCTTTATCCGGAAAAGGTGGGTTACCCTCTTATCCCTAGATTAAAGGCAAGGAGTGTCTGTTGATGCGCACGAATGCTTTGTTTACACATTATATGTAGAGAGTCCGCCACAGTGGTAGTCCTGCGGGAATTCAGGTAGTGGATGGCGCCGTCCGAATAAATATAATTTAATGGCCACAACAAAGATGCCCGATACAATCCTAATTTATTTTTGCACGCAGATAGGTGAGAGAACGATATATCAGTAAAATATGGTCCAATGGCAAAGTACAGGGGCAGAGGCTAGATGCGCATAGGTCGAAATAAGTGTGCATTTGCGAAATCTTCTTTAATCATTGCACTATGCCTCATAATCAGACGTGGGACGAAATTGCAGCCTTGAGAGGTAGTGGTAACAACTCGAGATTTAGCATGTATAGGTAGAAGCTTGTGGAAGTGATGGGAAATTAATTAGATTACTTGTAAGGCTAAAGTAACACTATTTTGGGATGTGGAATGGCTTATAATATCCACTCTTGGTGGCCCGAGCTTTTACCATATCATGAGTCCTTACATTAAATGTCCAATGCAAGAAAATATGACAAAGAACGGTACTTTGCCTAACTCTAAATAAAAAGTTATAACTGCAGTGATGCAGACCAGGGCCGTTGGTACGACGAATCAAATTGGTGTACTATAACTAAAAAGCATCCCTGGCTGCGCTATCAGAGTCTTCAAACTTATATGGCACGACATGAGATATAGCTCACGATTGCATTACATGTACCGGTAACACAGGAGTCATTGTTGTATGAATAACAAACTGACCTATAAATTTGTGCGTCAGATGGCAGGATAGTGGTCACGATAGTGGTCAGGCAACTATTGTGCCCGATACATAACAGTGTAAATAAAAGTCCTTATACTGCTGCTCTACATGTTGGTCATTGAGAATGGCTGTAGTTCTATAGAGATCACGCGCAAGAAGTGTAAAATCTTACTGCAGCTTTTACAATTTTATCATGTCACCGATGTCAGAATAATGAACAACGACAGTAAGAATAAACGCTACATTACATGCTGTGAAAGCATAAATATGGAGTAACCGAATGTCTTTTGGCGATGACACCAAAAAATGTAAACTGATACACCAGTAGCGATGCTGCCACGAATACAACTACACCACTGTTACACCACACAGCGTTACGAATATAACTATACCACTGTAACATCACACAGAGCTACGAATACAACTGCGCACTCCTACACCACACACAACTACGAATACAAACACACCACTGTTAGACCACACACAGCCCCTGTAGTCCATGCTGTCAGATGATATCTGGAACCATATAGTTATTGTACATCCACATATGTGCAATAGCTGTGTTTTGAAATAGCAGTTCTTAAATACACTCCCCATAACCTCAAATTGCATGACTTGTCATACACTTAGGAGCAGTCACCCTGACAGGCTGTCAATGTAAAATCATGAAGTATTGAAAAATTGCAGCATTGTTGTTGTTGTTGTTGTTGTTGTTGTTGTTGTTGTTGTTTTTTTGTTTTTTTTTTGTTTTTTTTGTTTTTTTGTTCTTGTTTTTTTCGACACAGCCAAGTTTTCTTATGTCCGATGTGCACTCTGAGACCTCAAAATTATACCTTACACTTACGTATTTCGTTATCACAGATAGAGCTTCCACATCCATTTATGATGACTGAGAAATCGCCATCCCAGGTAGACATAAAGACAAAAGATGGGAGAACTACTGGAAGGAGGCAATGGGAGTTTATTTTCACGCTTTCTTTTTTTACATTTCGATTTTTGTGATGCACGTTTTTCCCAGAAAAGCAAGCAATCGTATGTGCAGAGAGATCCCCTGATATAAAATTGTCAACTCCTTATCTCGCTACACAAATTCCTTGTATCCATTCTTTCGATGCTGGACTTTATTTTCTTCACAAACAACAATATCACACTAAAAACGTGATAACTGATCACTTAGTAATCGTTCAGAATCTGATCATGCTGAGTGTACCTACAGATTAAGGCTGCTAAACCCATTCTGCTGGGCAGCGTTCTCCATGCAAAGGTACACTGCGAGTATGAGTATGCTATCCTGACGCACATTCTGCAAATTTAGTTGCAGTTTACTGAAGTGTCAGTCATGTGATTAATATGTTGACCAACATAGGCAGGTCGGACCCATTTCGTTACGGAACAAATTAACTTGGTAATGTCATAATATGACATAACAATTACAAAGCCACTGAGCATCTCAATCTCCGCATTCCTCAGGGGTGATGCACCTTTATCACAAGCGAAGCAATAGTACTCGTCAGCTATATGTGACACTGTTTTTTTCCAGTCAGTATAAAGTTACTTCTGCTAGCTCACTTATTTATTAAAAGACTATAAAGAAGCAAGCATGTTCATCTCCTAACGTTCCTGAAGCCACTCATTCAGGCTACGGGAATATCAAGAAGGAGACATGGTTGGAAATGCAGTGGTTGCAGGTATCTCACTGATAGGTCGGACCATGGGATCTCTTTGAGCAACTTCAGGCATATTTCATGTTTTAATATCCATAATATAGGTTTACAGAAATGAGTCGCAATGACGTTGCTAGAATTTAGTAACAAGAGGACCATACTCTAAGTTGTATTGTGGCAGGTAAGCTTGCATAGGTATCCAATGTTTAAGGCATTGCTTCGTGCTCAGGTAAGTATAGTATTTCAGCCATCACAAGCAACACAGCACTCAGGTTACATATAGATCTAACATAGACATCGGTGGTCAATGAAGCAGTGCAAGGGCCGCCACTGATACCACCAAGGATTTTCTATAATTCTAAGATTGAGCATAGAAGGACGATCGTTTCGTTGAAGGTAGAATCCACGCATAGGATACCACCCTGCACGAATACAGATGCTGCACATGGGACACTGTGGTGGAAATTGCTAAGCAGTTGATGTAACAGACTTTGTACTACAATTTTCCTCCAAAAGAGATACAAACTTAATTATTTATTAGTGGTTACCAGTGGATCTACGATGCAATTTCGTGGTATTTTATATATGAATGTCCATATGCTTACTTACACTGCTAGGTCAAGTGACAACTTATGCAGAACGCTACTCGAACGCAACATTCCGTTTGGGTATTTTTTTTTTATGGTTCACCAACCTTTGTTGTGCATATGGGCATTTCTAGACATAGACAGAAAAACAGGGCAACAGATGTGGTTTAGCGAGAATTTTTTGGGCATATACTGTTCATAAACTGTATGGTTTATATATCCATATTACTGTTCCTTTGCTACAAGTGTAGATATGGTAACCCAGCTGCAGTTTTTTGCTATGGATTATAAACAATCTTTTTTAATTGAACATTTGCCTATTTAGTTAGAGGCTGAATACTGCCTGGTACACGCAGAGTTTCCAGTATACATTGCACTGTGTACAATTGCATTTTCGTGTTGTGTTGCGGGGAAGACACTGTCAAGGGTCGTGGCGGGTCTTATCGTGACACAACGCGGACCATTCTGCAACTTGATATGCACGTGGTCTTGGACTGTTTGGTTACAGTTGTATGCAAGTTTTAAGATGCATTGCACAAGATTCTATATGATGCTTTTGCTTCATTTTTTAGAACAGAATCTAGTATTTTCAATGCACATTGTTTAAGTCGTACCTGCAAGATAGGTTTTTTTTGTGCTCACTTTATGCTCTCGTTTTACAAGGTATAGTAATGTGACCCAGGAGTCAAGTGGTGATGTGCCTCCCACGGTGGCAAAGAGAAACAACTGGAATGTGCTGATCTGAGGCCAGTGGCTGCGAACAAGGGCAACTCACTGGTATGCCCTTTAAATACAAACGCAGTTCAACTTGGTGGCCAAGACACCCAGCATTGTCAACCCAGACCGCGAAGTATTCCACCATGCCAGTTGCTCCCCAACATCACCAGGGTGACATAGTCTTCCATCATCAACAAATCCATATTTGGAATGGTGCATGGTATGATGTTGAGATTATACCAGCAAAGCACATCCCAGTCAACTGATCTGGCCACAACACCCAGCAGGGATGCAGGATGTGATCCACATCATAGCCACCAAACTCAGAGTTCAAGCATCGGCAATCAGTACCAGATAATCTCTTCAGCCAGCAGATACTGATTGGGGTTGGGGGGGTCGGGCTTTTTTTCTTAATTTAAGCCAGTCATTGTGGCTGATAAATCTATAGCCCTTTTTAAACTTGATTCAAACTGTACAGATAACGCAGCTTCCAACTTCAACATCTCAAAACAAGACAAAAAATGATTCTCTCCATGTGCTCAGGCAGCCATGTAATACCAGATTCAGAAAATATCTACATGAATCTGTCACAAAAAGATCCAGTTAAACAAGTAATCGGCATCCAACCTTAACTTGCAATTCCAAAGTTAAAACTCTAAAATGCGCATCAGAAGATTTGTAGAAACAGAAATTCTTGGTGAAATTTTTCAAATTTGCTTTCTGCAGACCTCTCTCGGGTCCCCCTCACCTACTAGAGGCAAAATGGAATCTTCTTCTGGTACAAGTGCATAATTATAATAGCCATGGTCTTCAAACTAAGAAATCTTACCAGGAGACGCTCAAAGGCCATGCACTTGTGCCCTTAAATGAACCACCCGTTGAGACGTTTGTGGTCAATCCAGAAGGTGTATGTCCGAGGACTACTCCAGAGAAATTAGACTGATTCACCACCAGTCCTATCCTTCAGTTCGTTCTCAATGACGGTATCCCTTGAGATTCCACCCGTTGAGACGTTTATGGTTAATCCCCTAGGTGTATGTCCGAAGACCACTCCAGAGCAATTCAAAATGATTCACAATCCGTCCTATCCTTCCGTTATTTCTCAAAGATGGTATACCTTGAACTCCCACTTTAGTAATATATCCCAAAGTCTACAATGTAATATCGGACATCAAAAAAGGCTGGAAGAGAAGCTTTGGTAGAAAAACGGATATTTTGGTTGCCCTTCAGATCATCCTTTTGTATCCAGATTCATATCCCCAATGGGTATCTTTTGGGTGGAAATAAATATTATCACAGAAATCTAGCGATAGGCTATCGGTAGAGCTACACCTTATTTCAATGCTTCTGTTTAGCAGGGAGTAAGGTGCTTAATAAAGAAAAAATATACACAGAGAACACGCTGTGATGGGCCATTGTATAATACCAAATTCTTAAGTATCCTGGAACTTGGAGCTATTCACAGATATGTGTACAGCGCTTTCTGTTCCCTTTCACCGTGATATCAACTTGTGGACCAGCACTTGTCTTCCATTTTAACTGCAGACCTGAATACAATCACATCAGAGAAATATTTCGTAGCTAACAAAGTACAGAAACATCACCTACAGATTGATACAATCTACGAAAAAAATAAGGTAACACTGAATGAAATTCACTAAGTGATCGATCTCTTAAAGTTTGCCTGCAGTGTGGCAGCAGGGAGTTCATTTCTACAAAGGCTTATTGATTCCATAGTTGGCCTTCAGAAACAGTATCATAGCATTTGCATAAGAGCTTCAGTGCCAGTAAACTGCAAAATCTGAAAATCATTTATTGATTCATTAAATGCTAAATCATCTTTATCAGGAGAACAGCTCGCTTCTTTCACAATTCACCTGTTCACTGATGTGTTTGCATCCTCAGGGTTCTGAAATTTATAGTAAACACTTTTGGGGGAAGGGGGGGCATGACCAGTAGTCATTCCTCCATTACACACACAAATACTAGACCTTTACCGGATCATGCTCACAGTCCACATGTAATATGTATATCTACTTAACAATTATATTCTTGTCAGACAATAAAGCCACGGTTATAAAATAATGAAATGTATTACAATGTAAAACATTTATATCACTGGCCAGGTCTTTTTTTCCTGTTAACATAATTTAGTTTTCCAGACACGCCGCATAACAGATATATTTAATACTAACACAAACATATTATCTCGTTATAAGGTCTGAGAAAAAGACTAAGGTTATACTGAAAGAAATCCACTAGGTGATTGGTCTCATACATTTCGCCTGTGGTGTTGCAGCAGAGGATGTTCTAATAATGAAAGTATACCTGGCTTCCTCTATAGGTGTTAATTTACGCTACGTTATAGAACATGTATACAGATTTCCGTCATGATTAGCCATTTCCCCCTACAGAGAAGAATATTTTTACTTTGGATTAGTTTGAATATTAGTATCAGCTTTAGTTCACGGAAAAAGAACAAAACCGCATGTAGGCTCAATCATAATCGGTCTTTCAGCGCGTTCACAAAATGTTGTCAGAATGCAGCAAACAACCATTAAGCCTGTCAGTTTTCAAGCAACAATACTAATATCAAATACGCTTTGCAGTTCATGTAAGGCCTCACAAGCACCTTTCCAAAATAAATATTTATGTACAATATACAGGACCGTCTTTTGTTTGGCCTGAAAATTATAAGCATTTTCGTCATATCAGAAAGAGTAACGCAGTGTTTCTCTGATCCCACTCTTGTTGCTGTCTCTGGTGGTGTGCCACTCTACTGCCAAGGGAGCTTTGTCTATATACATATAAATATATATATATATATATATATATATATATATATATATATATATATATATATATATATATATATATATATATATATATATATATATATATATATACATATATATATATAAACTGGCTGGGTCTATCATTTCTCCTCTGAATTGTTTGGTGACTAAGAGTGTGGTCTTGCTTAGTATGCATCTTAGTCGCTTATGTATATTCTCCAAACTCAGAAATTAGAAATGAGAAGTGTGGTTATTTTTACAACAATACATACAGGTGAGGTATAATATGCAAACATAACAGTTATATTTGCAAGATAAGAGCACATGATATGAAAAACTGGTTATGTTAAATTGACCCCAGTTGAGGACATGATGTCCGCTATCACTGGGGCCACCTAGGATATGAATAAGCCTGAACAAATTATTTCAGCAGTAAGTTGATCATGATGGAGTAACAGTTAAATGAAGACGAGATGACAAAAAGCTTTAGTGGTTGCATACAAAAAATCTCGAATAGTACATGTTTCTTTGCATTTACTAATAAAATGAGTTTCACCGTATTTTGAAATACTAGATAGAAAAGGGGGTATGGAGTATGACTTTAAAGAAAGGAGGTGTACTTTTAAGGAGTGAAGGTGTTAAAAATCTGATACATTTACGGGTTGTAATTTTTAGGAACAACGAGTTGCATGGGTTCCTTGTTTCGCTTCTAGTGTAATATTGGTGATTAGCAGGTGCCTGTGCAAAATTATCATTGAAATATGCAGGTATATTGCTCTGAATGTTTAGGAAGTAAAATGTGAGAGCCTTATGTTTGAACAAATTTTCAACTTAGTGAATGTTAAGACTTTTAAAAAGTGGTTCTGTATCGGCGTTATATATTTTTAAACTAATCAGCTACACAAAACATTTTTGTAACTTGAAAATACGGTCACAATAGAAACCCCATGCTAGGATGGCATAATTAAGATGGCGTAGAAAAAGCAAATTATACAGAAGTAAGAGAGTGTTGACAGGTAAATACTTATTCGGTTGTTTGAACATAATTTTCAATTTCCAATGTTTACTGCCAATTTTGTTGATGTGGGGTTCCCAACTTAAGGTCTCGTGAATTCGTAAACCCAGACAATCAAATTCATACATTTTTGAAACAGAAATAGCATTGATTTTTAGATGTAAACTCTCCTGTATTTTTTGATGGAGACAATGAAATGCCATATGCTTCGTTCTTGCTATATTCAAGGATAATTTGTTAACAGCTAGATAGTCATACACTGTCTGTAATTCCTTATTGATGTTTTCTGACATGTTACCGTGTGTGTTAGTGCTAATCGAGTGGTTAAAGGAACAGAGATGATTTACCAAAGTTGTTTCGTCCACATAAAAAATCAAATTTTGATGAAACAAATTGCATATTATCTTGTGTAGATTGTAAAAAGCAAAGGTCCAAGGATAGACCCCTGCAGGAGCCCAGTTTGAAGAAAAGAAGGGCAGAACACACGTTATCGCGAGTAACATATCAAGATCTACCAGTAAGGTCACTTTTGAACCTTGGTAAAGGAATGGCTTAATAGGATAATGTTTTAGTTAATGTAGAAACAATTATTATTCAATGTATCGAAGGCCTTGGATATATCTTACTAAATGCTAATAGGCAATCTTCCAGAATCAAGAAACCTAGGAGTTGTATTTACAAACTCAAGAGCTGCTGTTTCAGTCGAATAACCAGTTTTAAAACCGTATTGGCTTTTGTAGAAAAGTTGATGCGACCTAAAAAAAATAGTCTAAAAATTGCTTATAAACTACTTTTCAAATACTTCGGACAAAACAGGAATGAGCGAAATCGGTGTACAGTTGCGTGTTAAAGCTGTTCATACCGACTTTTCCGAACCATCATTAATCATGCATTCCATTGTTGGCCTGATTGTCCAATCAGCAAGTGGCCCAGTCGGGCCACGCTTTCATGTGTTCACAACGGATGCCACGGCTAACGCTAGTGATTACAGCATGGATTGTGCTAAACAGTGCATATCTTTCACCTAAAATGTCACATCAGTGGTGAAATGTGCATGTTTAGGTTGCTGATGGTTTAATTTTTCATTAAATCTAAGCACATCCTGTGTTTTACCAGCGTGGTGGGGGCACAAACTGTACACAAAGCAGAGTGCGCTTCCCGGGAAGAAGTGAACCGAATAAACCCGAATCCTATGAACGGGTCTATTGAGCATTAGTTTCCCTTTTGAAAAGTGGTAGTGACTTTGCGATCTTGAGTTTCTTGGGAAAAATTCCTGTCATTAAAGATCCATTGATTATAAAGCTAAGAGCTTCAGAAAGGGAATGAATTATGCCTTTAAAAAGTTTCATCGATATATCTTAGTTGCTGGTTTTAGATGTAAAATTTCTCAAAATGGATGCAATATCATTGCGATTGATCCCTCTAAAGGAAACAACATCATCTTTATGGTTTGGGAGGTAAGATGTCAACGAAGGTAAGCCAAACGTTTTTATTCTATTGGCCATAACTTCAATTATGAATTACATCATAACAAAACGGTGAAACTTGTTAAACAGGTAGTACTGACTTGCCTTGGTGCTTATATAAATAAATACCCTTGTTTTTTTACTCTAGCGCTTCTACAAGTTGTGAAAGTGTTAAAGGGTTGCCCTGGGTATTATTTTCATACATTATGCCGAAGGATAGCAAGGATTCCATGCTTAAGGACAAATTGGGTGACTTGCCTGACGCAAAACTTGAAATTCAAAAACGAGAAATTCTATCACTCTTCGATAACAAATTCGATCACTGTGAAGGACGACAGCTTTCTTTGGAAACAAAGGGCTTGACCAAGAGCAACAGATCAAGGAAATAACACTGAGTCACGCAGCGATATAAACAGCTTACGTACAGAGCCGCATGAGACAAAACGCAAACTCAGTGGCAATGAGCAGCACAGTCGTAGATGGGCAGTGAGACCTCATGGCCTGCCTGTCCCTAACAAACTTTCGGAGGAAAATCCAAACAAAGTGACAGCTGATTTCCTACTAGAGCACCTGAGCTTCAATATTCCTGGAGATAGAATGTGCACATCGAGTGGGAGCCAGCTCTGATGGTAAGCAAATCCTGGTTGTCAATTTTCTCGTCGCGACCTTCCTGAAGATACCATTCATGTGCGGAAAAAATGAAAGCTACTGGATATTTGATTTAGAAGGATGCAACTGTTCCAAACAGAAAACTCTTGAATAGACTAAAATATCATCAGAAAATTGAAGATACCTGGCTTGTCTCTAGCAAGGTATGGGCGAAAACCGATTGCAGAAAAAGTTTCACGTAAATATCATGGATAACATTTACACTTTAATTTATAAAACGATCCAATTAATTTATTAGAGAGTGTCATTGCCATATCCAAACCGTAGTCCTAACGAAACAAACCTACGTCAATTCCGACAAAAGGCAATGTTCCTTGGTATGTTATGCTCAATCACATAAATTTATAGTTCGTCTGTATCCAAAAGAGTCTAAAACGTACATTCAAAGGTCCATAGGGCTAAAAAAAAAAAAAGCCAGGTCTGGTTTTACGGTGAAAAGAATGTAAAAAGGTTGTTTCAAAATATAGGCCTACTGCAGTAAATTGGCTTGAACAGGTGCATCATTCATGGGTATTTAGGACCGTACAATTCATGAAAAGGGACCAAAATCTGCAGCACAGCTCTGCATGACTTTTGGGGCCGTTTATTGTTGTCCAAAGCAGTATTCGGCAACACCATGTATGCCTGCTTTATCTTTTGGCGTGTTTTTACCAGTTGCTTTCTCCTAGTACGGCGTTGGGCTGCATCAGGTATAGCCCTGCTTCACATACAAGAACATTTTGCAGGACTTGCTACATATGCGGCGGTGATCTCACCAAATACTCATTTGATTTGATTTGAACTTTATTCCATTGCCAGGGTCACTGGCGTAGTATAAATAACACTGCTCTCCAGCCAGGCCCTGGATGACAAAATGGCGAATACAGAATTATGAGATGAAGTTAAATACACGATAATTATAAATATAAACAAAACAGATGACAACAGGATAAGCAGCCAAACAGTAAAATATATACTTGAATCTATGAAACAGAGTGTGCAATTAAATATAGAGATACCAATAAAAATTAAAGAAAAAGCAATTTAGATACATTGACACAGAATTAAAACACCACAGAAAACTGTCCATACATACAATTAACGCACCGGATAATCCAAATATAAATAATTACTCAAAGTTTATATCACAGTAAATACATTAAAACGTCTCAAATTAGCTAGTGTGACAATTAAGGGCAGATTTAAAAGGTGATATGGAGGATATGGAGGACAAATTTCTTATCATTGGGTACAATAAATTCCATTCAACTGCACGTCTATAAACCAAGCTTTTTTTGTCATAGTTATTGTTAATGGAGGAGAGGCTTTGGGCACTTTTTGAGATCAACTAAGTAGAGTAAGAGTGATTGCATACTGAAATTTCGCTCGAGGTGTCTGGGAGGACGTTATGTGTAATTTTATATTTGGAAATTCTCAGATGGTTATTGCCAAATATAGTGTTGGGCCACACATTGCGCCCTGCTTGATATTAAGTTTCATTTTGCAGGACTTTAAACATGTTCCTGTGTCCGTCTTTATGAAATTTGTCGGCTTAGCTTCTTTGCACCTAAGATGCCGTTCTTGTGGGTATTTTCCAATGATTCAAAATACTTATCAGTTGTTAATTTTATTTTGGTTTATACTTCATTCTTCTCGCTGTTTATTAGTTTGTATCAAAAATATCACTTTCGTATTGTTATCTAACTCACATAATCATACAAAAGATGATTTTGGTGCAATATGGCTAGGTACTTTGTATTCTTTTGATTCTCTGTTAAATCCAATCCTGTCGATTGTAAATGGACTGTTTGAGAGGCCTGCTGTAACAAATATTTCTCTTTTCTTATACTTTTTTTTTTTTTTTTTTTTTTTTTTTTTTTTTGTTTGTTTTTTTGTTTTGTTTTGTTTTGTTCATTTTGTGTTTTTTTTTTGGTACTGTTTTTGTATTTTTGGGGGGGATGGGGGGATGTTACCTGTTTTAGTAAGTTTTCCATTCCCTTTCTGATTTTATTTTACTTCTTTTCCATCTAGTTTCTACTCGTACTATAGGTTGAATGTTTTGCCTGTTTGATGTGTTGTATTTTTTTTATTTATATGGTACTTGGGCTTCCAGAGTAAATCAGCTCTTGTTAATAGAGGCTCTTCAGGTAAGGTTCTTTCGTACCGATATTTTCCCCTGCTCCAAGATTCGCGTTTGACATATATGTGTGTCATATGGATATCTCATATATTGCATTTTATATTGTTGATGTCGTGTAGTTTAACATTTATCAACTTTGATGTATGGCCAATACAAATATTATCCTAGATTGAATAGAGGGAGTTGGCGTGGATTCTCTCTTGACATTATTGGATATAAACCCAGTCTTTGATTTAATGACCCAAACACATTTGAACCCAAGTTAATTGAATAATCCCCGTGTTATAATATGGACGAATGTTTGTCCTATTTGAAACAAAATGCAAAATAATTTTACTATGATCAGCTTAAATTGTGCGTTTATACATGCTAAATTTAAAAAGACAAATATTTTTGCTTGCATCATCTAGATTTTTATGGATGTCTAACTGTGGCCGTTTGTTTGCCGGAAACATGACTAAATGACGATTCTGATTTATCGGTCTTATGGATCTTAACCTCACAAGCAAAAATCTGCACTGCTCATAAAGCTCTCTCTCCCTCTCTCACTCTCTCTTTCTCTCTCTCTCTCTCTTTCTCTCTCTCTCTCTCTCTCTCTCTCTCTCTATATATATATATATATATATATATATATATATATATTAACATATTAGCAGATTAACCTGCTTGAGGTTGCCTTTTAGATGGCATAACACCGTTGACTTTCTTACCACAGATTACTCTGCTTACTAGGCTATCTGATCTGAGTGGTAGTACGATCAATAATGCTTTCCTGGAATTGTCTGATACCAACGCATTTAGATAAAATTCGGGAATAAAAATTTCTACAATCTGCCACTTCTCACCGTGTTTCAGATGTTTAGATTCCCTTAAGACTAAGATTTGCTCAGTAGATGAATTTGTGGAGGTACGTAATCGGATGCAATTAACAAAATTGAAAGCCAAATTATCAGATGCTCAACTTAATAAACACCTTTAAACAGCTTCTCATACTGATCCCGACCTTTCTTACAAAAAAGTATTGTAACTGCTCTGGACAACAATTTTCGTGTTAAAATTGTAAAATTTCAAGAACATAAACATCAAAAAGTCCCTGGATAAGTCAATGAATTGTACGCTCTAGGTCACCTAGATATGGATTGTATAAATAATTAAGGGGAATTCCCTTTGATAATGAAGAGTATGAAGGCCGTTATACAGGTTTTCCCACCTACAACAAAATTCTAAAAAACAATGTTCACGTTGGTAAGAAAGAATAATTCAAGTCTTGCTTTAACAGATATAAAAATGACACAAAGAAAACTCGGTTTACAATAACTAACATTTCAAAGAAACATCAAAATAAAAAGAGCTTCCCAGACTCCTTTGAAAAAGAAAGCGAGATATGTACCGACAAATGAGCAATTGCAAATAGTTTTAATACATACTTTGCAATTCTTTGACCAAATTTAGCATCCAAAACGGTTCTACCTGCAAATTGTCCATTCAATGATTGTCTGAATAGCCCAGTTCAAAATAGATTTTTGTTCAATTTTGCTGCGGAGGACACGATTCTCAAAATGATTGATTCATTCACACCTCAACATAGTTTTGGTGATAACCGACTCTGAATGAATCTACTAAAGGTTTTAAATCTTCAGGTATCAAAAGCAATTACTTCATTATAAATCAGTCCCTAAATACTGGTTTATTCCCAGATATGTTGAAAATAGCAAAACTGGTATCTATCTTTAAGAAAGAGAACGCTTCCTTACTTGGTATTTACAGACCTAATTCTGTATCACCAACTATATTCAAAATGTTTGAAATAGTTATGTATAATCAGATGTAAGAATATTTCACACATTATGGCTTACTGTATAGGAGTCAATATGGTTTTCGTAAAGACCATTCCACCGATGTAGCGGCCTTGGAACTTATTGATACAATAATATTGGATATGGACAGAGAAAAAAATCATTTTAACATATTCATGGATCTTTCGAAAGTGTTCGATACCTTAGATCACGATGTCTTGGTTACTAAACTAAGTTACCACGGTATTAAAGATATGGCTTTGAATCTTTTTAAGGCTTTTTTACATCTAAAAAAGATGTGTTGTTTGTGAGGAACCTAATCAGAACTATTATATGTACAACCTGGTGTTCTACAAGGATCAATTCTGGGATATTTACCTTATATATATATATATATATATATATATATATATATATATATATATATATATATATATATATATATATATATATATATATATATATATATATATATATATATATATATATATATATATATGCTGATATACATGTATTTACCTCTGTGAGCCCTTGCAACCAGTCTGGTGTTGATGGAAATGTTTCTAGACTTTTAAACTCTGGACTTACTAAGATAAACACATGGCACAAGGTAAATTTGTTGTCTCTCAACATAAAAAAAACTATATTTATGGCATTTGCGAGAAAACTGAACACATGAATGGACACTTTATGGGTTTAACATGAGATAAGCACCTTAGTTGTAAAATCATACACAAAAGGTTGCTTCGAAAATTTCTTAGATAACAGGCATCATGAATAAGTTGAAAATTTTCTTTCCTCAGATATCCTACAAACTATTTAAAACTCCCTTATTCTTTTTCGTTTTAAATACCGTTTGTTTGCATCATAAGTTGGAAAAGCTGGTAAAAATTCAACAAGGCTCTTCCAAACTAAAACCAAAGCAATTAGCCTCAGGATAAGTTTTAAATTATTCTTTCGTTTTGACAGTTTTGTACTTAACAGTAAGATTTAGTGTCATGCAACTATCTCTTCTATTAGGTCAAACGTGACTACACTCATGTTTCTGTCATCTGCATGTAAGAGTAGAACATGTGATAGCGATCTGATCAAAATTTTAACATGTATCTCCTGACAACTAGTTTTTCTTAATTTATTTTTGAATGTGTATGCACTTGTACAAGTATCTTCACTTTGGTCAAATAAACTATCCTGAATCCTCATTTGTATATAAGTTAGTCTGTCCGAAGATATTGCTATACAAACTGGCAAACGTATGTAAATAGATAAGTGCTAGTGCCAAAATATTTGGGTGACTTGGATATATTATGGTTATGGCGATCACCATTATCGGAATAAAGATTAACTTGTTGCATTCTAGGTGTTAAATTCATCAACATACTCCACATATGGTGTGTGCCATTTAGATGGTACTTAGTCTTCTCTATACAAGGTGTGGCTCCGCACTATGTTTTCATTTCTTCCTTGCAATGCTCATGATATAATGATATGTTTGAATATTCTTTGCTTCAAGATACCATGCAGGTTTGGCATTGGAAACTGGTGACTGGCAGGAACTCAATGCCTCTGAACAATGAGAATAGTCACGTGGTATGTTGTCAGTACGTCACAAGACCGATTCAATCTGGATGGAATATGTCACTCATTGAATTGTAAAGCAAATCTTTGTACAAAAGTACACACTTTTCTAACACACGTGAATCAATCGTGCCTAGCATGAGCTCTTTTTGTCACGATCAAATCTTAACTCAATCATCTGTATATAACTGTTTGTATACACAAAAACAAGGCAATATGCCCATTGTATATTTTTATTTTCTGCATTTGTTTGTTTCTTTGCCGAACAGTTTGTGTCCTAAGACCCAGTCTCTGCAAATTGAAAATGTTTAGATCATAGTCTCGCGAACAACATGCACAATGTAGGAAGCTTTCAAAATATTAAGGATTATTTCGATAGTTGAAAACATTATGCACATTATGCAGACACTGAAGATGCTAAGATACCCAAAAGCACGTATTCCATTGCATCTAGATCACACGAGACATGCAATACATTTTGATCTCTTGCAGCCCCTAATAAACCTAAGTGATCTGCTTATACGTACCTGGTACATATGTAAATTAGTTCTGTGTTATTAGCAATAAATTAATGATTAATAAAATACCTACATTTTTTTTTTATTTCTTTCCATCCTCTCAGGACAAGATTCTGGTTTTTGAAAAGCTCACACGACAAGTAAATTGAGGCAGTTGTCTCGAGCACCTAAGAGTAAATACGACACCTTTTATGGTTGAGGAGCTGATATGGTATGAATTTGATCCATATTAAATGCTCGTAACATGTTTCACTTCTTAATCTGAAGAGGGCAAGTGACCCAATCTCAAGCTCGAATGCCGCCAAACAGGCATGCATTCTGCTGGTTCCTTTTACTTCCACAACGTTATAGAAATATTGTAAAACATTAGGCAGGATACGGTTTCGTTTACCACCTGCATACGAATAAATTAGTATCCAACAGAAGAATGAACAGTGTGCATTCAGGCAGAAAATCCTATGTTACTTGCCCATCACAGGTTAAGGTGTGTGATAGTTTGAAATCTATAAAATATTTCTCTTTGCCTTACATAAATCAATGATACAGAATAAGGTATGTAAGTATTGAAAACACAACCATCAGCAATTTTCCTGGATTAAAGTAATTTTAAATTATAACTTACTAATTTCACGTTTCTTGGATAACTTCTAACTACAACTCGGACAGCTGCAGTTTACAAATCTTTAGTCGCTTCCAGGTTTGGATCATAGACCTTATCACTACATATCCATTGCTGCCCACTGAACACATTTCTTTTGAAATAATGCACTCGTTTCCTTAAGTGAGTGATTGGAACCTCAGGCTGAAAATGGCCATCGCTGTATCACGGAAATATCAAATATCAATTGCCCATTTTTCCACCAATCCACTTTAATAAAATGTGTGTAAGCATAATAAATGGAGTTTGTTGAAGTAAATATAGATACATATTTGGGGTTATCATGTACGATAAAGTTGAGGTTTAAATATACTAGACACTAATTCAATATCAGATGTCCCTCCCTTTCTGCATTAATGCATCCCATTGATTCCTCTTTTTTAGTTTTGGGGTTTTTTTTTTTTTTTTTTTTTTTTTTTTTTTTTTTTTTTGTTTTGTTTGGTTTTTTTTGTGTTTTTTTTTGTTTTTTGTTTTTGTTACTTCCTCAGTTTATTTCACTGTGCATTTATATCCGTGAGGGATATGACACTACTTTGTCCAACTGAAATAATGTACAGGCTTTTTCATATGGCTGCGTTTAGCTCCATCAAGCCATAATTACTTGGCGCATAAAAGCAGCACATTTATTAGCTGTTTTAATATTTCCCAGAAAAAACGTACGGCTGTCCTTTTACATCAAACAACCGGGAAAAAAATCAAGCGCATTCATGGCGACACAAGGTCCAAACGCACACCACAACTGCAACCTGTGTTCTAAGATATGGATACAGCTAATGTCACACTGAAAGGCAGATGGAAACGGATCGTATTAATATAGACTCTTTAAAGGAAAAAAAGCATCCCTTCTCAAATCAGTAAGTATGTTCAAGTATACATTACCGACTCCAATTAAATAGCTGTTAGTCTCATGTGGACCTCCCCTAAGTTGAATTATATTAAGAAGACCCCCATGGTATAAAAAGTAAATATTAGTATGCTAAAAAAATTATCTTCGGCCATTGGATATCAGGTGAAGGATCATTTGACCAATTAAAACATATGTGATATTAAATTGAGCAAAGATGGAAGAAATTTAAGCTGGGTGGGCTGTCAATGGACAAATTAAATTATTTTCGGCTGTGTTTTGTTACTATCCAGAATGACAGAATCAAATGTTTTCGTTAGTAGAGGACGTGTCACTTCGTTTTTTCGGATCCTGTGACCGACGAGACAAGCGAGTCTAGTTGCGGTAAACTTATACATCTATAGACGAAATTACGCTACGAAGCTAGCACATATCTTTCCAGTAGTGACCTAATACATCAGTGAAGCCATTTTCCGAAGAGAAGTAAGCTTTTTTAGTTTTCAAAGAGCGAGCGTTATATTTTAACGTGGCATTCACGGCTTTGTTTACCAACCGGCATTCTACCTACAATTCAACAAATAGCAGTCCTAAAGCTTACATTATCGCTCAATTCCGCATTGGCTAGACAAGTCTGTTTCACAGAATACGAAAAAGGCTTCGAAGAAAAACGAAGCAAACATAAGAGTAAAGAAAAGCTCAATAAAAATGTGAGAGGGAGTTAGGCAAGTTGCAAAACAGTTATTGTGATGAGGAAAGGGACAATTAATGGACATGTTTAGTGTGTGAAAAATTTTTGGCAGATGATGATAATAAACAATCGAGTGCGTTGGTGGCTGCGAGAAGCAATTGTGGCAGAGGCCAATATAAAGAAACTCGCCGATGACCTAGCAGAAAAGTTCCAGACGTTAAAAAATCAATTGAACAAGTAAATGTGTTCTTGCAAAAAAAGATGTTCTGGATCAGATAAACAGGATATGGCCAAAAGAGGTCAAATCGAAAACAAATTAAGTAGGTAGTGACAACGTAACAGAAATAAAGAAAATTGTAAATGACGCCCTGTACAAACAAAACATGGATGAAATATTGAAAGAAAGGAGAGAAAAGAACATTCTCATACACAGAGCACCCAAAAAAACTGACTCCGAGCCAGAACACAGAAAAGGCCATGACACCTCTTTTTCAACTCCCTATGCACCGTTTTATTACAGATTCCAGAAATTGAGATAAAGACCATTAGGAGACTAGGATCTAAAAAAAGTGGTTTTCAAGCATCACATGGACCTTTGATAATCGCTCAAACAAATAAGGATGATAAACAGTTTATTATGTAAACCTTATGAAACTAAAGGATGCTGAGGAAAACAATAAGAACATGCATCATATTGATTCACTTTAATAAGTGCTGGTCACGGCCTTACCCCTGAAGAACGGGAAAAATACAAAACAAAAAATTACTCAGGCCAAGAAAAAGGAGGAAGTACAGCCCAAGGGGGCGTTGGATCTTCCGAATGAGAGCCCGCCATGGGACCTGAAAATTGTGAAAATCAAGAATCAAAATTACAGCGACTAGGAAACATGAATTACTTCTTTTTAGTTACAAATGTCATTAGGTGTCTAATGACAAATTTGGAAAGCTTACTAAGTAAATTTGATGAGTTCTCAGCAATAATCCATGAGAAACTCGACATATTTTTGGAACAAAAACATGTTTAGAAATAGACATCACTGATGATTATGCTTACATTAGAGGTTTTCAATCGTTTAGAATGGATAGATCAGATGTGAGAGCAAGGGTAATAATATATGTAAGAGACAAGACGAAAGCGTTCTGTCTCCAGAAAAGGTGACAGTTCCCCAGAACATGATATGATGATTCTCAAACAAACTTGAATTAACTGGTTTTATTTGAAAGGGTATAATAATGGTCACTGGGGACTTTATTCTTCCCTTGATAGACTGCAAAAATTGCATGGCAAGACAGAGAGGGCTTCATCTTCCATCCGTTTCATGATAACTAAGTGACTTATTCATTAAACAACATATGGTAGATTTTACACGTCAGAGAGGTGAAGCTGTCAAACCTATTTAGACTCCTAAAATGATTTTGACACATCAAATATAGTTATAGATTGCCCCTTGGAAAAAGGTGACCACTGTGTTATAACTTGGAACTATTTACACAATTTCGAATAAAAATGGCTAGGATGTATACAGGGATGAATTTAACAAAGCTGATTACAAAAAAATGAACCGATTATTATCAGCGAAAGACTGGAGTCTTGTTACCTCAGCAACTGATGTAATTGATGCATCGGAATATTTGAATGCCGCATTTGGGTAATATTGTAAATGTTTGTAAAACGAAGAAAGGGTCTGGCTCCGTCCGCTAATGCCATATTCGTTCGACTGGTTTGGCTAGTTGAGTGGTTCTTCAGACACTGAACATTTCAACTGCTGCAGCGTGGTACCGTTAAATCCGTAACGTATGTTTGTTACGTGATAATATAGTACGTTGACAACACAAGAAATAATATTATAAATGAGTGTGTACCTAAAGTTAAAATTACAAGTGGAACCAAAGTAAAACCACCCTGGTTCAACACAGAAGCCGAAAAAGCAGGAAGAAGGAAATTATTGCATTGAAACGATACCTAGAAACAAGGTCTTATACTAGATATAGAGAGTATGTGAAAAGGCGAAACAAAGTCACAAAGAAATTGAGATCCAACAAGAGAAACTATGAAAAAAAAAGTTATGTAAAAAAAAATTGAGAGCAATTCAAAAGCATTCTACATATATGCAGACAGTAAAAATAAATCACGATCAACAACAACTGGTTTTCGTAAGGAAGATGGTTCGACAACCTCAGATGATCTAGAAACAGCCATGGAACTAGATAATTTCTTCCAGTCAGTTTATGTAAAAGAGTATAACAAATATTTAATTTGGTTTAATGACTTTGTACACCAACACTTCGACAAGGACGCACCTGACCCATTCAACTACGCTGGTATTACTCATGATCAGGTGTTAAATAACATTTATTTTACACCATTGAAAGAGTTTTTATTCAAAATTAACTCAAATAAGGCCATGCGCCCAAATGAAACTCACCCCAGGGTTCTGAAAGATTGTACTTATAATCAGTATGCTCCTTTATACTGTGTGCTCAGACAATCATTACATTAAGGCAAATTGCCAGGCATATGGGAGAATGCCAATTCCACACCGATTTTTTTCAAAAAGGAGATAAATATGTGACTGGAAATCACAAACCTGTTAGCCTCACTTCTCAGGCATGCAAACTTACTGAGAAAATTATGAGATAAACACTAGTCCAAAATCTTGAGGACCACGACTTTTTATACGATGAACAGCTTGCGTTCCGTAAAGCAAGATCTTGTCTAACAAACTAGTTAAACACATATGAGGATTTTGCACACATGTATGATGAAGGAACGGCTTTTGGTTCAATTTATTCAGACTTTCAAAAGGGAATTCGATACTGTCCCATATGGTAGAATTAATTTTACTTTACACAAATATGGTATCAGAGGTAACATAAGCGGTAGGATTGAAGGTTTTCTGAGAGACCGGAACAGTGTGTATGAGTAAACAGGGGTAAATCAACATGGTTAAAGGCTTTAAATGGCGTTCCTCAAGGTTCACTTCTCGGACTTGTGTTCTTTGTACTGTATATAAATGACTTACCTATTGTAATTTCATCTCCTAGCAAGAGAATTTTTGATGACACCAAAGTACACCACCAACTATTGTCATTGGATGACCATGATATACTTCAAGGAGATTTACAAAAAAATAGCTAAATGATCCGAGGAGTGGTTAATTGGATTTAATGAAGATACGTGCAAGATACTACTAGTATGAAAGTAAAATATGTATTGTAATTATACTATGGAGAACAAGTTCCTCAAAAAAGTCACAGACGTAAAAGATTTGAGGGTAATAGAGGCTGATTCCTTGACTTTTCCCAAACACATTAAAAAGTTACAGCAAAAGCAAATAGTAGTATTAGGTATAATCAAGCGAACTTTCGATATTTTTCAAAAGAATGTTTTCTTACTTTGTATAAAAGCACATCAGGCTACATTTAGAACTTTGTGTACAGGCTTGGTCTCCATTCCTGAAAAAAGGTATAATCATTGTACAGAAAGTCCAGAGAAGTGCTACAAAGCTGCTTGCAGGAATAACAAATTTAGGTTGTGAAAAAAGGTTAAAAATACTACAGTTAACCACTCTAGAAGATTAGAGATTGAGAGGCAACTTAATTAAGGTTTTTTAAATTTTAAAAGGCCTGTGGTCTTTGAATTTTGATTGTTTTTAGATCAGAAAGGAGTAACAAGGACTTAGAGGTCATTCGGATATGCTAGAAGTTAACCGCCATAATTGTAATATACATAAATATTTTTTTCGTAACACAGTCATTTGTATGTGCAAGAGTCTACCAAACCACATAGTATTAGTACCGAATGTAAACTGGTTGAAGAATTACTATGATAATTATTATTTTGGATACTAATGTTTACACTGTATGTGCTAGACACGTGCCGTATATATACAATACATATGATTTGGGATGTGTGCATAATGTATATTTTCTATGTACATCTATTTTTCACGCAATAAATAATTGATTTATTGATTGATCTCGCTGCGTGTGGAAGACCGTAGGGTCTATCGGATGACACTGTGACTCTAAAGCTCAATGTGGCCATTCGTATATATATATATATATATATATATATATATATATATATATATATATATATATATATATATATATATATATGAAATACTTAAGGTGTAATAATTTGCATGTTCTCAACCGAACTTAAATCGACAAGGGAGAGAGGACAGAAAATGTCTGACAGACTTGATAATAGAAACATGCTTCAATATGTCACAGAATAAGCCAAGGTACCATAAGACCGTCTTGCGTTTTCATTTAAAGCTTTGAGTCAATTGTTTTGTAGGTAGACAAACATACAGGCAGCCAGACAAATAGATGGACGGATGGATGGATGGATGGATAGATGAATGGATGGGCGGATGGATGGATGGATAAATAGGTGGGTAGACAGACAAACAGAAGGATAGATAGATAGATAGATATAGATAAATACAGACAGACAGACAGACAGACAGACAGTTAGATAGATAGATAGATAGATAGATAGATAGATAGATAGATAGATAGATAGATAGATAGATAGATAGATAGATAGATAGATAGATAGATAGATGTTGATGGGTGTCATTACGATACATTTCTTAAGGACTTGATAGAAGAACGGACATGCAACCAGAAAAATCGATAGGCTTGTAGTTACATGTACATAGACGGAAACACACACAGGTACATACACACACATATAGACACATGCATATGTTAAAAGCGCATAAACGACCATGGGTGCAGAGACAGACAGACAGACCAAAATTGATAGTGGGATAGTTAGAAACAAAGCCAGGCGCAGTGAGCAGGCAGAAAAACAGATATACGTATAGTTCAGATGGGCATATAAACCATTGCATGTACATCATTACTTTGTACCTGGTGAAAATAGAAATAAATAACCCATACCAATTACAATAAAATATGAAGAAGCAAACATGCACTACCTGCACAAGCAAAGTTTTATCTTGGTGCACGCTTTGATGGTCCCCAGAGCAAGTAATGACTTATTAATTTTTGCATGCCCATATCTTTTGGAGCAACTTATTTAAAATCATAATGATATGTTTTGATTCACAAGTTTTCAATGCTCGGGAAAAAAAACAGAGGAATATAACCGCAGGGACAACCATAGTATGTTAACTTCCTCACCGGTAAGTGCATTCCAGGACATCCGCTTTCTTAGTCCTTTGCAGCTCTGTGGTCGACTTTATTTCACAATAGAACTTCCTTTGCATTGGCTTGTCTGACCAGGTTATTAGTCGTATTTCAGAGACACATTGGGCCGTACTTTGTTATGGACAATTTTTCCGCTTTCATACTGTAATATGACTGATATACCTGCTTAGTTTTGGTCCAACTTCATTATGGGTCTCACAACAACTGAACTGAGCATTAAAAAGTTGATCTGTAAATAAGAATTGGTTCACAAATCTTCACATGAGCATAACCCTCAGCCGAACTTTTTCATTTAAGTCTGTTAATATTCTGAGTAATGAATATATATATATATATATATATATATATATATATATATATATAAAGAAGATAAACTACGATTAACCTTAATAAAATGACAACCGTCTGAAGTCAGTGATATATTGTAATATACTCCTCTATACAAGTACCATGCACTAAGAACTCGGGTTTGGCCTGCTTTGTTGTTACGAAAAACAGTAATTCTGTTGTTTTGGCAACGCTTTTACAGTCTGTCCTTACACAACATTTATCACTGTGCTGCGGTTTGTACCTATTATTTCTAAAATTTCTGGTTGTAAACTAAACTATGGATTTGATATATCTTTTTTATAAACATGTAAATGTAATTTTTTTATCCTTGCAGAAAGTCACATCAAATTGTGATTTAGTTATTGATATCACAGTGGACGCGACGCGTTAATCATCTGATGAGCAGCTCTGACTGAAATCAGGACCTGTTCAGTTTGCAAGCTATTGTTGGGAATTGTTTGTGTCTTACTGGGTTTTTCTTTTATAAGCCCACAGACCAGATGGAGAAATGCCATTTCATTTTTGAAAAAAGAAAAGAAAAAAGAAAAACAACAGCCAAACAAAAAAAAGGCCCAAAATCATTGCACTTTTGGAACCATGGTCAAAACTACTACATGGCATAATATCATTAATATATGGGACACAATTCAAAAGACAATCTTTATCCCCAGACACTTAGTCACTTTGATAGCAACTTTGTATCACAGTAATGAGGTAGTCTGACTGGCTTAAGGGAAGGCATTTAAAAGAACAATTTCAGTGTCAAATGATAAACACATGAGTGATCACAAGGAGCACTTGTCGATTTTTACAATGGGTGAAAGCCGCTGGTGATAGGGAAATTCAGTGAAGCAGTGAGGCATATAAGCTTAATGTTATCCTCTTCAGGGTCAAGGTCATTATATTTGGCGTTAAATGCAGAAACATGCAAAAGACGCCATAAAATGACAGCAGAACTTTAAACAATGAATTGCTGGAGTTCAAAGGCAGGTGCCAAAGACCAGTAAAAATGACATTAATTTTTCACAACAAATCTCTTGTAGTGGTCATATATGTCAAAGTCTGGTGCCAAGGACCAATAAAATGGCATTAATTTCTCACAATAAATCTCTTGTAGTGGTCATAGCTGTCAAAGTTACACACCTGTAGTCCACACATGGTCTTACATACATAAGTTATCAGAATTAACAGGATAGAAGCTCCATGTCCAAAGGTCAAGTCATTTTAAGTGCATCTGAATCCAAAAGTATGCCATATTGCTGAACATCCCAAGAAATGTGTCATTTTTCAAACTGAATTCTCCAGGGAATGGGAATTTGTATTGAAGCTTGTTTGCAACATTAAGAATTTGGCTAGCACACTGTGCACACCAAAAGGTATAGTCCTAAAAGTGTGCTGACAAATCACGTGGACCATATTTGATTGTGACATGTTCATGCAATATATTAAGAAGATGTTACAAGAGTGTGAAATAAAGAGGACACACTACCATTGCACACCCTTAATAAATGGACAGGGTCTACAGCTATATATTATCGCACAGGGTGTTGTGGTGCCGGCTCTCTAAGCTATTTTCCCAAAGCTCATACAAGTTGCATGGGAACATAATCTCCTTCCTGGCATCTAATAACAAAGCAGAAATCTCCTAGTATCATACACTGCAATATAAGTTATGACCCCAAATGAAAGGGGAACGTTAATATAATGGAAGAAACGAAACAAAGCACCATCTTCCAATTAATCAACATCCTATTCAAACAAAAGTCTTTACATACATCAGGATATCGGTTAAAATGCCTATACTTGTAACGGGCTCTATGGTGCTCAAAACTTAGGCTTTCCCACAGATATAGGTTGCAAAATGTGAAATATTAAGAGCAGAAATGGATAGCCAAATCTGGTCAAATGATAAATGCAGTTTGCAAAGCAGGCTAG